>JAQFVV010000052.1:747500-1347500 GCA_028023455.1 Epiperipatus broadwayi
TTTTTTTTTGATTTTTTTATTACCCACAATGCCCCGGGGGGGGAGAGGGTTTTGTTTTTTTTTTTTTTTTATTTTTTTGAAAAATATTTTTCAGAAAAATTTTTTGTTGTATTATAGTACATTACAAAAAAAATAAAGAGAGAGAGGGGGGGGGGGCGGGGGGAAAGGGTGGGGAAAGGAAAAGGAGAAGGAAAGGTTTTTTTATTTATTTATAAATGTATATGTAGTTAAAAATGCAATCTCAAAAAAAAATATAAAAAATATTGTTTATTTATAGGTGGTTGGGTGGTTTGTTGGTTTATAATTTTTTTTTTATTAATTTATAAAAAATAAAAATAAATAGTAAAAAAATAAAAAAAGATATGAGAGATGATATAAAAATGTTTTTATTATGATGTTTTTTGATTTAGTGGTGGGGAAAATCTCATGAGAAAAAAAAAGGTGGGTTATTATCCCCCCAAACCCTATCAAAAATTAAAAAATTTTATTTTTTTTATTTTTATTTTTTTTGTTTAATGTTTTTTTGTTTGAAAAACGATATATACGACCTATAACCACATAAAAAAAATGAATAAGCCCCCATATGCGCCAATATGAGAAAAATTGAAATATATAAAATATAAGTAACACAATAAAAATAAAATAAAAAAAAAAAAAAAAAAAAAATAAAAAAATGTTAAAAGATGAAAAATAAAAAAATAATAAAATATATAAAAATATTGATAAAAAAAAAATTTGTTTGGATGATAATTGGAAGCGGCGGCGTTATTTATTATTTAATATAAAAGGAAATGATATAATTTATTCTATGCCACCCAACTGAGGAAAAGAGGATGGACAAGCAAAAAAAATAAAAAAATAAAGGGGGAACCACCCCGGAGCGGCCCCCCCCACTAAAAAAAATATTTTTGCCCAAATAAGCAGACGGGGCCCCTTGGGGGGGGGGGGGGGGGAGGCGACTCCCCCTCCGTTTGGATCGTTATAATATATATATTGTACCATCCATAGATGTTACTTAGCAAACCTAATGATGTATTTTAATATAGTCTCTCTCTTTTCCCTGACCACTGGCACTGTCAAGAAACTATGCTATCCGTAGTATCAGATGCATTATCAAGTAGATGGTGCTGCGAAGTAGAGACTTTGGATTCGAACTTGGAGATTTCTAGGAAGCAACCCTCCTGGAATGTTGGGTTTTATGTCTTGGTTTGAATTCTGCAACATGTTAGTAAGATAGAAGAATCTGACCATTACAATATATAAACATGCTGAAATAGAATGATTTAAATAAATCAAGAGACTTCTCATAGTTTCAAAAAAGTTTAACACATTTTATTTTAACAAAGAAAAATTAAGAAACTTCAAAAAGGAGTCCAAACAACAAGTTGGTAAGTGTCTGCCATGCATCCCTAATGCATTTTATTTTAACAAAGAAAAATTAAGAAATTATTCAAAAAGGGATCCAAACAACAAGTTGGTAAGTGTCTGGCATGCATCCCTAATATTAATAAGTGTCTGGCATGCATCCCTAATATTAATAAGTGTCTGGCATGCATCCCTAACATTTAATAAGATAATTGATGATTCAAACCATCTCCCTTTCTACCCTTGTTAGGTATGCATCATTAGCACCAAGTTTTTACAAATTTATTACAATTTAACATAATAATTCTAACAAGTTTATATTTAAACCCAAACAATAGTAAATGAGTGATGTCCTTGCAGCTTGTTTCAACTGACAAAGTACATCTTCCTTGGAAAAGAAATTCCTTGTATATTAATAATCTACTGTTGATAGTAAAGTACATGTATTCAAGAAGGTTAGTCTCTTATACCAAAGAAAAAAATTATAATAATAAACAAGAGTTAGTTAATTAGTATAACAAGTTAACAAACAATTCTATCCTGTACATAGTGAGTGTTCTTAACATGGGTAAAGTAAAATCTTATCTCCCATATTAAGTTAAATGATCTGTCAAGCTTGTTCGGGAAGGGAAACCTAAATTTTATTTATTACAAAACAAACCTATAAACTGTAATCCCCCTTTTCATTTTATGATTTGAGAAATGAAATGATCTAATCTAGGTATGTGCTTCCCCATTGTTCATAGATAAAGTTCAGACAGTTTACTTAAAATGTTTTTAAACCTCACAGCAAAGTCTTGATCTTGTAAATTCAAACTATTTCTGGGATTCATACGTTGGTAAGATGAGCACTGTTGGTTGGCTTTGGGATAGTGCTGCCCTCTTGTAGCATTTATTCCAGTCTTCACAAGCTGATATAGTGAAATTAAGTTAGAAATTCATTCTATAGAATTTTGGCATTTTAATTAGGCATTCAATGGATGAATTAATGTTTACATCTTCCAGTAAGTGTCTACACAAGACTTCCATGTTGCGCAAATTGTTTAACCAAAAAACATTGGAGTAGCTTTTAAATAACTTGAATATTTTTCCTTATAAATTATTTAATGTTAAAAGTTTTAAAATGCAATTTTGCAACATACTATTAGCAGATGCAAAATTACTCTTTTGATAACATTCAAATGATATGTTACTTTTTTTTATAATTTTCTCAATTGATATTTCTATTCTTCTGGATGGTTGCTGTCTAATAGGAAACTCCCTTGGAAAAGAGTTTCTTGCTGTCAAAGGCTATGTAAGTAAATAATTCCTTTGACTTAGTCAACCATCTTTGCAGTTATTCTCATATTCGAATCTTGGAAAAAATATATTTTTTTCGTACATATATATTTTTAGCTTCATGATGTTTTTATATATAGTGATTGTTTAGTTTGTTAATGTTTTCAATTAAGTAATTGAATCATAAACTTTCATCTTTTGAACAATGGGTTGCTTGGATATGCTTGACCTAGATCATCTTCAGGTTCTAAAGTTCAAGTCTTGGTTAGTTTCCATAGTTACTAAACAATAGATTTACTTTTGTTTTATCTACATATGTGGAATATTCAATGTTTATTGTTATGTCAAGTTAGGAAATATTTTTTTAAAGATAATGTTTTCTAATTGACATTACTAATATACGTGGAAATTAATTTTTTTTGTATGTTTGTATTATGTTGACCTCAATCATTTATAAGTTACATTGTTTATTAGTGCACTGACTTGCAAATCAGTATGTACATGAGCCTTTATGTGAGTTGTAAGTGACCCTTACAATAATATGGAAATGTGGTCATCACTAACTTAACTGTAAATAAATTAGAATTTTATATTTCCACATAAACTAAAATTATTCTATGCTTTAATAATATATTCTAATTTACTAAAATAATACATTTCTCAGGGTTATTTAAAATGTGTACTCTTAGTCTGATTAATTATACTAATGATTTAATCAAATCAGGATACAAGTGCAGTATAGTTTATAGTAAGATTAGACATTTTATTAATAATATAGGAATACATAGAGTTAGAGATAACAAGCCTTGGATGTTATTGCCTTATGAGCCCTCTTTGCATAAGACATTTTATAGGACTTTCTCTACAGTTTTGTTTGAGCTTTCACACACCTCTCTCAATTAACATGCTTATTAATAATACTAAGGACACCATAGCCCTTGATCAGACCCCACAGGCTATGTATAACATTGCATGCCCTCACAATGGATGAAACGCCTCATACTATGGTGAGACCAGAGCCTCCATAGCTACTACCTTGTCGCAGCATAAGTATAGGTATAATAAGTTGCATACTAACCCAGAATGGACTTCAGTTTTTGCACAATATCAAAAAGTATCCAGACATGAGTTTGGATCTGTCTCTGCAAAATTGTTTTGTACCGAGAGGCATGGTGAAGAAAGCTTACTTCATAGTGGAAGACTCCACTATTAATTGCAAAGAATCATGTTTTGCTATATCCAAAAGATGGGCTAATTGACTCATTTGCATAAAGTTTGCAGATTATACATATATAATGATTCCAATGAGAGAATCATAACAGGCTATGATTATGAGAAATACACTTTCTCGAAAGTGCTTAACCATTTTAATTTGTTGACTGCAATTAATTTAATTTATACAGCTTTACATTATATGTGTGTTAGCACAACTTTATTATTATTATTATAATTTTGACAAGCGTAAAGCATAAATCTATTATGTATTTCTTAATCTTATTATATTTTGACGGAAATATTTTGCAAGTATAATGTTCTTAATATAAGAACTAATCCAGAGTTGTGTTTTAAAAATAAATCTAGCAATTTTAAATAAAAAAGTTGATTAATGATTTATCTCATGGTTATATAAAATAAAATAAATCCCAATCCTCTTGTATTTCAGATAACATCAATACAATAATGATGTATTTAATCCAAATAGATTTATGTGTGATTTAATATGTTGTGATTTAATATCTTAAATATGATCTTTATATCATAAATATGCAGTGAAATGATGCTTTGTAATAATTATATTTCACATGATCACCATCTCATCCCTTCTGGCATCCATTGATTACTCTTGTTAGCACAAGGTGGCGCTACTGTATGGAGAGTTTGCCTTTGTTTACAATAATTATATTCAGGCAACCTTATATAGGAGTTGCTTACAATACTGCTAATCTGTGCATCAATTAATATTGCTATATTTATTAGAAGGAGCTATCCCATATATATATATATGCGTTTAGATATCTATTTTATAGCATTAGCTAGGTTATATCTGAAAAAGAGACATTTTTTTAAACTTTTTTTTAAAAAACCTTCCAATCACTTTCAGTCAAGGGGTTTCAATCACAAGTAAAAAAAATAATTTTACAGATAGAAATGAGTATCACAAAACCCATTATAAAAGAACATGGATGCATCCATGCTCAAAACAATGGCATTTAATAGATTACATTATAGTCGACAGTGGAATACAATAGAAGTTCACATTACGCAAACAATTTTAAGCATATATTACTAAAGTGCAAAATATAAAATGCACTAACACGCACAAGCACACATAGCTGAAGACAAATAAAGAAATGTATAGATATTTATTTTATTTTAATATATATATTTAATTGAGTAGCTAAGCGCTTTCAATGGTCAGAGCCCTCATATTCATAGCTATTTTGTAAGTAGATAAGAAATTGATTAGGAGCGATGTAAATGTATGCAAATGCGATAGTTACGTATTCCATTTCCGGGATATTTTGTAGCAAGAGTCTTTGCTATTTATGGCTATGAATATGAGGGCTCTGATCCTTGAAAGCACTTAGCCACTTAATTAAATATATATATTAAAATAAAATAAATGTATATACATTTCTTTTATTTGTCCTCAGCTTTGTGTCCTTGTGCGTGTTAGCACATTTTATATTTTGCACTTTAGAACAATTAGCCACGAAGTTTAAATTGTTTGCTTATTTTATATACTACTAGATCAAATATTAATATACTCCAAGATTAAAATGATAGTCACATTAAAAAATATATATATTTTTTCATATGTCATAGCATCGGCCGGGACGCGAACCCACATCCGTCTGCAACCAACTATTTTGCTTGCAAGGCGGGTGCGATGACCTCTCGGCTAACAATGCTTGACATAGTCACAAAAAAATTTATATTCATTTTTTTAGATGAATCTACTATATGCAATAAATTTCATTGGTTGTTAAACACAAATTGCGAATTTGGAACACTGAAGCATGGAATTCTCTTAAGGAGTATGTTTTGAATATAAATAAATATATTCTTGGGTTCAGTAAAAGTAAGATTTGTGACATTTTCTGACAATGACCTTATTAATAGTAATTTAAGTACAAGAAAATATGCAAATTTTTCTGATTGGTAGAATAGTACATTAAATGTGGAACTTCATAATAAATATCTGAAGACAGGAATTCAATGTATGACAAGAGGACTTAAAAAAATGTTTGGAATTCCTCATTGTATCAATGAACGGCTATTTTTTAAGTGTCTGAATACTGTTTAAAGCAATCTATATATATATGTGAATAGATTTAAATAATTTGGTAATTAATAACGTGAAAGGCTAAAACATTCGACAGATACGCTTTAAAAAATGCTTATGTGACAGCCAATCAGATGTAATAATGACTGCACGTCATAATCAATTTAATATATTTAAATTTGATAATTATAAATTCTTATTGGTGATTGTTTAAAATAATTAATAGCTAGCTTTAAACAAATCACATATTAAAATAAATCGCACATTTAAAATATGATACCTGTGAGATTTCTTTATCCTGCTACATCAATTTTACTGTGCATATGAATACTATTTCTGTAGTGTAATTTTCACTTTTATCCATTTTTAACACTTTGTGGAGGGATATAATCATAAACATATGACCAAAGATGTGAAAAAGATCTATGATCCCCAAGATGCACATTTTGTACTGAACCAGCACTCATCAGTTGGCTCAGACCACAATCTCTTATACACATCTCCACCATTGTTCAGTATATATATAGCACATTCCTACAATTTAATTGATGTGTCAAACATGCTGCCCTCACAACTTTGACACAAACTATTTAATGAAAGTATATTAATAATTTTTATTGGTCATTCATAATGTTAGAGATTATCGAATAATGAATAATGTTCCTGCAGTGTAATTTTCACTACACCACTCTCACGCAAGTAGTGACTGTTTTCTATTTGCTTTTAATACCTTGCAGAGGGATGTAATTATAAACATGTGACTAAAGATGTGAAAAAATATGTATGATCCCCAAAATATATATTTCATGCTAAACAAACATTCATCAGTTGGCCCAGATTACAATTTCTTATGCCTATCTCTATCATTGTTCAATTTGTATAGATAGAAAATTATTAGTTTAATTGATAAGTGTCAAATTTACTACCCTCACAATTTTGAAACAAACCACTTGATGGAAATACATTAATAATTTTTAAAACAGGCAAAACTCTCTATATGTACGCAATGTTTATTGGATTAATAATTTTTGTTAGTCATTTATTAGGAGAGAGATTATTCACTTTATGAATATTTCTGTAATGTAATTTTCACTGCACTACTTTCGTGCAAAGTAGGGACAGTGTCAATTCGTTTTTAACATCTTGTGAAAAATATTTACGCCAGGGGTCCCCAACCTTTTTGCACTTAAGAGCACATTCTATAATACCGGGCAAGGTGGGGCACCATTTATTTTTTCATCGTAAATTTATAGTTGGATATTGTTAATAATACACATAATGTACAAAAAAATATTTATTTCAAAAATAAAATTTTAACATATAATTAACGTTTATATTTTTATGCTGTAAAAGTATAATATGCCCTACAATTTGATTACAATATAATACAATAATTTATAAGAAATTTTGAAAATTAAATTTATTTGTATCAGATAAATAATTTTTTATCATGTTCGGATAATGGCGGGCACATGTAAAATGGTCTGTGGGCACCGTGGTGCCTGTGGGCATACGGTTGGGGACCCCTAATTTACACTATAGAAAAAGATTTACACTAGAGAAATATTCATTAATTGGATACTCTCTAGTATGAGTATATTCCTAGTTAAATTTCTTTTTCGATTCTAGATCAATTTGATATTGATTTTTCAACTCATTCCTTTATATCTTGTAAATTTCCTTAAAGTTTCTTACATAGCTTCAACTAATGGAGATAGCTAGATTTATTAAATTGTTGACAACATATAGTGGTTTGAGATCTCTAAAGTCAAGCAAGCAATTGATCAGAAGACAGCCTAGAGTTATATGCTCCGACATTCACTTCCAATATTTTTCACTATAACTGATTAAGATCTAGAGTGCTAATGTGCAACTCAATTACTGACGCATTAATTTATAGATTTTTTTTGAGAATGGTTTTTACAACAATATATTTTTACATTCTTTCAGGGCTTTACTCCCATTTAATGTAAACGTATTAATTTCTTAATTAGTTTGACAGAAAAAAGCATGTTTTAACTTTTACTTATATAATTTTAACGATAAAACAAATATTAATTTATATGAGAAAAGGTAAAAGGAAACCTTTTAAACGTAAATTTTTTTTTATCTATTCTATCAAAACACGACTTTTAAGACTGCGTAATTCAAATATATATATCCATTAAATACAGACAACACTTCCCAATTTAGATAACAATCAAAAATTGCAAACTGTTGTCTTGGCAACCTCCTTTTAACAATATATATGTATGTGGGCGCAGGTGCTCAATATAATTTGGGCCATTAAAAAAAAATTGTAAATAATTTTTTTATTGTTAAATTCTTTTTACTAACTTTTATAGTATTATTTTCCTAAACTTTCTTCAATGTATGACATTATTTGTGAAGCATGGGGTAACTGTATTGGGTAGTTAGATATTAATCCGGAGGTGATGAAAGTTGTCAGCACAAAGACAGAATTAAACATTTATAATCTAAAAAGGAATGAATTTTGTAAATGAATATTATAATAATATTTCGATAAGAAGAAAGTTATTAATCAAAATTGTGGTTTTGCTTTGATTTTACAGTCATGATATCACTTTTTATGTCGAGAGTTTGTACAAACAATGGTAGTTTTCATTCAGGGTTGTCGAAAGAGAGTAGCCTTTCGTAATGAAACTTGATTCAAGATAAGAAAGTTGTCAAGGGTTGTTAGCCGTGAGGTCATCGCAACCGCCTTGCAAGCAAGTAGTTGGTTGCAGACGGTTGTGGGTTCGCGTCCCGGCCGATGTTATGACATATGAGAAAAAAAAAGAAAGTTCAACCCACTACAGTTATGCCAAGAAACAACATTTTGTAAATGGACAGAATTTCATGGTTAAATATACATATATATATTTTTTGTGTTTGGTTAATATAAAGTATAGGTAATTTTTCCAAATAAATATTGCAGGACTTAGTATGTGAAATCTCATTGCTGGACTTATTTCTAAGTACCATATTTTGTACTTATAATCAAATGAAATGGTAACAGATTGACCAGGCAATAATATTTCAAGGTGAGGTTTGTGATCAGTCAAGATGGGGGGGGGGGGGATTACCAAAAACTTATTTATGACCTGTAAATCACATGCAAAAAATAAAGTCTGTATTCTCATGCGGTAAACTAAGAATGGACCTGCTGCTAATTTTCTGCCTAATATCAAAATTGATTCAGTATATATAACCAAGAAATTAAATATCTGATAAATGCTTAAGACAATATAACAAAATTTATTGACCAAATTATTCAAATTAAAAATCAAAATGTCTGTCTATATTTATCAATACGTAAACTAATGGAATCAAAGTCGTCCAAATATATCTAAACAGTCAATCCACCAAGTTATTTTTAAGAATATATGGGATCAAACTATTGTCCAATTCATATGGTACTACGATCAACAATCTTTTGATCTTTTTGGTAAATATTTTATCCCAATTAATACAGTACTAATTAATAATAATTAATTAATTATTGCCAGTCTCGTATATAATGGTGAATTCATAATAATAAAAAAACTAATTTAAAAGAACAAAATTCATAAATAATTACATGTCTTTGATATAAAACTGATGTATCTTTATGACTTAAAAATAAACATTCAATAAAAATAGCTCATATTAATGCAGTAATATTTTGTCAAGGTTAAAACTGCTATCTAAAATGTAATTTTTATATGAATTAATGAAAGATTATTCTTTGAAAATAATATCTAGACGATTAAAGAATAATTTACATATTATGAAAATGATGGATTTTTTTCTTCAAGTACATATATATATTAGTGGTAAATGCAAATATATATATACTAAATTTAACACTAAATTGTTTTTCTCTTCATTAGTAAAAATTGTAATTATAAATATGCGACTTTTTTCGCATGCGTTAGTGAAGCTATAATTATACTATAAAGTGTAATAGGTCTGCTTAGCGCTTTCGAGATTTAATGTTCGAATCTCATACTCGTAAGCTTTGTGCGATTTATTGTACACATATGCAAATCAGTTTGAATTTTTAATTAGTTAGTCCATTGTTTGGAGAGAGCAAAGCATGCCTCTCTTCTATTAATGGCACTGAGATCATTTGCTATGTAAAAAGCTTCTTTAACTTTTTTTTTGGCATCACTCTTCTCTATACAAATTATTTGGGTAGAACTGGGTTCGAATATAGGGCCTGTAGCTGCTTGGTGCTGCCAGAATACTGATGTTTCTTCATTTTTATTTTTAACCCTGTTGTATGCATACCTGTGTTGGAAAATTCTTGTATTAAGGTTAGGCCGAGTCTCACTGTAGTAAAATAAAATAGAAAAACATCAAGTCCCTCACGTGGTCTATAAAATAGCATGCCCTCAATTAGGCTTCCAGGCATCTTATTACGATGAGACTTGGGCTAACCTTAATATAAGAATTTACCAACACAGATATGCATACAACAGGGTTAAAAATAAAAATGAAGGAACATCAGTATTCTGAGACCACCAAGTAGCTACAGGCCATGTATTTGAACCCAGTTCTGCCCAAATAATTTGTATAGAGAAGAGTGATGCCAAAAGAAAAGGCAAAGAAGCTTTTTACATAGCAAATGATCTCAGTGCCATTAATAGAAGAGGGGCATGCTTTGCTCTCTCCAAACAATGGACTAACTAATTAAAAATTCAAACTCATTTGCATATATGTACAATAAATCACAACAGTCTTCATTCACAAAGCTATGAGTATAAGATTCGAACATTAAATCTCGAAAGCGCTAAGCAGACCTATTACACATTATGGTATAATTATAGCTTCACTAACGCATGTGAAAAAAGTCGCATATTTATAATTAAATTTAACAATGTATATAACAGTGTTTGAGGTTACATAATCAACCTTGTAAACAATCGGATAATTTTGTGATGTAAAATGCGGTGTGTATCTCTATTCTGTTCTTAATATTTCTATATATGTGAAGTGTGAATGATTAACATATTAATCCTGTATTTTCAAAACTGAGAGTTATTGCTTGCCCTGACTTGACACTATAGGTGGATGTCTTATTAAGGTGTGGTCAGCTGATATCACAGTATAAATGTTCCTTTTTTCTTGAATATATATATATTTAGCAGTGAACTTCTATTTTTCTACACATCCGTGTGCCATTTTGATATTTTAATGTAGTTGGTATATAAGATAGTCAATCATATGTGATGTTTATCAATTTTATTAAAATCCTGACTAACAGTTAAATACTATATGTGTGCGTTTGTCTATTAATATCTGATGATAATTTTTCTAATATATAAATATAACATATTTCCACATTTTAAAATATTTCTTCAATTACACCTGTTAAAAATTATTAATTTATATATATATATTGAGATTAATACTCAAACTGGACTATGTTCTCTCTTTACCTCAATTTCTTTATAGAAATGGTCCATTATTTTCTCTAAAAAAAAGTTTTGACTTGTGCTTTGTACTGAGAGCATTTTATTTACTTAATAAACCAGTAGTTTTGAGTTTTAATCTCAATGTTCCATATAGTATTAATCACTGCCCGAATATATATATATATATATATTACAGACCATTCACTGAAAAGGTTGTTGGTTCTCTGCTCAATCTGATTGCAGCATTATCTGTGTTGCATAACAGCATATCAAAATCATGATTTATAACATGAAATGTAATAATCTATTTCCAAACTTAATCCATGATGGAACATTGTCCTAATATTACACATTTTGTTCCAAATGGAAATAAATTGCTACTGTAACACTTGAAAGGAATAAAATTGTGCATGGCAGTAAAGCCATGAGTTGCGAAAAAATTTTCAATCAATTGTTGACAAGATTTTGTGATGGAAGGGAAGGTATTGAAGATGACTTCAAAGGAAGGGAGAGTATTGAAGATACCTTCAAAAGTAAAAAAAAACACATTGTCACTCTTTGTCATAACTTGTGATTCCGGCATGTTAGCATCTTAAAATTTTTCTAATGAGTGACTAAACTATATCACAGTTTTGTACATGCATTAATTCAGAGATAGCACTAAAGTTAGCTTGGGAGATAATCTAGTAATCTTCTTCCTATTGTCATAGTAATTTTTACAACATTTAGCTAAAAACATTATAAAATGATTACCTCAAACCTTATGTATATAATATATACAGTTACAAAGAAATCAAGTCATGTGTCACATGGCCTAATTTAATAAGCTTGTATTACAAATGTTATATATAGAGCTCACAAATAAGCTCTTAATAAACTTTGCAGAATATCCTCAACCCCAGACCAATTTCTGCTACTGGCTTCCTCAGTGAGGTACTAGGATATTCAAGCATTAGATTAAAAATACCAGGACAAGCCCAGCATTTTATCTAATAGATAACTATTAAATAGAAAATCTGAAATTTACACTGAGGAAGCCAGTAGCAGAAACTGTTCTGAGGTTGGAGATATTCTGCAAGCTATATATATATATATATATATATATATATATATATATATATATATATATATATATATATATATATATATATATATATATTGTAACAGTATAAATTGGATAGGTAGAGGTATGATGCTCAAGATATAAAGACCACTAAATATTAATTCCAAATTTGTAAAATATTAAAATAGATTAAATGAAAAAGACTTTATGCACTGAGTTCCTCAAATCCCTAATCTACACCGATATAATCTTAAAATAGATATTAAATAATAAAGAATGCTAACTCTTATCAATGTGATGAAAATTTAATAGGTAATAGTTTAATTATTAATTAGCTAAAATATGTATAAAATGATAGTGTTTGAACTGCATCTTAGATTAAGTTTATTTATTTACATATTAATACAATTACAATTATTATCTCTTGATTAATCAAAGTAAGTAAAATTCACAACTCCTATTTTAGTAAATAACAAGAATAATAATTTATTTACATAATATAATAATAAATGAAGTTAGTGGGATACTAATGAAACTATGCAATAATTATATAAAAGGTGATGCTAAACAACAGACTTAATTTTCATAACCAGAGGAAAATCTATATTTACATTTATTTATCAAGTACATGAAATTTATAAGAATTCATAACTTATTATGATTTAGAATTATAGCAATATATATATTACTTATAACACTTTCATATACACTTCAATGCAAACAAATTTTCTTAAAAACTTTATTTTCCTTACAGTTTCGACTGTCCAGCCGTCTTCATCAGAGCTCTTTTTTAATTAAAGCAGAGAAGAAGATTAGAGCTCTGATGAAGACTGCTGGACAGTCGAAACTGTAGAGAAAATAAAGAAGTTTTTAAGAAAATTTGCATTGAAGTGTATATGAAAAAAGTGTTATAAGTAATATATATATATGATTATATGAAGATATGCAAAGAAAGTGAAAGAGAAGAATAAGAGAATATACTTCTGAAGTATAGCAATACTAAAAACTTAAATAAGTTATTCAAACAAAATTGAATTATTTGTTAATTACAATTTTGAATAATTATTATTATTTTCCTCTAATTGTATGTATATTTAAATGCTTGTTTTTCATTAAACATCTATGCATTAAATATTCTCCAAATTAACATATAATAAAGTTAAAGTGAAGCTGAACATTTGGTAAAGATATTAAAACAGGCAAAACTCTCCATACAGTAGTGCCACCCTGTGCCAAACAGAGTAATCAATGGATGACAGAAGTCTTGTGCATAAAATCCCCATCCAATATCCCCAGACTAGTTTCTGGCTTGTGGCCTTGCTTGCACTGAATGCCAATATGTATAGAGTGTTTTGTCTGTTTTAATAACAGTTATAAGCAAGCATAGGAAACAGTTATCATGTGATTTGGTAAAGATTGATGCTTTCAATATCCATAGTATAGATACATTTTAACTCCATAATTCATTAGACTATCCAATATTTATGCAAGAATAATGATTCAAACATATTGTTTAAAATTCATTCCCACTAGATCATTAATAGAATTTTATCCAAGATTCTAGTATATTAATCTGCTCTTTTAGGGGTTATCACAACTTATTGTTCTGTGGCATAGGTCTCCTTAGCAACTGGGGTATCAAATATCACAAACCACTAAATATTAATCTCCTGAAGATTTATCCAGTTTTATTGTCATAATTTCACTGAGAGCAATGGTTATTTGATCTATTGTGATGCATTTTAATCCTCATAAGGACTACACAAATTTATTAAAGGTCTTGATAACATAAAAAATGACTATCATATACATCGTCAAGATATAATAATACGAAGTATAAATTTTGACTTTCTACAATACATAAATATCCGGTCTTTTAAGCATTGATATTATATCTTCATTTAGTTAATAATATTGCCCTTTTTTCCATAAGCTTTCATATTGCACTTCAAGTAAATGCATATATATTTGTGCGCTTAGAAAGCTCCGATGAAAACAAAATAAACTTTCCAAAGTGCACTATTGATTGCATTTTGAGTTGGTATTAAGCCCCAATACACATTTTAGCCTGCTCCTGGAAATAGATGTTAATTTTTATTGCTTAGCTGATCATGTTGTTACACCATCAAACATCACATGATCATCATTCTTTAGGTTTACACAAGCTGTTTTTCACAGAGTCAAAATTTTCCATACAGTAGTATGACTCAATGCAAACCAGAGTTATTACGTTTTCATTTTGGACTCAAAGTTTTATAGTTAGCTAAAAGAATAAAAGATGTTTGCATCCTAAGATCTAGGTGCAGTGCTCTCAGGTTCAAGGATCCTCACTGAAAAGCCACAAGTTAGAAACTAATCTGGATATTAGATGAGTGGACACTAAATAGGGATTTTATGCACAAACCTTCCTGAATCCATTGTTTACACTGGTTTGCACTGAGTGGCACTACTGTATAAAGAGTGTTGTATTGTTTTTTAACATAAAATGTCTTAAGTCTGTACATCCCTTCATTTTTATATGAGAAATGTTTATTAAAATATGACCTTTTTCTGAAATAAGCAATATATATGGGAAAAGATCACATTTCAAAAAAAAAAAAAAAGAAAATAAAGGGCTTTTTCCTTAATGACAGGGACTGTTGTATATTCTTTCTTAATAATGTAATATCCATTGCTGTACTTGGGCAATACGCTAGAGCATTTGCCTTATAAAATTTATCAAGCGATTATTGTAATAAACAAATTCATTTTAAATATACCCTTCACAGACCAATAACAAAATACAGAATATATAAATGAAAAAATCATGAACAATGCTTAATATATATATATATGAATTTATAATATTGAGAAATATTCTCACTTTCTAAATGCAAGATAAAGTTTTTGAAAGGACAAGATGATTCCACCTTATTTTTTTAATCTAAATTTATATATATATATAGACAAGTGTTAAGCATTTAGAGATGAAAGCATGAAGGTCTTAATTAATCATTTCTAATTCCATTATTATGTAATTAATTAAGATCTTCATGCTGACATTTCTAAATGCTTATAAATTTATATAAAAAAAGATAAGTAATAATTAGCTATTAAGCTAATGCACAAGCACTTTGAAGATTTAAATTATAAATGAATACTCTCAATTCCAAACACAAGATAAAGTCTTTTTGAAAAGATGGAATGAATCCATCTATCTTTTCTTACCCAAACGTTTATGTATGGCAAAATCTTAAGCATTTGGAAATGAGAGCGTGAGATATTAAATAATCACTTTAAATTACTTTTACTATACTTGAATAATGTATCATAAATTGTAAAGATTTTCACAAGCATTATTTATTCAAGCATAGTAAAAGTAATTTAAAGTGATTATTTAATATCTCACACTCTCATTTCCAAATGCTTAAGATTTGCCTGTACATAAACATTTGGGTAAGAAAAGATAAATGGATTTATTGTATCTTTTCAAAATTACTTTATCTTGTGTTTGGAATGGAGAATATTCATTTATAATTTAAATCTTCAAAGTGCATGTGCATTAGCTTAATAGCTTATTATTATTAGTTTATAAAACATAGCACTATATAAAAAAATATTTCATTATATATGCTTAATTTCAAAAAGATAATTCATCTTGTATTTTCAAAGATTTTATCTTGTGTCTAGAAAGTGAGTATTCCTCAGCATTATAACAGTATGTGTCTCAGAGAGTGATTTTTTTATAACTGATACAAATAAAAAACACTGCTAGGCAAACATATAACTTATTGTATACATTCATTAATATAAATTTATATTTAATTCATGTCCAAGTCTTCAAGCATTATAATATTTGCAATATATGTATGATTGCATGCATGTGGATATCCAGATAATTCCCTACAGCCTTATTTGAATGACACAAGCCATCTCTAAAGTTTGCAAACTTTGTTTAATTTATAGATTTGAAGTGTCCACATCTTCAGGTAGAATGATATTTGCAATGTGTGTGATTGCTGTGGGGACATGTGGTTGCTGTGGGGACATGCAATTGCTTCTCTATAGAATTATTTGGATGATGCAAATCATTTTTAAAGTTCATGTACTGCATTTTACTTTATAAATTTTATAATTAGTTTATTGGTGGCCAGTGCACTCATGTTACTAGATGACCCACAGCACAGATGATAATCAGCAGTGATATGATCCTAGCATTTTTGATATTTGTTATTATAATTTTAACACCTAAGATTGCACATGCAGATAAAATATTAATTGCTTTTACAGTATATCCTAACTTTGGCATTGGTTAGATTAAGATTAGCTTCAATTTTCTCATGTATCTATTTTAATTCCAGTCACAAAATATGATGACATTTTTCTGGTGATGTTTTGTTTATCACAATATTATACATACTGAATTCAGATGCTGATTCTTTATTGTTCAGTAAATTCAGAGATTCTTTTGTTATTAACTATTCTTTTTGGAGAATAATGATTTCCATTCTACTTACTACACCCCCTCATTACATTACATTCCACTACTACACCAGTTCCTCCATACCATTACAATATGTCTAAATGTATATATATGGAAATATTTATTGCGTGGAGTTATCCATTTATAATCACTTAATTAGAAAGCACTTTACCCAGAAGAGTAGTAGCTAATGAAAGCCAACTTTCCCAGGCCAAGAGTTAACAAAAACGATAAGGATGATTTCATTCAAAAGAAGGATCCAATAATCTGACAATTTTACTTTAATTCTTGGCTTGGAGCAGTTGGCTTTTATTAGCTACTACTCTAAATAAATGCTTTCTAATTAAGTAATTATAAATGGATAACTTCACACATTAAATATTTCCATCTAAAATATCCATTAAATATATTACAATATGTATGTATGTATCCAACCAAGGCAGCGGTTGGTGGCCGAAGGCGGAGGGTGCTAAGAATCCCCTGATTGTGGACCCAGGCTGCCATTTGATGACTTTTTATTTAGGTACTTACAACTGCAGATCACTTTCAAGTGAAGGAAGATTGCAAGAATTAGAAGAAGAACTCTCTTATATTAAATGGGACATTATTGGACTTTGCGAAGTTAGAAGAAAAGGTGAAGAGACAATTGATTTAAAAAGTGGACATATACTCTATTATAAAGGCACAAATATTGGAAATACAAGTGGAGTAGGATTCATTATAAATAAAAAGTGGAAGAACAATATTGTGGAGATTAATGGTGTATCGGACAGAGTGGCAAGATTAGTTATACGACTTAATAGCAGATACCAAATGCAGATAATTCAGGTTTATGCCCCAACAAGTTCTCATAGTGATGAAGTAGTAGAAGATTTTTATATGGATGTACAAAAGGCTTTTGATCAGAGTAAACACCATTTTAAAATTGTTATGGGAGACTTTAATGCTAGAACTGGTAAAAAAATGAAAGATGAAAGTGCTGTGGGTAATTTTGGTTATGGTAATAGAAATGAGAGAGGACATAGACTTGTGGAGTTTGCAGAAAAAGAAAAACTTTATATTATGAATTTTTTTTGAGAAAAATGTTAAAAGGAAATGGACATGGAAGCATCCAAATGAAGGTACAGCAGAATTGGATTATATTTTTACTAACAGGAAATACATATTTCAAGATTGTAATGTTCTTAATAAATTTAACACAGGAAGTGATCATCAATTAGTAAGGTGTAAGATACGTGTTAATGTAAAACCAGAGAGACAAAAATTATTAAGAAAAACAATATTTACAGTTGATATTCCTAATCTTCAGAAACATTCTAATGAATTTAAATTAGAACTTACAAATCGGTTTCAAGTATTAGTAGATTTTGAACATGATTCAGATTTGAATGAAATTAATATGAAAATAACTGATACACTTTTGAAAACTGCAACAAAGATAGCTGGTAGAAAGAAACAGCAATTGACCAATAAAATTTCTACTGAGACTAGAGAATTTATGAAGAAAAGAAGGAATATGAAGATATACAAAAATGATGCATTAAAAAGAATTGAATATCTCGAATTTTGTAAAATGGTGCGGAAAAGAGTTGAAAATGATATAAGAAAGTATAACTGTGAGCTAGCAAGGAAAGCTGTAGAAGAAAATAAAAGTCTTAAGAATGTAAAACAACATTTTGGTAGGAAATTTATATCTGCAATAAGAAAAAAAGATGGAATTATTACTAAAAGGAGAGATGGCATCATGAAATTGGTAGAAGATTTTTATCAAGAATTATATAGTAATAAAGAACAAGTACCTCCTATATCTATTACATCTTCCGAATTGCCCAGAATTTTAAATGAAGAAGTGAGACATGCAATTAAATGTATGAAGAAAGGAAAGGCTCCAGGTAATGATGGAATTATAATTGATATATTAAAAGAAGCAGGTGAAGAAATAGAAAATTTTTTAGCAAAGTTATATACCAAATGTCTAAATGATAAAGATGTACCGGATGATTGGAAGAATGCAGTAATAATATTAATATTTAAAAAAGGTGATAAAGAAGATATTAGAAATTACAGACCTATCAGCCTTTTATCAGTTTTATATAAAATTTTTACCAAGATAATTACTACTCGTCTACAGAGAACATTGGATTTCCACCAACCAAGAGAACAAGCTGGATTTAAAAGTGGTTTTAGTACAGTAGATCATATCCAGGTATTGAGAGAAGTTATAGAAAGGACAAATGAATATGAGTTGCCATTATGCTTAGGATTTGTAGATTATAAAAAGGCATTTGATTCTATAAACATTTCTTCAGTGATTAAAGCATTAGATCATCAAGGTATAGATCCAGGATATTGTAATATTTTAAAGAATATTTATAAAAATGCAACAGCAACAATTAGATTACATAATGACACTGGGAAAGTCAACATTGAGAAAGATGTAAGACAAGGTGACTCCATATCTCCAAAACTTTTTACAGCAGTGCTGCATGAAGTATTTTGTGGATTAAAATGAGAAACTAAAGGAGTGAAAATAAATGGTGATTATTTAAGTCATTTAGATTTCGCAGATGATGTTGCAGGAATTATCAGGTGAAAGTAGCTTCAGATCTGCAGGAAATATTGCAGGAATTATCAGGTGAAAGTAGGAAAGTAGGACTAAAGATAAATGTTAAAAAGACTAAAGTAATGTTTAATCGATTTGCTCAAAATATGAAAATAAAGATTGATTATGATGAATTAGAAGAAGTTAACAGTTACAAATACCTTGGTCAGATTATTAATACAGATGGAAACATAATGGAGGAAATTAATCATAGAATTAAACTTGGTTGGAGTGCTTTTGGTAGAAATAACTTGATACTAAAAGGAAATATGCCTATGTGTTTGAAAAGGAAGGTTTTTAACAAATGTGTTTTACCAGTTCTTACTTATGGATCTGAGACTTGGACACTTAATAGAAGAGCAATCCAGAGACTTCAGACCACTCAAAGAAATATGGAGAGATGTATGTTGGGAGTAACAAGAAGAGATCGTAAACGCAATGTATGGGTAAGAGAACAAACAGGTGTTACTGACCTCATTGAAAAAATTAAAAGATTGAAGTGGAGTTGGGCTGGTCATATTGTTAGAAGAGATGATAATAGATGGACAATTGAAATTTTAAACTGGATTCCAAGAGATTGTAAAAGACCCAGAAAGAGACCACATGTGAGATGGATGGATGAAATAAAGTGTGCAGGGGTGATGTGGAGAAGAGAAGCTAAAGATCGGAGAAAATGGATTAAACTTGGAGAGACCTTCATCCTGCAGTGGATTGATAATGGTTGATAATGATGATGATGATGTATGTATGTGAGAGAGAGAATTGTAAAAAAATGAATACATTTTGCCATGAAGAGATATTTTAAATAGGGTACTGTTATTTTGAATTTTAAAATGACCATAATGTATCATATGTTACCCCACTCAAATACATGTTTATATAAAAAACATTTGTTATACTTGTTTGGTGATGAAGCACTCATTAGAGGTAAAAGATGTTTATCAAGTAGGAAAAAGATTTAAACCAGGGGAGTCACTGCATAAATCATTCAATTGTATTTTTAGCTAGTTTTTTTTTTTCAGCAGTCTTGTTCATTCTATTAATTTATTCATCAGGTTTCAAAATAGTTTAATAATTAGCGCAAACAAAATTTGGGGAGAGTTTACACCATTTACTTTTATTAACAGATTGTTATCTAAAGTAAAATATTGAATTTCCAGAAATATAATTGTTCTGGAGAGCATATATATATATAAAGCACATCGTAATTAAAGCAGATAGTGTTACTTATAATATCCTGGGTGTGAAAGAGGTGAAACATAAAACTCAAGAATTAATAATAAACTACATTTATTTCTTCTGGAATTCCAATTTATATATATACTTTATAGAACAATCATGTCCAAATATGTTACTAGGACAAATTTCAAGCAGAACTCGCAAACATGTTTATCTTTCATATATCAATGCCAATCTATTTTGTCTGAGAAAAGAAGATATCCTTTATCTGACTTCAATGGTAATCGCAAGTAAATGGTTTTTACTGTTGATCAAATATGTAACAAATTCACATGTGATTCTTTCATGAAGTATTTCTATTCATAAATGTTACATATTGGATCAACGGTCAAAATCATATATGTGTGTTAAAATTATTAGTATTTAACTTAAATTAATATTTGAAACAGTAAGCCGGTTTGATTGATTTGTAAACTAAGATCGCCTTCGGCTACCAATGCTGGATTTATTTACAGTATATCATTGAAGGTTAGATGAAAGTGAATATCTTTTATCTGATAAAATAGATTAGCATTAATATACAAAATGTAAATATATTTGAAGTTTTTTTTTTTCTCATATGTCATAGCATCGGCCGGGACGCGAACCCACAACCGTCTGCAACCAACTACTTGCTTGCAAGGCGGCTGCGATGACCTCTCGGCTAACAACGCTTGACATTAAAGATAATCTTATAATTAATTTTAGAACATAAAGCAAGGCCTGTCTACAAAAAGAAATTTTTAAAGATATACATATTTAAACAAAAGAAATCAAACTGATAATTACTTTTTTACTTTTCTCTTACAATTCTGTTTATTTTATTTTAAAATCGTTTTTTTAAGAATCTGCTTGCAATACGTCCTAATAATGGATTTGGATTTGACTGTTCCGTGAAGTATTTATATTTATAAATGTTATATATTTGACTCAGCAGTAAGAATCATTCACATGCAATTATTTATTTATTCGTATTTATTATTGTTAAATTTATTTATTGTCTTCGAGAAAACTCAAATGAATTTCAGTTAAGAGCTATCAGGCAAGTGAGAAGAAAGACCATGGTGTTTCTTGATCTTAAATTCAAAAATAAAAAGCCAATAAAGTCATCACATTGGCTAATGCATGCTGGTAAGCAGTCCATGCATGTTTGAATACTATATGAATAATCAGGTAGTAGTAACAGCTGCAATGATAAGTATGTATGGCCTAGACATTAGGAATTTGTCCTGAAGTTGGGCTGGGCATATTGCTAGAAGTGCCAATAATAGATAGACATTTGAAATCTTACTCTGGATTCCAAGAGATTGTAAAAGATCACTTGAGATGGATGGTTGAAATAAAGAAGTGTGCTGGAATGATGTGGAGAAGAGAAGCTAGAGATCAGAGATAGATTGAACTTGGAGAGACCTTCATCCTGCAGTAGATTGATAATGATTGAAAATGCTGATGATGATTGTTAAAATAAATTGTTATGTATCTAAACTTCTGCTAATTTATTTAAAGTTACTGGTGCCCTCCTGACTGTATCTAATTAGTGCCCTTAGAGCATAACAGTTTCTCAGTGCATTAATCTTCAAATTAAATAGAAGTGTTTTTAAAATACTTTTTATAAATATTGTACAGTAACTTAGATTATCCCAACTACGTTTTTTTAGATTACACTAATAGAGATAATATATAGGGTAATGAGCACAGACTTTCACATGACCCACCACTGTCCACTCTATCTCAAAGCATTGATACACTTGAATACATATATATTGAAAAGATAAATAATCATTAATATACGTATTTCATGCTAAACCAAAAATCATCAGTTGGTCCAGATTATCATCTCTACACATATATGCAATAAGTGCTCAGATATATATTAAGAATCTCAGCCTCTGGGTAGCCTTTGAGCGTTCCATCATCAGATTTTCAATTGGATGTACAGTTGAAGAGTTGGAGTGTGGAGTAGATTGAAGCCTGTCCATTAAAGTATGAGGATTGGCTATCTTAATATATATCTGAGCACTTCTTGTATATATGTGTAGAGATAATAATCTGGACCAGCTGGTGATTGCTGGTCTAGCATGAAATATAAATATTGGTGATTATTTGTCTTGACATATATGTGTTCAAGTGTATCGGTGTTATGAAATAGAGTGGAGAGTGGAGGGTCATGTGAAAGTCTGTGCTCATATAACCTATATATTACATATATTGATATCAGTTACTAATAGATATATTAATGTTGGATTATTATCTATTATTTGCATTACTGGCTGGTTCATCCTTGGACAAATTCGTTTTTGAGTAATCAATTGATACCTGCCTCTCAGTCTTTCCAACATTTTTCTTACACTTCTTGATATCAATTTGTTCTGTTTTTTTTTAAATCATACATTTATTAGCTGAATTTAGTTTTAGTCTTTCCGCAATCTCTTTCACTTTTTAAATGCTCTAACTATATTTTTTTGATTAGTTAATAACTCATTATAAATGTGTGATTTTTTGTTAGTGAAAATATAATAATAATTTAAGATTTAATATACTAGCTTAGCGCTTTCGGGATTTAGTATTCAGATCCCATACACACATGCAAATGAGTTTGAATTTTTAATTAAGTAGTCTATTGTTTGGAGAGAGCAAAGCATGCCTCTCTTCTATTAATGGCACCCCTTTGACTTTTATTTTGGCATTGCTCTTCTCTGTGCAAATTATTTGGGCAGAACTTGGTTCAAATAAGTGACCTGTAGCTGCTTGGTGGTCCCAGAAGATCTATGTTCCTTCATTTTTGTTTTTTTACTCTATTATATGCATATCTGTGTTGGTAAACTCTTGTAGTATTGATGTTAGCCAGAGTATGATTATAGTAAGATGCTTTGCAGCCTAATTGAGGGCATGCTATTTTACAGACCACATGAGGGGCTTGATCTTTCTCTCCGAACAACGGACTAATTAATTAAAAATTCAAGCTCATTTGCATACATATACAACAATTCACAACAGAATCTTCATTCTTAAAGTTATGAGTATGGGATATGAATACTAAATCCAGCGCTAAGTAGTATATTAAATCTTAAATTAAAATATATAAAATGCGCTAACACGCACAAGCACACAAAGCTAAAAACAAATAAAGAAAAGTATATATTATTTTTATTTTAATATACATTTATGTTTTCACACACCTCCTAACTCCAACAAACCAATATCACCAAGGACAGCCTACCACCCTCGCTGACCCCTCAGGTGGTCTATAATATTGCTTGCCCTGAAAAATATTGTAAATCATCATATTATAGTGAGGCCAGGGCCTCTCTGTCCACTAGGCTATCCCGACACACTCCTACAATAAAGCACTGGTGGACACTGCTTATAGTTCAGTTTTTGCACAGCACCGCACTTCAGCTGGTCACGATTGCCAACCTGGAAATCCAGTACTGATTTGCAGAGAGCGACATGATCTTTAAAAGAAGATAAAAGAGGCTTACTTTATCTCTAGAGATGGCGACGCCATAAGTAGAAAAAACTCTTGCTACAAAATATCCAAGAAATGGAATGCGTAATCATTTCATTTGCATAAATTTACATCGCTCTTAATCAATTTCTTATATTTTTACAAAACTGCTATGAATATGAGGGCTTTGATCCTTGAAAGCGTTTAGCCATTTGATTAAATATATAAAATAATATATACTTTTCTTTATTTATTGTTAGCTTTGTGTGCTTGTGCATGTTAGTGCATTTTATATATTTTGATTTAGAACAATTAGCCACAACGTGTAAACTGTTTGCTTATTTAAATCTTAAATTATAATTATATCTCCACTAAAGTATGCGAAAACGCACATTTATAATTACAATTTTTATTGGTGAAGGAAAAAAGACAATATATTAATAACTCATTGTATATTTTGATCATTACTGGGCTTTATCGTATGTGGTGGATTTCCAGTATGCGTAAACTGTACCCTACATTGAACTTACATTCAATACAGTTAATTTGTATATCCAGTGAGCTGTTATATTTAATAGAATGCACTACCTCAAATATATATATATGTGTAGATATCTATTTTATAATTCTAGTTAGGTTGTTATTCATAAAAATGATACATGTGTTGTTGTTTTTTTTTTTAAAGTATCACTCCTTTTTTCCTAAAAGCACTCCATTTATCTTGGATCAAACTAAGTAAGAAAAAGAGGCTTCAATCTCAAAAATAAAATAAATAATTTTGAAATTAGGAAACAATAAATCAATTTTAATAAATAAGTAATAATATGAATATATGAGTTTTCTCTTTGCAGGTTGAGTGTGAAATTATATCAGAGAATTCATTAATTCTTTAGAATATGCTGTAAATTTTGCCGGTACTTATATGTTAGTCCGACGGTAAGATTCCGTATACGTATTGCCAGCGGTAGATAGTAAGAGAAAACATTTTGTCTATAAGAGAAAATTGTGCACTTATATTATAATATAGGCACAAACGTGTAAATAAAAACCGAATTAAATACATTTACAATTTTCTAAAAACGAAAATAACTAAGTCTTTTTTTCCCCCATGTGTCAAAGCATCGCCCGGGAAGCGAACCCGGGACAACTGCTTGTAAGGCATCTGTGCTGACCACTCGGCCACCAACGCAATAATTAATTTTTTAAAGTGAATATTAGATAATAAACCAACATTTTTACCAACTTTCCTCTGATCAGGAATATTTAATATTCACTTTAAAATGTGTAAATAAAGACCGAATTAAATTACATTTACAATCTTCTAAAAACGAAAACAATTAATTTTTTAAATAAATATTAAATAATAACCTAACATTTTGATTAACAAGTTTCTCTTGATCGGGATATTATCTAATATTCACTTTTAAAATTGTTTTCATTTTTAGAAGATTGTAAATGTTTAATTCATTCTATATTTACACATACGTTTGTGTCGGCGTTTTTCATCACTGTTGGACTAATGCGTAAATACCACTTTGCCTTTTTAAAAAAATATTTTCTACTTTTCAATGGCTGATTAATACGGTATTTAGAAATACATGAGAACAATTTATATTGTATAAAAGTGAATGGATTCATAAATTTTTATATAAGAATATTGTATTTTCAATAATTGATAATTTTAAATAAATCATATTTTAGAAATAGAGTAATGAATTATAATTATTAAAATATAATTAATTATATATTTAAAATATCACATACCTGCTACACTTTTTTCCCATTTTTAAGTTTATCCTTTCTCCAATTTTGCTATTTATATATTTGTAGTTAAATTCCGGTAAAATTCCTTTATCAGTTTAATATTAATTTTCCAGCTAAAATATTGATTTCAATGACAATTTTAAATAATCCTTTATAACTAGCTTTATCTAATGGAGATAGCTAGTTTTATTGATTTGTTAACATATAATATTGGTGTATAGGATAACTTGAGATCTCCAAAGTCAAGCAAACAATAATTAAAAGATGATACAGAATTATGTACTCTATCATTAATTTCTAATATTTTTTACTAAACTTGTTTAAGTAACCTCTTGTGCGTTAATGCACAATTCTGTTACTGACACGTTAATTAGATAACATTATAGAGATTTCGAAAAATATTTTTACAATACCATGTTTTTACATTCTTTCAGGGATTTCCCCCTCTTTAATGTAAACTTATTAATCTCTTAATTAGATTCACCGAAAAAAAAAACATGTTTTATCTTCTACATATATAATTCTAATTATAAAATAAATAATAGAAAATACAAAATTAAAAAGAAACCCTTCTTATCTCTTTAATCAAAACTTCAATTTAATTAATTAAAAAAAAAAAATTTAAGAGTAATATTTTTTTTTGCATTCTTTTAGGGATTTACTCCGATTTTACTACAATCAATTTAATCAAAAACAAAAAAAATACATTTCTTCTTCTTCTCCATGTGTAATTCTAATTTCAAAATAAGAAATAAAAAACGCAAATTTTAATTAATTATTATTAGGATATTCTATTTTTACGACTTTTATGCCATCTAGGGTAAGCTTTTATAATCAATAGTTACCACATAGTAGTGTTTCATAAATCCTTATCCAGTTTTTTATAGTTTCAGATCTATATAACTATGCACTTGAGAAGTCTGCTTGGGCAGGCAAACCGTTGATTGTGTTAAAGACTTTTTTTAGGTGGGTTAAAGTTTTGGTTAGATTTGTTTACGTTTGACTTTGGAATAATTGACTTATTTTATTGAATAGTTTAGCTTTAGGCATTCATATTTAGCCAAAATAAAATAAAAATTAGGTTAAACACTATTTAAGTGATAGAAACATTAAATTTTGAAATAAACGTGAGAGAAAATATGAAAGAATATTAAAAAAATAGAATGATTAGGGATTTTATATATTTAAAACAAGAAAAGTTGATTTTAAATAGAAATTATAATAATATACGGAGAAATTTATAGTAGATATAACAAGATCATAATTAAATGCAATTAAATAATTATTGAAAGCGAATTAAAAGTTTAAGAAAAAGAAAAAAGAAAGGCGGAATCAACAACAACAGAAAAAAAAAAGTTCAAAAATAGAAAGAAATTTATGATTTGTTAGATAACTGATAAGATTAGAATATTGACAAGATAAACATTTTTACTTAAAATTAATTAAGTGAATAAAAGGTAAGATATTAAGTAATTTTTTTTTTTTGGACAATGTAAATTTATGAAACTGATTTTTCTTTAATTGTAAATTATGAGCACAAACTTTCACAAGACCCACCACTCTCCACTCTATCTCATAACACTGATACACTTGAACACATATATGTTGAAAATATAAATATTCACCAATATATGTATTTCATGCTAAACCAGCAATCATCATATCATCTCTATACATATATGCAATAAGTGCTCAGATATATATTAAGATAGCCAATCTTCATACTTTAATGGACAGGCTTCAATCAACTCCACACTCCAACTCTTCAACCATCCATCCAATTGAAAATCTGATGATCGAACATTCAAAGACCACTCTGAGGTCGAGATTCTTGTCACATCCATGTTGACCAAAAATCAATCTGACCCCTCATGTACAGGACATAATCCATTTAATACATATACAAGGGGTGGGCAGACATCTCTACTATGTAATAACTGAAACACAGGCTTATTATATACCCATGTCTATATATGTAATATATAGGGTATATGAGCACAGACTTTCACACCACCCACCACTCTCCACACTATCTCATAACACTGACACACTTGAACACATATATGTTGAAAAGATAAATAATCACCAATATACATACTTCATGCTAAACCAGCAATCATCAGTTGTTTGATTTAGTTTTAGAGTTTCATCATGGTAGCTTTTAAATGTTCAAGATAAAAAATAAAAAAAATTGATTTCTTAAACATTTTTTTTTCCTCCTAAAAGAGTTCATTAAAATAATGGAAGTGATTTTTAATAATCAAATTTTAGCTTTAACTTAAATAATCAATCTCCTAAAGAAAATTTTTTAAAAAAAATACCCAAGCAGGGCTATTACAAGTAATTTGGAAAGTGTTTACAATGTGTGCACTTGATAATGGATGGACATAGTTGTGTCATATATGAATCATCTTAATTCAGTATGCTATATGTTATAATGGACATACATAGAGTGCAAGTGTGAAATACAGAAACATTTTATGAATTTTTGTGCTTGCATTAAAAAAATGCTTTTGTGTGGACAAACCATTCTTAATTGTGATCTTTTTTGTTACCACTCCTATCTGGCAAGTCTTCAATAAATACTTGCTTTAATTGTAAATTTAAATGGAATAACATTCTGATCTCCAGATAAGATGAATGTAAAAAGAAATACCTATTCAGGTGAGTACAAAAAAAGGAATCATGGGGGACTCCTAGGATAAGAATCCTACAGTTTTCTATAAAGAGAAGTACTTGAATAAATGTAGATTTTTGTACATAATAAAATAATGCATCTTTTGAAAATAAGACCTAAGATATATTTGGGAGCAAAAATTAATATAAGACCCAATCTTATTTTCAGGGAACTAGTACCAGTGATAACCCTCAAGCATATTACTTGCACATAATTTATAGATTAGTCTCAACCTGCCTTCAGGTATAAAGCAGTGAGAGAGAAACTACCTATAATGATAGCCACTATTACTTAATTGTAATACAGTATATATTATTTACTGTTCTTTCAACTTTCATAGCTACTATTATTTAGTTGTAATATAGTATATATTATTTATTGTTGTTTCAACTTGCCTGCCAACAGAAAAATATACATAGGCAAACAAAATAAAGCAATAAAAGAAATCATTAAACTATTATTAGCTTTTCTAGAAGAAATAGACTTCCACATGTAAATAGCTTAGTTATGTATTTCTTGTTAATATAAAACCACAGCTCAGCAGCTAATGTACAACTCTATTTTACCTCTATGCAGAAGTGAAATTATTTTAAAAGCATCCATCTTTTTTTTTTTCTCATATGTCATAGCATCGGCCGGAACGCGAACCCACAACCGTCTGCAACCAACTACTTGCTTGCAAGGCGGATGCGATGACCTCACGGCTAACAACGCTTGACATCCATCATTTATTTCAATGTAAAATGTTAACAGGTATCAAAACAAACCCTCACCAATTATATTATAAAACAGTATTTCTTTAAAAAAAAAAAATCAAATAAACACTAATAAAATTCACAAAGAATAAAATACCAGCATCTAAAAAATACAGACTTCTGAATGTGCAGGCTAGGTGCGATTCTAAGAGACTCGCGTGTGGAGACGGATTGTGACCAAAAAAATCTATCTCTGGATAATTTTTTACTAAGAAGTTCAAATGATTTCCATTGTCTACTGCTATAATCCATTGTATTGCAGGGTAATATTTTAATATAAACAGATGCTTACATGACCCTAAAAAATATTTAACTCATAGTGAAGCGTTGTTAGCCGAGAGGTCATCGCAGCCGCCTTGCAAGCAAATAGTTGGTTGCAGACGGTTGTGGGTTCGCGTCCCGGCCGATGCTATGACATATGAAAAAAAAAAAAATTAACTCTTACATAAATAATACAGAATATATTTGTATACTTGATTTTTCACAATTGAAATGTGATCACGTCAGACGTTTTCCGACATTTTTTTTTTAATCTGAGAAAATAACAAATTTACCAGGAAACTTTTATACATATCAATTTAAAACAATGATTAATAATAAATAGTTCATTGTTTGTTTTTCTTAAATATTTTTCACTTTTTTTCTTCCATCAAATTTGTTTAAAAACAAGAGCATAATTTTCTGTTGTATATAACTATTGATTTAGTATTTTTTGTTCCCATTTTGTTTATAAATATCTTTTTTTTAAAATCAATTACTGTATTTTTCTATATATATATGTCAAAGCGTTGACCGGGAAACGAACCCGGACCAGCTGCTTGGAAGGCAGCTATGCTAACCACTATTTACAGTAAATATTTATTATGAATTACATTTATTGTATTAGATGCATTCTATTTACTTAGTGCCAGCGTCGTCTATTATAAAATAATCAGGTCTGTTTATATCCTCTTAAATCACTCTTTAAATATATACTGTAGTCAAGCATTGGTGGTCGAGAGGTCAACGACAGTTGCTTTTGGAGGCAGTTGTCCCGGGTTGGCGGGTTCGCTTCCCGGCTGATGCTATGACACATGGGAAATATATACTGTATTAATAAAAAATATTTTAATTTCTTATCGGCCGTAAGTAATCTATTTCAAATTTCTAGTAATGGCTTTCAATTATCGAAGCCAATGATTAATTAATACAAATAAAATAAATTTTATTTCAGATCGAATTTAACATTTTTATTCTAAATTAATATATAACAAACATATTATAAAGTATTATTTCGATATAATAAACAAAGCAGAATCTTAAAATTAAATAAGGGATACAATTCCGAGATATTATTATACTAGTAATATATTGTGAATAAAATGTTTGATACTTATCAATTAAGCTGCAGTAATTTACTATCAGTTTATACTGAACAATGATAAATGATATCCTTAAGACAATGTGATCTGGGTCAACTGATGAGTACTGGTTCAGCATGAAATGTGTATCTTGGGGATCATACATATTTCCACATGTCTTTGGTTATATGTTTGCGATAACATCCCTCCACAAGGTGTTAAAAGCGGTTAGAAACCAATCCCTAATTTGCATGAGAGTGGTGTGGTGAAAATTACACTACAGATATATTATTCATTATTGGATAATCTCTAGTCTAATGAATGATTAATAAAAATTAATAATATATCTCCATCAAGTGGTTATGTCAAAGTTGTGAGGCAGTAAGTTTGACACATCAATTAAACAGTAATAATTCTCCATAAAACATCACATGACCACTACTTCTTATAACTGTTGTTAAAACAGGCAAAACTCACTATACATATTGCCACTTACAGCAAGCTAGAATAATCAATGGATTCCAGAAGGCTTGTGCATAAAATCCCCATCTAGTGCCTACTCATCCAATATCTGCAGACTAGTTTCTGGCTTGTGACCTTCATCAGTGAGGAGCCTTGGATCTGATAGCACTGCAGATATTGGATGAGTAGGCACTAGATGGGGATTTTATGCACAAGCCTTCTGGCATCCATTGATTACTCTAGCTTGCTGTGTGTGGCAATATGTATAGTGAGATTTGCCTGTTTTAATAATTCTCCATCCAAATATGTGTAAGAAAATATGATCTGGGTCAACTGATGAGTGCTGGTTCAGCATAAAATGGGCATCTTGGGGATCATACATCTGTTTCAAATATCTTTGGTCATATGTCTATGATTTATCCCTCCATATAGGGTTAAAAGCAGATAGAAAACAATGCCTACCTTGCATGAGAGCGATATAGTGAAAATTACACTACAGAAATATTATTCATTATTGGATCATCTCTAATCCAATGAATAACTAATAAAAAGTATCAACATCACTTATATTTGTTTAAAAGTTTGTGATGATGATATTATAATTATATGTTGAACTGTTTCAGTTACTGATGTTAATTGTTAAATGTTTTTTAGAAAAAATGTAATGTTTTAAATGCAGTAATAGCATACAAATTAGTATAGAAAATAACATTTTGAATTCTATTATTCTCCTCTCTTTGTCAAGCATTGATGGTCTGACCAATCACAATACTAATAAGGAAATTGAACCTAAAACCTTTAAATTTATGATTGCAGAATTAAAGCCAACACTCTAACTAACTAGGATATTCTGTCAAAGACTGTTAGCCGAGAAGTCATCGCACCCGCCTTGCAAGCAAGTAGTTGGTTGCAGACGGGTATGGGTTTGCGTCCCGACTGATGCCATGACATATGAAAAAAAAAAGGCAATTATCAATAGAAATTGTACATACTTATCTGTGAGGATTCTCTTGATTTCTTTGCCCTTAATAAATAAAATTTTGACTGACTCTTTCCTTTGACTGAAATTCTAGTTTGTTAGCCACCTTAAATTTAAACTTTATGATCATAATCAACCCTTAAGCTATCAACAATAAAGGTGGTATCAACTTTTTATATGGTCTGGTATGTTTATATAGATATTAAAGGTTGCCTTGATTACAAATCAGGATTGTTGATAGCTTAAGGGTTGATTTTTATTATCTACATTTATAAACCTATTAAAACTGAGTAATTGTCTTAGTAAATATATACTTTATATGGAATTTGGAAGCTATAAATGACTATTTATTAGTCTACTTTCAGAATCTGGAATTTATAATTGACTCTTTATTATTCTGCTTTCAGTTCCGGTTATATTTGCCTGATTAATGAGGTTTGTTTAAACTTTTTTGCATTATTAATCTCCCACTCTTTGGTCAAGTTGCAATCTTTAGTGTCTATATAAACATATCAAACTGTATATAAAAGTGGTATCATCTTTATTGTTAAAGGAGGTTGCCTTGACTACAGGTTGAGATTGTTGATAGCTTAAGAGTTGATTGTTTTCATCTACATTTATAAACATTTTAAAGCCTTGAATAATTGGCTTTATTGTCTTATTTAATCTTCATGAAACTAAAGGTCCCTGGTTTGATTCTCATGCTAGTACTGTTAACTGTCTTTGTGTACGTATACATGTTTATAATTTGTAATCATGTGCAGATAGTACATTGTTGTTATTATTATCTCATTAAAAGCTGCATTCTAGAAAATTAACATATAAATAATAAATAAGGCTAAGATATGCTAATTAGTATTATTATGAAATTAAACTGAAAACAGTTGATAGATTACAAGTCGAGTAATATTGAAGTTTCTAGTAAGAGTGAAAAAAAACATTGGGTTAAGTCAGAGCCTTATATATATATAGCTTTAAAATGCACATGTGAGTGAAGTGGATCAGCCTAAGTAAAAGACTGATTAAAATTGATATTAAGATCCCATCTGATGAATTATCATATTGTTTGTGTAAATTATTAGTTGGTGGAAACTCAAGATAAATGGACTACATTTATGTATGGACAGTGTGCGAAGATAATCTATCTCCATACGTCAAATGGTCATTAATCCCTTTTCCAAAGTAAAGTGAACTATTTTATTATTTTCTTGTATTATTATTCTCATCTCAGTACAAGTAAATAAATTTGTAGTTGAGTTTTAAAGTTTGTTTTCATGTTGATGTGCACTCCAATGGTATTATTGAAAATATCCCTGAATACCCAGCAGAGTGGTGTCAGTTGGCAGTAGAACCTATTTGCAGGAAAGTGATTCAGAGTGGTCACAGTATATACATTTTAACCAAATGGAATGAAGTAGATATTAATGATAACATCACTGAGTCATAATATTTGTGAATTTGGTGTAAATAATGTGGCTACATGGAATACATATGTTCAACACATTGAGTATCACATGTTCATACATAAATTAAGACAAAGTTAAAGTATCTATTCTCCTAGTTTTTGTAGGTACTGATGTTTTATAAATAGCCAAACAACAATATGACCCTAAATAGCCCAAAGACATTACATATCAAAATTTAATTGAAAACCTAAATGTGTATTTTCATCCAGTACTGTCTAAATGGGCATGTCTATGCTTCCTAATGATGAAATAGTCATTTTGTAATCAGTTTTACAATTATAATTTATTATAATTTAGCACTGTGAACATTACGAAATTTAACCCCCATAATGCAATGGTAACTGTGCATACCCTTAAGACAATATGGTATATAAGATGTACTATGATATTTGACAATAAGAAATTCAACTGGCTGAGAAAACTCTACGGTGATTCTACGGTGATTGGGAAACTTATTACAATCAATGTCAGAGATACTTGCCTAGGAAGATGATGACTCGAATCTGGGGTGGCCCTGGAATAACTCTAGGTGTGATTATCAGATAAACATTTGTTTTGAGCAAAGGTCGCTTATTCCTTAGGCTAATAAAACATTTTGTTACATGCTTCACCCTTTTGGGTTGCATTTGCTTGATGTCTTAAAAGTCTCCTTCCATTACATTGTTACACATCAACCTCCTTGAGTAGGAATTAACTGTTTAACAGCCTGGAGCCTTTTTGTCTTAATAGTGAAATATTTCTTTGTGTTTTGGTTATTATTTATTTAACTACTTGTATAAATTGTAAATATTTTTTTATAAATTGTAAATAATTATATTATTAATAAAGTTTTTATTATAAATTTTTAAAAAAAAATGCAAATTTTCTGCTGAGATAGAAGAAATGTTGTTAACCAATTGTTGTTCAGAATGTTGGACCATAACTTTAGAAAAATTTTATTAAGTGAACCAGACTTGACATATAAAATAGAAATTGCAAAGTGTATTACACAAGGGATGAATTTGAAGCTTCAACGAGTATGCAGAATAACTCAACTCATATGAATAAAACACAAATTGGCAGCACACCTTCAAAAGCTGCAAAGGATAACCTAACTTTTCATTTTTGTGATGTGAAAGGCCACTTTAATTTTTTTTGCAGATTTAAAATAGACAAGTGCCATATTGTATAAGGACATTTAGCTCATGTCTTCCATCAAAAAACAAGAGCATAAAAACTAAGTCAAACTAAATTTTTAATCAGGGGAAGGCGGTGAGAAGAAAATAAGATGTCATAAAAATAAACAACACTAATGATAACTGTATTACGCTAGAATTGACCATCTGTGAAAGGAAAATAAATATGAAAGTTGATAGTAGACTGGGATTATCAATATTATTATTAAAAGATTGGAATATTATTAATGGTAAAAATAAAAATGAAGTTGGAAAATACATATGTATTAGCCACAGATGTAAACGATGACAAAATCTAAATATGCGGTAAAGTGATGGTACTATTAAAGTTCCATGCCAGAATTAAATCTTTATTTATAATAAAGAGAAATATAAGTCCATTAATTCGGAGAAAAGCTTCAGACCTGTTGGAATTCTAATTGAGAGAGTGAAAAAAGACAATTTGCAAGAGCATTTCAAATTGTGGGGAAGATTCTGGAATTTCAAAATTCAATCAGTGAAAAACTGTTCTGAATGGAAATCTACAATGGATTTGCCTAAAAAGACATTCCAGTAGTGGGGAGAGTAAAAAAATCCTAGCAAATGATTCATATAGATTTTGCTGGTCCAATAAATGGATATCTTTTTGTAATTGTCGTACATTTTTATTATCAATGAAGTGAGTACAAGATGTAATAAATACTACGATGGAGGGCACAATTAGAGTCATCCTATAAGTTTTTGCTATACAAGATTATCCTGAAACTCTGGTATCCAACAATATAACTAGATTTACCTCTCCAGAGTTTAAAAAATATTTGGTGGATAAAGAAATATGCCATATTTTGACCCCACCCTATTATTGAGAATCAACTGGGTTGGCTGTAAAAGCTGTATAATATTCAATAAAATGTCAACTAGAGATATTAAGGAACAGTAGTAGAAGCTATGTTTTACCAACACTTCACTCCAAGGGTATCTACTTTGAAGGCACCAACAGAGTTACTATTGCAGTAAAAATGCCACACCCATTTACAAAGCTACTACTAGTTAATTTTGTAATGGGAAAAATATTTCAGATGAGGAAAATTCCAAAGCAAACTCCAGAAAATTTAAAATGGGTGAAACAGTTTGAGCCAAAGATCTGTTAAAAAAAGAAATAGATTTCATGAGTCATCATTAAAATTGATATGGAGTCATTGAAATGATTAAGGTGGGAAATGGACTACATATCAGGTGACTTGTTGATCATCTGTGTTTACATCCATGTGATACATCAAGTGGAGTTTAAGGCAAATATCAGCTGACCAATTCAAAACTGAAATCTAGTGAAAGTGAAGGGCATGTTGATGTCTCCTCAAAAGAAACAAAATATGGAAAGGCCCATTGATGGTCAATCTCATAAAGTAAATACCCAATGTGATGATAGTACAATAGAACTGGGGTAGGAGGTTTATAATCAAAACTGTCAGATCAAACTGACATAATTGCCTATCATCATGAGGAGAGACCTATATCTCTACCTAGACTGTGAGATATTGTTGAAGGCCCAAGTGATTGAAGAAGTATTTTCTAGAATGAGGGAAGATGTGGACCGCCTGTGTGTATAATATATGTTTATTATTGTCAATAAAGTTTATTGAAAATTTGCAAGTGTGTGCAGACAGTGCATTGTTATTGTTATTACTTGCATTAAAACATACACTCTAGAAAATTAGTATGCAGTATAAATAATAGTGTTACTGACATCATTGAAAAAATTAAAAGATTGAAGTGGAGTTGGGCTGGACATATTGCTAGAAGAGATGATAATAGATGGACAATTGAAATTTCAAACTGGATTCCAAGAGATTGTAAAAGACCCAGAAAGAGACCACATGTGAGATGGATGGATGAAATAAGAAAGTGTGCAGGGGTGATGTGGAGAAGAGAAGCTGAAGATCGGAGAAGATGGATTAAACTTGGAGAGACCTTCATCCTGCAGTGGATTGATAATGTTTGATAATGATGGTGATGATAAATAATAAATGAGATTAAGATGTGCTAATTAGCATTATTCCAAAAATGAACTGAAAATAATCAACAGACTGCCGGTCGAGTAGTAATGAAATTTTTTTGCAAGAGAGAAAAGCATAGAAATATGTCAAAGCCATCTGTAAGTGAAATGTTAAGACTTCATCTGATAAGTTATCATATTGTGTGTGTAAATTACTAGTTAAGGGAAACTAAAGATAAATGGACTTTATTTATGCATGGACAGTGTGTGAGTAGGACAATTTATCTTCTCATGACAAATGGTTATTAATCACTTTTCCAAAGTAAAGTGAACTATACTATTATTTTCGTATATTAGTGTTCTTATTATCTTAGAACAAGTGATTTAACTTGTTATTGAATTTTAAAGTTTGTCTTAATGTTACTTTATTATATGCACACAACTTACTATCACTAATCAGTCCAGCAATACTTGAAGAAGAGAGAATTATAATGCCATTTAAAATGTTATGTTATATATTAATTTGTATGTTATTACTATCAAGTGAATAAATATACTTGAAAAGTTCAAATAAAGTTCAAATTTTTCTAAAAACACTTATTTGACAATTACTATTAAATGATGGCAATAGTCCAACATATAATTGTAATAATTGCTGATGGTTTCGTTCTTGGGTTTGAAACACAATCATTTAATTTACATCTTTGCATTTGTGTTCATAGTTTCTAGAATTCCCATGACTTCAGATTATATTTAAAATCATAATATAAGCAATTGTCTCTGAACTGGAGAATATTTTCCCAGCTTGTCAACATTTTAATTCTTATATATAGTAACTTGTGATTTTAATTTTCAAGTAATTTTTTTTCTCGCCGTAACATTTTCGTGATGAATGTAAATTCAATTAACTTCTCAGCTGCTTGATATTATAAAGCATATGACATTTCTATTGATTTCAGCTTTAAATCATTCTTTTGTGGCTAACTTTAGCGTTATTTCTTCTCTTTTGCATTCTTTTGATGGTAAAAAGTGGAACTAAAATGATATTGGTTTATTACTTTTTTAAAAAATCACCAGATGTCAGTGTTATTAAAATAACTTATTGAGTTAAATTGCTGATTGGCAGTTTCTAGTTCTATCTCCACAAGAATACAAGAATAGATTTTGAAAGCATATTTTTCATAGATTGTACACATTTATGATTATTTTTCATAAAATATTTGTATAATATTTACTTTTTGGAAGAATAGTGGGTAGTCATCGAATAGCCACTATATCCCGCTTGATGATGTTGTTGCTAAACAAAAACAATTCAATACAACATTTCTTGGCATGCGTTTCAATCTAACATATTCTAGCATAAAAAAAAAAAGTAGTGATCCATTCTTCTAACATATTCTAGCATAATTCTATATAACCTTTTTTTTATTAAAATAAAAGTAAACTTTTTTTTAAATATGTTTTTTTCATTTTAGGATTCAATATAACATTTCCTAGCGTGCATACAATTCAATCTAACATTTTCTAGCCAATTTTTTTTCTTATGGTGCACAATTCAAAACAACAATTTTTTTGTTTTAAATAAAATTAAACTTTTTTTAAAAAATCTGTTTTTACTTTCATTTCTTTTATGTAAAAATAAAAGTTTTTTTTAAAATGTGTTTTTAATTTGATATTTATTAACTAAAAATAACCTTTTTATGAAAATCTGTTTTTAATCTTACTTGTTTGAAATAAAAGTGACCTTTTTTAAAAAAAATCTGTTTGTAATTGGATCACCCTCCCCCCATTTTTGAACTATATCGATTGATTTTTAATTAACTAGAAATCCGAAAATGATTTTACCATTTGTTCTAACTTAGCCGAAACATTTATTTAGTCAACAAATGAAAACCATTTCACTCATCAATATTTCAAGAAATAATACTAACAAATTTTTTGGACTGAAAAATGTTTTAATAAATAAACCCAAAATATAACTATTGCATACAATTAGAATAATCACATTCAAAAGATATACTTTAACAATAACTGGAACACTCTCCTGATGAAAATGTTGATTTCACTCGTGGCCATTTTCTAATTCTCGATTCTAAAATATCATGAGTGACGTTACTTCACCAGAGACCTTGTTAAAAACACTCTTTCCCAAATTTTGACAATTGTCCATGTCTCTAGTGATTTTTGTTTGCAATGTTAAAATTTAAAATAAAAAATACCACATACATTGAAACGAGTTAAAAAAAATTTAAATAAACATTTGCAGAATTACTTACACTACAATTCTAGAATCCCAAAAGAAAACAAATACTGTAAATGTAAATTGTGAAAATTTCATAGCAACTGCTAAGCATATTGAAGGTGTCAAAGAATGACTTTTTTGTGAAAGACAGTGGTCATGAAAAAAAGAACTCAAAATGTGTATATATGTTATGGTATAATATTACTGACAGTGTATATATGTAGGCCTAATAATAGGTATGCCTAGTAAATGGCATTTTAATGTACTTTTACCTAGGTAGAATGCCATCAGGTGGCGTAAGGCAGCTAATCGACGACAACCAAATAGTGTGATTAGATTCAGATATTATTTGACATGTCAATAGAAATCAATAATGTATGACTGTTACTTGTAGTTAGCTGATTGAGAACACATTCCTACTAAGTGTAATAGATTTGTGTTTGTAATTTTTTAAAAAAAATATATAAATAGTATTTGAAATTATAAATAGAATTTTGTAAACTTTATGTAGTCTGAATAATAATTTGTTTAGGCTTTAGTTAAAATAATTAATTTAGTATGTTTACCAGTAATTTAGTAATTATCTAAAAAGAAAAGATTTAAAAGTGACAAACTCTTTGTACAGTGCAAGCCATAGTAATCCATGGTCGCAAGAAGGTTTGTGAATAAAATTCCTATCAAATGCCTACTCATCCAATATGCCCAGACTAGTTTCTAACCTGGAGTTTTCATCATTGAGGAGCCTTGGATTCATTGATTACTATGGCTTGTACTGGGAGGCATTACTGTATGGAGAATTCGTCACTGTTTTAACAGCTTGTATAAGCATAGGAAATGGTGATCATGTGAAGGCATGTGAAGAAAAAAGATGTTTGTTATAAATCTTATGATGTATTCCAGCTTAATATTTTTTTTTATATTTGCAAAATTGAAATAATATATTTAGGAATAATTTTAATTTGTAAACATATATTTTTAACAAATATTTCAAAATTTCTGAAAATATAAAAAAGAATGAAGTAAATTTAATCAAATAAAAAGTTGTAAATTTAATCCAATCTGCCACTGGGGACTCTCAATAAAATATAAACAATTAAAGGGTTAAGCAAAAGTGATAAAAATAGTTAATTGAAAGATTTTCTATTAAGGATACATTTTAAGTTAGATTAAATCTTTTAAAGAAATTTTTACCATGAAGCTGAAGATATGCTAGGTCATGTATCAGAGTGAGTTTTGAACTCATATGAAGATTCTGAAGTTGTCTGTTCAACCATCATAATACCTGTTTTACGGACATTTCAACAATTCACTTTTGAATCAAGACATAGATATGGTGATGAGTATCTTTTTACATACTTTTGAATGGTCTGGACTTATTCCTGATGCTCAGTAAAGCTCAGTAACTAAACAAGAAAATTCTTTCTTAAATAGTTTAATCAAACTTTTATATAATTAGTTAAAACATAACAGAAGAAATAACAACTATATCTATATTTTTATAATACTATAAACTTTAACATAAAAAGCTTATAATTTTATTTTTAAAATAAACATCTATTATTACTCATCTCTAGCATGATTTTATTTATTAATAATTTTTATTAGTCATTCATTAGACTAGAGATTAGTGTAAATTTCACTACACCACTCTCATACAAGATAGAAACTGGTTTCTGTCCATTTTTAATACCTTGTGGTAGAATGTAATTGTAAATATATGACCAAAGATGTGAAAAATATGTATGACCTTCGTCATACGTTTATTAGTACATTCCTCCACAAGTTATTAAAAGCTGGTACAAACTAGTCACTAACTTGTGTAGGTGTGGTGTAATGAAAATTGCACTTCAGAAATATTATTTATTTTGTTTATCTCTTTAAAACAAAATAACTATAATAAAAATATAAAAAAAAATCTTAATTCTTTAACTTATTTACTTTTAAAATATTTGTTCTAATTTTAATTAAAAAAAAACAAGAATTTAAAAAGTAACTTTATTTAATACATTTTAAAAATATATTACTTAAAAGAAAAAATTCATCTTGTGCTATGAATTCAAAATTAACCAGCTTTCCGATTAGTTGTTCCTGGCCAATGCAAAAAAACATTGAATTTATTGCTTAGGACAAAAATAATATTTTTATACTGCCTTGATAAGGAGTCGTAGGAGTTGAAAGCGCTTGGCAATAGCAGTTTTATTTATTAAAGATTCTCTGTTTTAGCAATTGTCGAATTGTTCTACTGTGATTTATTTAAAAGAAAAGAAATTATTTATGCAAAAATTAAATTTTATCTACTAAAAAATTATAAATAAATTATTTTCATTTATTAAATAGATGTTTAAAATACAAGTATATTATATATACTTTTAAATTAGAGGGGATTTGAACCCAGACATTCAACTCCCTTTAGTCATCTATTCCATTTTTATACAACTGTCACACATGACCACATACATGCAAAAAAGATAAATGATCTCTAATATTCATATTTTGTGCTGAATTAACACTCATCAGTTGGTCCAGATCATCATCTCCCACACATATATGTATAATCACTGCTCAGCTTATATTAAGATAGCAAATTGTCAAACTTTAAAATTTTAGTATAAACTGAGCATTGATTATACATATATATGTGGGTGATGATGATCTGAACTAACTGATGAGTTCTGGTTCAGCATGAAATATGTATATTGAAGTTCTTTTTTTTTCTTTGCATGTATGTGATCAGGTGTGCCAGTTGTATGAAGATGGAATGGATGACTAAAAAAATTTAAAAGAGTGGGTTCAAATCCCTTCTAATTAAATAGAGATTTATAAAATTACAATCTTATACAGTGAAACCATAAACTATATTATATCAATATACATGACATCTATTATACACTAAGCAAAAAAAAGTAAAACAAAAATATAAACAAATAAAAATATATAAAAATTCATAAATGTAATGCATTGTACAATATTGAAGCAAACATTTTTCATCTCTGGGCACCAATTGTGATCACATTTGTTAACAAGGTTTCATTAGTTTGTATTAAAAGCATATAAACTTTATTCTCCCTTTATTATCCTTTCTGAATTTAATATTATTATTATTTCATTTTTAGATCTAGTGTCTGAACCTATCCTGACACCTCTCTGAGGAGTGCCAAAGCATAAAACCATGGTCAGGGGTTTCGGGAGGGGTTCCTGACAGAGATGTTTTAAGTGCTGGCTCTGGCTAAGCATTTATCATAAAGCTTGTAGAGGAATTGGCAATCCTCACTGTTTATAACTTACAAGCTTAAGAGATAGGGTCATGGGATCTATGTATTGATCTATGACTCTTATTTTGACTATTTATTTCATATAATATATTTTCTAAATATAATGCCAAAAATTTTATGAAAATTTCACAATATATTTAAAGTTGATACTAACTTAAAAATGCCAAAGCAAAGATATGTAATTTCTCAATAACAAGATTACTTATATGTTTCTATAAGTGAAAAAACTTATTTAAAAAGTATATCACTGAGAACATATTTAATAATGTTTTCACAGAGGCAAAACTCCCCATAAAGTAGCACCACTCAGTGCAAACCAGAATAATCAATGGATGCAAAAAGGTTTGTGCATAAAATTCCTATCTAGTGCCCACTCATCCAGTATTCCTAGACTAATTTTCAGCTTGTGGTTTCCATCAGTCCAGAGTCTTGGATCTGAGAGCAATGCACCTAGATTTTAGGATCTAATGCAACCCTCTAGCAGCCACCTTTTAGCTTTTCAGTTAACTATAAATCTATGAGCCCAAAATAAAAACAATAATGTTTTCAGTCCAAATGTGTTATCTTGTATAGACACACAGATCTGAAACCAATTCAGTATTAATATATTTTGATGTCTTAGCATTTTTAATAACCATGGTCACCATATACTTGCTTTTCCAAAAGCTCTTAAATTTTCTGGTAATTAAGACTTGTACTTAAGTCAGAAAACAAATATTAAATTATTATTGCATTTAAATGATGTAAAACTGATTCAAAAATGTTGAGAATTCTTGCTAAAACTATCGGTCACAGATTGGATTCCATACAAAAGTAAAAGTCATTCTAAAATTATCTAACATCATTACTTGATTAACAAGAGATAAACAAATAATGAGATTTGTAAAAGGGCAATGATGGGTTTTATCTGGTAAAAACCACTGTCTTAGTGCAAGAATAGAATTGTGGACTCAAGAAATAAAAATCCATGAACCACAACCCTATTTGTCACTTCCACTGATCAAATATCATATAATGTCCTAGGTAACAAACCATTTGATTATATTCATTACTAAAATCAATAAGATAAAAATATATTATGTTCTGCTTTTGGTATAAATAAAACATTTAAATTTAAAATGTCAATTTTACCTAATTTTTTAAACTAGTTTAATATCCAAGAAATTAATTACTAAAAAAAGTCATCATCATCATCAAACATTACCAATTCACTGCAGGATGAAGATATCTTCAAGTTCAATCCACCTTCTCTGATCTCTAGCCTCTCTTTTTCATATCATCCCAGCACACTTCCTTATTTCATCCATTCATCTCACACATGATATTTTTTTAGGTCTTTTACAATCTATTGGAATCCAATTTAAGATTTCAACCATCCATCTATTCTCATCTCTTCTAGAAGTTCCAATCTCCTTTTCAGTCTCTTAATTATTTCAATGATGTCTGTGTTAACATATGTTTGTTCTCTCACCCATATATTTCATTTTCAATCTCTTTTTGTTACTCTTAACATACATCTCTCCTTACTATTTGAAAGGCCTGAAGTCTCTGTATTGCTTTTTTGGTAAGTATCCAATTCTCAGATTCATAAATAAGCCCAGGTAACACACATTTATAAAAACTTTTCTTTTCAAACACATAGGCATATTTTCTTTTAGTATTAAACAGTGAGGATTGCTAATTTCTCTACAAGCTTTATGATAAATGCTTAGCCAGAGCCAGCACTTAAAATATCTCTGTCAGGAACCCCTCCCCAAACCCCTGACCATGGTTTCGTGCTTTGGCACTCCTCAGAGAGGTGTCAGGGTAGGTTCAGACACTAGATCTAAAAATACCAACCCAAAGCTAAGCACTTAGCTAAAAATTATCTATTGAGTGGAAAAACTGAAATTTTCAACATCTACATGTTTCCAAACCCAGCTATCCAACTCAAATAGCTATATGGGGCTGATAGATCTTCAGCCATACCATATATTAGTAGTCATAGCAATATAAAATTGCATAAGATTTTTGGCAGAGCCTATAAATAGTCATAATAAGAGTCATAGATCAATACATAGATCACATGACACTATCTCTTATTTTGACTATTTATAGTCTCTGCCAAAAGTCTTATGCAATTTTATATTGCTATGACTACTAATATATGGTATGGCTGAAGATCTATCAGCCCCATATAGCTATTTGAGTTGGATAGCTGGGTTTGAAGACATGTAGATGTCTGAAAATTTTAGTTTTTCCACTTAATAGATAACTTTTAGCTGAGTGCTTAGCTTTGGGTTGGTATTTTTATATCTAGTTTCTGAACCTACCCTGACACCTCTCTGAGGAGTGCCAAAGCACGAAACCATGGTCAGAGGTTTGGGGAGGGGTTCCTGACAGAGATATTTTAAGTGCTGGCTCTGGCTAAGCATTTATCATAAAGCTTTGTAGAGGAATTGGCAATCCTCACTGTTTATAACTTATAAACTTAAGAGATAGTGTCATGTGATCTATGTATTGATCTATGACTCTTATTTTGACTATTTTTAGTATTAAGTTTTTTCTATCAAAAGCATTCCAAACAAGTTTTATTCTATGATTAATTTGATCCATTATATTTATCTGTAATGATAATCTGACCCAAAGTATTTGTAATTGTTAACTTCTTTTAACTCATCAGAATCAATTCTTTATTTTCTTCTTTTGAAAAAATCTGTTGAACATTACTTTAGTCTTTTTAACATTTACCTTTAATTCTACTTTCTTATTTGCATCTGATAATTCTTGGAACCATTCCTGAAGCTCTAAAGCATTAGTTGTAAAAACAATTTAAAAATATATATATAGATAAGGTAGCCTATTTTTCATTTTAAGTGACCTTCAACTGTTCCTTTGTTCAATGCAGGTGTTAATTTAACTATCATGAAGTCTGGAAGATATTGGTAAAATACTTTTTCGATGCTATGAAAACTTTTAACTGCTAGATTAATCCAATATCTGACTAAATAATTGGTGTATATATTTGTAAAGTGTTATACATAAAATGTATGTGTTTATTATGTATGTATGTATTAGTCAGACAGGAAGTTAATAAAAGTCTCAATAAAGTGGCGCCCTAAGATTGTGATAGCTTAGGGATTGATTTTTTTTTCTTTCATGTGTCATAGCATCAGCCGGGAAGCGAACCCACTAACCTAAAGCAGCTGTCGCTGACCTCTCCACCACCGATGCTTGACAGGGATTGATTGTTATCATCTAGAAAAATTAATTTATGCAGTTATGTAAATATGTTCTAATTTGAATATTATGCAAATCTAGACTAATTATGCTAATTACATGAATTGCAAATGAAAATGGCAACCTATCAGGCAGATTTAAAAAAGCCTTAGGAGTAATCAGCATATAATGCAACTGGAGCAGTGCAGAGATTGTAAAGAATTTATAAATGTTACGTGCAAAAAGGCTTTAATGTTAGAACAAGCATCTAGTTGTAATGTTTAAGTTTTGCACTTATTATTATATAATAAACTGCAGTTGAAAAGTGTATTCTCTGACTGGAGTGTTTAGTTAAACTTAACATATATGTGTGACTACTTCTAAGGCCTTTTTAAATCCGCCTGATATGTTGCAGTTTTTATTTGCAATTTATATGGTCTGCATAATTAGTTTCGATTTGCATAATATGCAAATTAGCATATATTTACATTTCTACTTATGTTAATTTTTTAGGGTGTCACTTTATAGAGAGGATCATCCCTGGATATAGCAGTTACTGGCATGGTAACAATTTACATACAAAATACCATTGCAAAAATAGTTTTACCATAAATATATTCAAAGCATTGGATTCAGTAATTAATAACCCCTTTTTGATCAGCAATTATGCTCATTTATTTTAACCTAAAACCATCTATTCTAAATTAGAGTAATAAGTGGATCCTGTGGGTAGTGCCACAAGCACATCCCCAAATTAGCTGGTGGCATATGCCTTTTTCAATGAGAAATCTCATTATAGCTCAACTATATATATATTCACATTAAAATAATATATATTCACATTAAAATAATATGCTTTAAGCATAAATAGATGTATGCATTAATCAGGTCAGATATATTACAAAAAAGAAAAGATAATGGAAGTAGTTGGAGATTGTTAATTTATCGTTAAATAATAATCATAATAGGATGTAATTATTGAAATTAGCCTTTGTTTTACTTCCTATTAACACTCGTTTATAATAATAATCTATGAAAATGAAAGTGTACATTTTAGTATATGTACTTACAATTTTAATAGATTTAATTATTTAAACATTTATTATTTAAGTTTCGCTTTAAAAAAAAAAAATTCTTCTTACGAAGTGGAGAAAAAAAAAGCATAATAATTGGGCATAAAATGCTTAACGAAGTAGGAAAAAAATATGCATAACAATCAAACATAAAATGCTAACTAAAAGTTCAGACAAAATCTGGAATGACTGACTAATTTGTATCTATATTTGTAAAGTTATTAAAATCTTCATGCATATGTGCATGTATATTGGTCAGACAGGAAGTAAATGAATTACAGTCAAGAAAATATGTTATGCTAATGTGCAGATTAGTAAATACTTGCTAATTTGCAAAATTATGCAAATTTGGACTGATTATGCAAATAGTGAGAAACTCACCTATACACTAAAATTAATGCATGTATATGTGGCAGTAGCAGTGCATTTACCAGAAAATGCAGTATTCATGCACTAGTGTGTGTCTCATGCATGGAATAGTGCAGTGAAGGGTACAGTTTACTACAGCAGTGAGTGAATGCAAGAAGATTCTCTAACCTCATCTACATGATGTTTATTGTAAAATAACCAGCAAACATATTACTTAAGATATACTATATATTAATGTTATATATAGAGAGAAAGAGCAAATAAACTCTAGTTGTTAAGTTTATTTTTTGACTAATATAATTTACATCATAATAAATTGCTGATGTGTATACAGCTGCTTAATGTCAATATTGACCATGTATATGACAAAATCATTAACCACATAATAGGTTTAAGCAACAAAATATAAACATGTACAATGGATAGGGAGATTATAATTTTACTTTTTTTCAGATTGATTTGATATTAAATATTATTTACAATTAATTACCAACTTCAATTGTCTATTTATTTGTCATCAATGTAATGATTTGAATAATGACAGAGAAAATCTCATAATTTCATCAGTGAACTTTCAAATAATTGGAATCTATTTATAAAAAATATAATTTCAAAAAATGGTATAACTTTGATGGTGCTCTATCTTATAATTTATTTTATATTTATGAAGATTGAAGTTAAATAATATGTAAAAAAAATAATAATTTAATAATGCTTTATAGCCAATTAAAAATTAGAAAAATAGTGAAGTATTGGTGGCCTAGTGGTTAGCATAGCTGCCTTCCAAGCAGCAGGCCGGGTTCGCTTCCCAGTCAACACAATTGTCATATGAAAAAATAAGTAAAAAAATAACAAAGTAATCTGCTTCTTGGTTATTTTGCCATTCTTGGAAAATATCCAAAGATCTTAAGAATCTATACTTATTACAAAATAATTGGAAATTGCAGGAACGTTGTCATTTCAAAAAGCATTTGAAGCCTTTTTGATTTTTATGCTTTATTTGAGCCTCAAATGCTTTTTATGAAATGACAACATTCCTGCAATTTCCAATTGTTTTATAACAAGTGTAGATTCTTAAGATCTCTGATATTTTCCGAGAATCGCAAATTAACCTAGAGACAGATTTATTTTCTTATTTTTCTATTAGTTTTAATTGACTATTTGCAGAAAAGCATTATTTTAAAAAAAATTTGCATCTTATATTTTTACTTTTTAGTTATATTTAATAGTGTTTTATAAAATGATTAAAACTACAAAAACTCTGTCTAAAAGTATAATTTAATAATGCCATGAAAATAAAAAATATGCTCTCTAACAAACTAGTTCTAAATTTAAATATCGTGTGATTGTCTTCTACATAAAAATATGTATTGTCTTTTTAATTAATTTAATTAAGTATGTAAGAATTAAATCAACATTAACAAAATTTTATTCTACAAATGTAATGTTTTCTTCAGATATACACATATATAGTTTTCCTACCCTTTACTGACTTGGGCCAACTAGCTAGAAACCATTCTATTTCCCTCAGCATTTATGTAAACAAAAGCTTGTTAAGAGCTATTGGTAAAGCTCCATCTAGTGATCATAAAATGCAAGCTAAGAGCAAGTTACGAAATTTATAACTTGTTTTGTTTATCATATATATTTAATTAATTTAATTAAGTATGAATTAAATCAATATTAACAAAATTTTATTATACAAATGTAATATTTCTATTGGCTCAGTTGTTAAGGAGTTTTTTCGGTAGCATAAGGATGTGAGTTCAGATTCTAAATGGAAACAGATTTTTTTCATTGTTAAAAATTCAAAAATGTAGTCATATGAATATACAGACAGAAGCATACACAGACGGAGCAAGTTAATAAAAGTATTTAAAGAATTCAGAATTTTTCCTATAATATTACTTCAAAGATACTGTTCATTTTTTTTAATTACTAGTCTTATATTGGTGTTAAATAGTCACTCTGAACCTTGTTCCTTGAAGAGTTTGCCAATGCACTATTTGAGTTCGTAATCAGTTAATGAAATAATTCATCTCATTACTGCTATTATTTTGAGTAAAATTCTCATTAATATATGTGGAGGTTCTATTTTAGGAGAAATTAAACTTCATTTTAATGCTACTGTCATATCTGACCTTGATTTTAGAAGTGGGCTATTTCCAGATTCTTTGCCTGATTGGCTAGCATCTGGTTGCTATCCAATGAGGATAAATCCTTCATTGGGGTTCACACACATATTCTGAATGTGTCCAGTAGGGTAGAGCATCTGTCATTAAATAGTCAATCATATGGAGGCAAGGCAGAGAGCAATTACTTCTGTGAACCTGAATGACTGAATGTTATCTCCAATAAACCCTTTGCCATCAGCAAAGGTATTTTCTCTAGTAATTATTGCAACTATTGTAGGAGAAATTAAACTTCATTTTAATGCTACTGTCATGTCTGACCTTGCTTTTAGAAGTGGACCATTTCCAGATTTCTTGCCTGATTGGCTAGCATCTGGTTGCTAACCGATGAGGATAAATCCTTCATTGGGGTTCACACACATAATCTGAGTGTGTCCAGTAGGGTAGAGCATCTGTCATTAAGTAGTCAGCCATATGGAGGCAAGGCAGAGAGAAATTACTTCTGTCAACCTGAACGACTGAATGTGCCCTCTAATAAATCCTCTGCCATCAGCAAAGGTATTTTCACTAGTCATTATCGCAATGTCAACATAGTGAGGGAAGTCCACATAAGGACTGGAAACTGCTATATCTGCAACTGACTTGAGGCAAGCTGTCTAAGTGCAGCTGGAAGAGTCTGAACTAGAGCTGACTTGAGGCAAGCTGTCCAGTACAGCCAGAAGAGTCTTTCTTAAGCACACGAGGCAGGCTATTTATGAAAACCAAGTTCCATTACTCAGTATGAGTACCTCAGCATTAACTTGTATAAACCATATTTATATGTTTGATTAACTAACATGTGTGTATATTTTTGTAACTAATAAATTGTATATATTAATTGTTGAGTAGTTTGTCATCATTTGTCTGTTGGTTTGGAAATAAACCTGTAAGCCAAACACAACAGCTACTATATATGAAGTTTTGAGAAGTAATACATTTAAAAGTTTTACCAATATGCAGCATTTGTTATTTCTTTTATAAGTTTAAAAAAAGCTTAATAAATAATGTCATTGATCTGTTTAAATGTGAACAAACCCAAAGCATGACATATGTAGTTAGTGATTATTGAATCTATGGCTTTAATGGTAGAATAGAAAGACTTATTAGTGAAGCTATCTCCTAATTGGTATCTTATTATATTTTGTTAATAGTTAAACCATTATTTTCGTATGTTCAATAATAAATAAATCATTCCTTCATTTTTAAAATTTTCTCATATTCTAATTAATTAATCTCCCAAAACATTTCATATTTTTAAGACTGATATAAACATATATGAGTTGTGTAAAATAATATTATGACTTATTTCACAGTCTAAGATGTTTATACATTTAAGTAATTATGTGATGTGGTGTGATGAGATAAACGAAGTCAAGAATATCTAAGCAATTATGCTCAGATAAACCTGTTAGGCACTTAATTTTCCATTCCCCACTCTAAGTTTTCCCATATTTAATAATATTTCCATACAATAGTGCCACCTAGTTCAAGCTTAGTAATCAATGGCTGCTAGAAGTTTAGTGCATTCAAATCCCTACCTAGTGCCTACTCATCCAAAATTCCCAGACTAGTTTTAGCCTAGGACTTTCATCGGTGAAGAGACCAGATCTGAGAATACTGCACCTAAATCTTTGGGCCTAGGAATTTCATCGGTGAAGAGACCCAGATCTGAGAATACTGCACCTAAATCTTTGGGCCTAGGAATTTCATCGGTGAAGAGACCCAGATCTGAGAATACTGCACCTAAATCTTTGGATCTAATGCTTCCCTTTAGCAGCCATCTTTTATTTTTTTTATTAATTATAAAGCTATCAGCACTTGTATAGTTATTGAAAAATCAAACACAATAAAAATAATGATACCGAACTGGGTTCAGATCTGTATAACTATACAAGCAAATTAGCTAGGATTGAAAACATTATTTTGTTTTCAGTTTTAGGCTCGTAGCTTTTTAGTTAACTAAAAAGGTAAAAGATAGCTAGTGGAGGATTGCATTTAGATCCAAAGTTCTAGACACAGTGTTCTCAGATTTAAAGTTCCTCACTGATGAAAACCATTAATTAGTAACTATTTTGGATGATTAGGCACTAAATGGGAATTTTGATGCATTAATCTTCTAGCATCCACTGATTACTAAGGCTTGCACTAGATGCAAATATTGTATGGATAAAGTTGCTACTATGTTAATAGCTTTAATATATAGGATATGAGCACAGACTTTCACACAACCCACCACTCTCACTCATACCACTGATGCACCCAAACACATATATGTTGAAAAGATAAATAATTACCAATATATGTATTTCATGCTAAACCAGCAATCATCAGTTAGTCCAGATTATCATCTCCACACATATATGCAATAAGTGCTCAGATATATATTAAGATAGCCAATCTTGTCTTGCATTGGTGGTCGAGAGGTCAGCGCGACTGCCTTGCACTTGCAGGCAGTTGCCCAGGTTGCGGGTTCGCATCCCGGCCGATGCTATGACATTTAATAAAAAAGATAGCCAATCTTCATACTTTAATGGGAAGGCTTCAATCCACTCCAACTCTTCAATAATGAGGGGTCATATTGACTTTAGGTCAACATGGGTTTGATGAGAATCTTGGCCTCAGGGTAGCCTTTGAGTGTTCCATCATCAGATTTTCAATTGGATGGATGGTTGAAGAGTTGGAGTGTGGAGTGGATTGAAGTCTGTCCATTAAAGTATGAAGATTGGCTATCTTAATATATATCTGAGTACTTATTGCATATATGTGTAGAGATGATAATCTGGACTAACTGATGATTGCTGGTTTAGCATGGAATATGTATATTTGGTGATTATTTATCTTTTTGACATATATGTGTTCGGGTGCATCAGTGGTATGAGATAGAGTGGAGAGTGGTGAGTCATGTGAAAGTCTATGCTCATACCCTATATATTACATATATTGATACAGGTATATAATAAACCTGTATTTTAGTTGTTAATAGATTGTGTAAAGATAGAAAATGGTGGTCAAGTGATGAAAAGTTTGATTAAAGATGTCATAGTATTCCAAATTCAAAATCATTTCATTTTTTTTAGCAATACTCGTAATTTATATTAAATATTGACATTACTAATCTGATTTCAGTAGATGTAATAATTTTAAATAGAATTATGAATGTAGGTTAGCTAAATATATACTATTTACTGCTACCAAAAATGATGAAAATACTAACATACACAAAGTGAAACTTCAAGTCTGTAAATAACTGTATTATTTAAAGGTAATGTGATGGGATCAGCTTTATATTTCTTTTAAAATTAATAAATAAAGAGTAATTTTATGAATATCCTGTCATTAAACTAATGTGAGCTTGGGACTTTAAATAAATTGAGATTATTTGAAATCCACATAAGTATTATTTATTAGAAAGTAACGTACTTAAATTTGGATACATTACTGAAATAATTGTGCAACACTAGGAAAATTCAATCTTTTTTTATTTTACCATAGTATCTCTCATCAATTCCACCAGATCATAAGCATCCATCCCTGCAAAAACTCAGAACACTCTCATTAGGTATATATTTTACAATCAAGCTTCAGACTGGCTTAGATATATAGAAAGACAAGTAGAGAAGAGGATGCACCACCCTTTTCTTGTAAAATTCGTTGTCTTGTGTTTATGGTTTGATCACTATTCAGACAGCCATCATAACATCTGATTGGCTGTCAGATAAGTATTATAATAAGCATGAGGGTTTTGTAGCCTTTCATGTCTTGTGTTCACGGTTTGATCACTATTCAGACAGCCATCATAACATCTGATTGGCTATCAGAAAAGTATTATAATAAGCATGAGAGTTTTGCAGCCTTTTATGTCTTGTGTTTATGGTTTGATCACTATTCAAACAGCCATCATAACATCTGATTGGCAGTCAGATAAGTATTATACTAAGCGTGAGAGGTTTGCAGCCTTTCAATTTAATTTCAATCATGCTTCATATATCAAGTAACATAGAGATAATGGGGACCATGAAATTTTTAATGTGATGCAATGCACTATGACTTCTTTATTCAGAGTCAGGAATCTCTCAGCCACTATGCCAAGAGAAACCTGCTAGCCACTTTACCTTCCCTTTCCATTCCCCGCCTTCCCATTTCCACAACATAATATTTGTCAACTCCATGACTTTTATAACTAAATCCTCCTTTTCCCAAACCCAGCATAAAAACCAAGAACCCACTTTCTCAAGCAATGCTGTATCACAGTATCACCACCAATTTCACTTCCATGCAACCATTTTATTTTTTCATGCTATTCATTGTTAAAAAATGTGCATTTTTTATTTTTACTAATTGTTGTTCCGCAAATAATGATATCTGGAGTAGATTGACCGTTACTTTTTATTTCAACTTTTTCATGTGATGACAATTGGGAAAATATAATTTTATATATATACACCACTAATGCCCTCATGATAAATATTTAAAATAATATTTTTTCTATAATAAATATTTATATGTTAAGTATAAGAAAAAACTGATATTTTATTGCTCATGCTAAATGAAAACAAAAATGTATTCTCTCTGAAGAAGAACCAGAATAGATCATTGTATCCCACTTAAATACCTACTGACACTGCTACAAGAAGCAGCTGTGGCACTAGTTTCATTAGTTGATAAAAAAGTAAATGAATCTCAGTAAAACGTGCTGACATTTCACCAACTATGATGTTTCTGCCACTGCCATAATTAGCAGCATCTTTGAATAGAATGTCAAGCATCGCTTAAAGTAATTCTTTTTTAAAATGATTTAATTAGTTGTATTTACTTAATAATTATGTAAAATACTGAATGATTGTTATATTACTGATATTTTCAAGCACAAATTTGATCATTAACTTTTTCTGGGGGTGATGCAGTTCCACAGCTTATGGACTAGTTAGCACTGGTTAGAGATATCTAATACTTGAATCTAATTAATTAGTAACTAACACTTAAATCTAATTAATTAGTAACTCTTTCATTTACTTTTTATGTACTGAAGATAAATAGTCAAGTGTTGGTGGACAAGTGGTTAGCACAGCTGCCTCACAAGCAATTGTCCCAGGGTTCGCTTCCCAGCCGACGCTTTGACACATAATAAAAAGAGAAAAGAATATTAATATACTTGAATCCTATATTGACAAAGACAGTTCAATATTCTTCAATTACATCACTCTGCTGAGACTGATTCTATTCATTTTTAATGTCTTGTGGAAGGATTAATTGTTGCACTGCAGATGTAGTTTCAAGTTTATTTGGCTTTTATCCATGGATCCCTCATCAACCCACCCTATTGACAACCCCTATTATCATAGAAATCCAAACCACCTTTACTCACAATGCATATATTTCATTTGCAATCTTCCATCAAGAACCATTTTGTTTCAATCTTCTCCCTTTCCTGCATAAGAGCCCCAAGCTAAGAGGTGTAGGTTCATAAAAAATATGACTTTTTGAATGGCTGTGGACATATTTGAACATTTATTTTAGTTAATATAATCTGTATACATCTTAACGAAAATAATTTTTTTCTTAAAAATAAACAAGGAAAAGCAAAAAATTATTTTGACAATTTTATTTATTCGTAAACATTCGTCATATACAACAATTATTAATGTAACTTAATACACTGTTCAGGCTAACTATTAATCTATAATAAGGCTGAATTCAATGTAATGCACATTTTTCCTCATCAAAATATTTACTTACAAATTGTAAGAGGAAATAACAAATGTTATTAATAATTTTTATTAGTCATTCATTAGATTACAGATTATTCATTTAATAAATAATATTTCTGTAGTGTAATTTTCGCTACGTCACTTTTACGTAAGGTAGAGGCTGGTTTCTATTTGCTTTTAACACCTTGTAGAGTGGTGTAATCATAAACATATGATCAAAGACATGTACAAAAGATATATGAATCCCCTATCATGCCCATTTCATGCTAAACCAGTGCACATCAGTTGAACAGATCACAATCTCTTACTCATATCTTTATCATTGTTGAATATATGTAGATAGACCATTACTACAGTTTCACTGATGTGTCAAATTTACCACCCTCACAACTTTGGTACAAAATTTGGTGGAAGTATATTAATAATTTTTATTAGTCTTTCATTAGATTAGAGTTTATATAATAGAAATGTCCCTACATTGCAGGAAAGTGGTGTACTGAAAATTTACTCTAAAGAAATATTATTCATTATGTGGATAATATCATTCCTAAGGAATGACTAATAAAAATTATTAATATACTTCCATCAAGTGGTTTGTGTCAAAGTTGTGAGGGCAATAAGTTTGACACTTATCAATAGTGCATTCTGTCCATCCCTCACATATGTATGTAAATGGATTATTCTCCAGTACATGAGGGATCAGAATGACTAACGTCAACTTGGATAGGATGACAACCTTGGCACTAACATCCGCTTTGAATATTCCCATCATCAGATTTTCAATGAAATGGATAGCTGAAGAGTTGTGGTTTGGAGTAGTTTGATGTCTGTCCATTAAAGTATGAAGATTGGCTATCTTAATATAAAGCTGAGCACTGATTGTATATATGTGTGGAGATAGTATTCTGGACCAACTGACATTGCTGGTTTAGCATGAAATACGAATATTGGTGATTATTTATCTTTTCACCAGGTGTGTGATCAAGTGGGTCAGCAATATGAGATGGCATGGAGAGTTGAGGGTCGTGTGAAAGTCTGAGTTCGAATCCCTTACGTATATGCAATTAGACTGAAGTAATTGGTTATCTATGTATATTGAATGATCTCCCACTTCGTTTGGATCGTTATACTATGTATATTGAATGTTGATAAAGATATGTGTAAGAGATTGTGAAATTGGCCAAAAACATGGGAATCATATATCGATGTCTTTGGTTATATGTTCATGCTTACATTCCTCAAGGTGTTAAAAAGTCGACCTTGGGTGAAAGTAGAGTACCTGAAAATTACTTTACAGAAATATTATAGCATTAAGTGAAGTAAAAATGTGTTTATGTTTATCATGAGATTGGGATCAAAGAGCGCATGTGATTTGCAAACCACAGTTTGCTCACCTCTGAGCTAAAAATATCCAACTGCCGAATCTCCATGACTGTGTTGCAGCTTGTTACTCGTCCATTACAAACATTCTCACACATCGATAATAACTGTTTTCTACCTGCTTTTAACAATTTTTGGAAAGATAAGTATTCATTGAACTGCAAACACATTCTCAGTTTTATTTGGCTAATTTAACATACTTTCATTTCTCGCTAAGAGTCTGGTCTTTGTTATAATTTTTTTTGCATGCTGCTTTGATTTTTATAAATCATTTTTCTTTCCGCGTGGAGCTTTTATTAATTCAATAATAAGCTTCTTTAAATAACAAAAGATAACTTGATTAACCTATAGATAAAATTAATTCCAAAGAATCAGCAATAAACGAACCCCGTGAAATTTACTGTTTAATCACAATTATTGAAATTAAATTTTTTATCTCCAAATTCTTTTATATAATTGTAATCTTTATTAGAACTTTATAAAGTGATATACTTATTTTTTTTCGGTTCAGAGCGAACTATAGAAAAACAATGGAGTAGCCTGAATTTACTTGACTTGCTATTTGCTAAATGGTGAGTTTTTGAACAATTTTCCGTTCTTGTTTACCTCTAGCGAAAAAGAGATAAGCACCCATGTACTGACCATTGTTAGATGGTTATCTGATTGATTATGGACACGCTACCCGAAAAAAAATATTCAAAACTGTTTGCCCAGATTTGAACCCTAGTTAAAGATATGACCCAAAGATACCCTATCTCTGCTTCACGAATATAAGGGATATTTCAGTGAAATGGTTAGCATCCTTTCACGATAATGTAACTTCCAATCGTTACAATGTATTAAGAAATAATTTCATTACGTAGCTCTAGATTTGAGATACTAAAGAAAGCTAAATTACAACAACTTGCCTTAGAGCAGAAAATTTGTCGTGAATACATACTTATTAAAGATATAAGGAGTTTGAATATAATATTGAGGGTTAACGCAAAGAGTAAATTCGTAATATATTTAAAAGTTAAATATTAAAAATGCTATTTGACTTGAGGTTAAGGCAATCTGTATTGGAAGGAGAATTAACTTATTAAAAGAGAGAATTATGATTTAATTAAAATGATGTGTTATGAAATATTAGAAAGGTAATTAATTCCAGATGTTTAAAAAAAGCTACGAATAGCTGTTTAAAACATATTGTTTAAAACTGTAATGGGCAAAATTTTTTGAAAATTAATATTTTAGCTTATTGTGCAATCGTTAAACAAAACATCGTATTTACACACACTCACTATGCAAACGCACATGATGCTAACCAATTTTTTGTTGTTTTTTTAAATATGTTTTTATAAAAATCTATATTGTAAAGAAATTATCTATATGAGACATATATAATATGCATTCTATTTTTTTATTTTTCACTCTAAGATGCTATATATGAACGGAAATACGGTAACTAATGAGTGAAATATTAATCCTCAGATAAACTATTATTATTTAAACTAAATTAATACTTTAGATGATTCCAAAACGTTAAGAGCAATGCTTCCTAAGTGTAGGTATCTGTTTACTTTATTTATGTTTTTATGGGGGGGGGGGAGGTAATAATTTTATGATTTCCCACATGTATTCTGTAGTCTTTAGTCAGAAATTATATTGTGACAATCATGGTAAGTCTAGCTTCTTTTTTTTTAGTTAAATGGCTACATGTATCTTTTTGATTATTCAAATTTAAAACAAATGGCTTTGGAGTTATGTGGACAAGTGTATCCGTTATATAGGATGGCTGTAGGAAGCTTGAAAATCTGAGTTCAAATCCCTTCTAATTACATTAAATTCAATATAAACAATATATTTAGCCTGTATTCTGCCCACTCTTCTGTGTATTTAAATGGAAATATTAAGCTCCTAGACGTGAGGGATCAGAATGACTTACGGTCAATATGGGTATGACAATAATAAGGGCATCAACAAAGGTTTTGAGTGTTCCATCATCGGATTTTCAATGGATATGGATAGCTGAAGAGTTGGAGGGTGGAGAAGATTGAAACCTATCCCTTAAAGTTTGAAGATTTGCTATCTTAGCATAAACTGAGCACTGATTATATGTATGTATGATAGATGGTGATGTAGACCAACTGGGGGTAAATATTGGTTCAGCATAAAATACATATATTGAAGATTATTTATCTTTTTCTCACGTGTGTGGTCATCTATATTGGTTGTATAGGATGGAGTGGATAGCTGTAGGGAGATTAAAAGTCTGAGTTTAAATCCCTTCTAATTATATTAAGTTCAGTATAGACAATAAATGTAATTGTATGCTTTTGATAGATGAAATGTATTTGAACTTGAACTGGATTGGTCATGGCAAATATAATGAGAGCATATCTGGTTTTCTTAAGAGCTTAATTTGATTTTGAGATGGTAGACCATTCTAGGTTCTATACGAGTTTAAAATTCTGTGATATATTTTTTTATGAAGACTACCTCTTTCTTAAGCATTGGATATTTTCCCCATGGGTTTATATAATGTCATTAATTTTAATATGAAAATTATAACAGATGTAGAGATTTTAATATGATGCTTTTAGACTTGATCTTATTTGTGTGTTGTGTGTGAAAGCATCATTGAATATAAATAGATCTAACTAGTTAGTGTTTAAGAATATATTTTTTAGTAATATTAGATACTCATATCTTCTAAATATAGATAAGTAAATGGTTTTTAATAAATGTATTTTATTAATTCTTACTTATGAATCTGAGACTTGGACACAGACCACTCAAAGAAGTATGGAAAGACACATGTTAGAAGTAACAAAAAGAGATCGAAAATGCAATATATGGGTAAGAGAACAAACACGTATTACTGACATCATTGAAAGAATTAAAAGACTGAAGTGGAGTTGGGAGAGATTATAATAGATGAGCAATAGAAATCTTAAACTGGATTCCAAGATTAAAAGACCCAGAAAGAGACCACATGTGAGATGGATGGATGAAATAAGAAAGTGTGCAGAAATGATTTGGTTGCTAGAAATTGGAGAAAATGGATTGAATTTGTAGAGACCTTCATCCTGCAATGGATTGATAATGGCTGACACTGAGATGAAGATTCATGAATGTGTGCTATAATTCTCCTTCTATAGAAATATTTAACACTGTTTCACTATGTTTTCTAATAAAGAAGAATTAACAGTTAATGTCTACATCAAAACCTAAATCTAGCTAATTGCATAAAAATATATATATGAACTTCTGGGTAAAAACAGAAAATTATAAAATTATACAAAGAACTATTAGTGTGAACATTTGTGGCATTATTGTCAATATGTAAATAAACTAGGACTACAGAGGCAAGAGTCTTAAGCTCTCAAAATAAGGTTAAATCAAGCTTGTTGGCTCTGTTTGGGATGTTGATGAAATATTTTACAGATTTCCTAATGCTCACATAATGTGATGGTGAATACTGCATCTGTGTTTGGTGAAAAAGTTTCCATACTAAACTTTTGGATACTCAATTAAATATTACCATGGTATATATTATTGGCTCATTCAAGTCTATTCCATAATGGTTTATATTCTTTCCCACATTGTTCATGCATTATCAGAAGAGAAATTGCTGTACAGAAAATATATATATATAACTGTTAAGCAGGTCAGACTTGCCAATAACTCAAGCCATAGTTTCATCACCTAAAACTGATTTCAAACTATGATCCCCTTTTGGATGTTCAACCAAGAATCTTCTATTGAAAATTTTGTGGGTAAAAAGTGAAATTCTCGAGATGTTACAAACAAATTCCTTTTCTCAGATCCAATAAGAAAGCCGATTGGATTTGGTTTTTCTATCTCGTAAACAGACTCAGGACACCCCATGGTTATTGTTCTTATGTGCTTCACAAATGAATTTATTCATCACTGATTTACATAAACATGGACAGAAAACATGAATCATAATTAATGATTGCCAAATCTATGACTACATGAACAAAATTGAAGGACTTAATGAAGCCTCTAGGGAATTTATCGTTTGGTTGGAATCTCTGCAAGTTTCTTAATGATATTTTGTTAATAGGAAAGTGTTAAAAAAAATCCATACAAGAAATAAATAAATAATCCGTGCAAATCTAAAATAAAATGAATTCAAAATGATAGGTAAATGTGCATGTCTTAATGAAAATTAAGAGAGAATTTTACTGCTTATTATTTAGCAAAGTGGTTTCAATTTAAATTAGATACAATTTTAAATTACTACACACTACTTTAATCAGAGTTATCTTTGAGTTTAGTGTGGACAACTAGCATGTCATCATCATTACTCTCAACCATTGTCAATCTACTGCAGAATGAAGAACTCTTCATGTTTCATTCAGTTTCTTCAATCTCTAGCCCATCTATTCTACAACATATCTCTCACTCGGCCTTTCTCTAGGTCTTTTACTCTCTATTGGGATCCAACTTAAAACTTCAACTGAACTTATCATTTATTCTAGAAATATATTAGCCTAGCTTCATTTAGTGTCTTAATTCTTTTAATGATATTGATGATAAATGCTAAGATTTTTAGTATGCTCTTAATTATATATATATAATGAATAGAAATGAGGAGATAATATCCATGAAATAGAGATAAACTTTAACTTTTGATGTTACCAAGAAATTATCAGTTACTATTAATTGACAATTTCTGAGGGTAAGCATGTTTTTCTCATAAACATTAAATAGCTCTTTTGTTGGGGACCTTTTGTTTAAAGTAAAAGAGGACTTCTTTTACTTTCAACAAAGATAAACTTTAACCTTTGCAGACCCCCCCCCCAACAAAAAAGTTATTATAGTATGAGAAAGACATGCTTAGCCTCTGGAGTTTTCAATTTATAGTTATTGTAAATATTTGAAAACCAGGCACTCTTCACAAACCTGAGAGCTTAATTGTAAGTATAGGGGATTTGAACTCAGATTTTCAAGCACCCTACAACTATCCAAACTATCTCATACAACCAATACAATGACCACGCACGTGTAGAAAAGATAAATAATCACCAATATACATATTTTGTGCTAAGCCAGCACTCATCAATTGGTCCAGATTATCATCTGCCACACACATATATATATAATCAGTGCTCAGTTTATATTAAGATAGCAAATCTTCATACTTTAATGGACAGGCTTCAACACACTCCAACCTCCAGCTTTTCAGCCATCCATATCATTGAAAATCTGATGATGAAAATTCAAATCCCATGCTGATGCTAATATTAGTGCCATGCCCATGTTGACCTGAAGTCACTCTAACCCCTCATGTATAGGACAGTATCCATTTAAATACATATAAGAGGGATGGACAGGATCCTTACAAGCTTGATATGTAAATATTTGAAAACCAGGCACTCTTCACAAACCTGGGAGCTTAATTTTAAGTATAGGGGATTTGAACTCAGATTTTTAAGCACCCTACAACTATCCACACTATCTTATACAACCGATACCCATGACCACACACATGTAGAAAAGATAAATAATCAATATATGTATTTTATGCTAAACCAGCACTCATCAGTTGTTCCAGATTATCATCTGCCACACATATATATAATCAGTGCTCAGTTTATATTAAGATAGCAAATCTTCATACTTTAATGGACAGGCTTCAATACACTCCAACTTCCAACTTTTCAGCCATCCATATCATTTAAAATCTATCCATCCCTCCCTCATATGTATTTAAATGGATACGGTCCTATACATGAGGGGTCAGAGTAACTTCAGGTCAACATGGGCATAGCAATAATATTGGCATCAGCATGGGATTTGAATTTTCATCATCAGATTATATAAAACAGAAATAAGATATCTACTTCTAACTCTACTTTTCTGTACTTTAATTCTTTCATTTAAACTTAAACTATTCTGACCTATATATATATATAACTTCTTACAAAAAATAATAAGTAAGCAAATACTCCAGGAATCGTCTTTCTATCAAAAATTTCCTTTGTGTTGTTTAATAAATTATTCAAAGCAATATCCCTTTTCCAGGCAATTTCTTTTTCCAAACAAATTTCTATTATTAATTCTACAATAAGACAATTTAAAAGGTAAAGAAATAAAATCATATTTTTTTTTTATCCTTCACATTATTACAATTATTAACACCCCATAATTACCATTAAATAAAATACTTTTAACAAATTTATCAGAGTAGCCTCATCTCTGATTTCTATAGCAATAATTTCTTAAAGCAGCTATCTTATAAAATACAGATCGATATATATATATATATATTTATTTATATTATTCAGTATATAAGATATAATATGCTTACAATAATTTATTAATAACATCAGCATAATAAAATTTATTTTATATAGCACATACCTTTACTTTTTATATATTTATGTTTCTATCATTATATATATACATGTACATTAAATTTTTTCACATTCTAAACTTTTTAATATTTAAATTAACTCTTTAAAAATATCTACTTTTTTATATTTATATATTTATTTTTAATTGTTTTTAATTACTTTCTTATAATTGCTTAAATACCAAATTTCTTATCATTATTATTTTTCAAAACAGTTTTTATCTATATATAGATGTTCTTTAATTAACCTTTCTTTATACGCTTTTTTCTACTATTTTTATTTCAAATTTTGAATGCTTATATTTTTATATGCAAACATATATGGTAATTTCTGTCCTTTGACTGCAGGAAGGATTTTTCTGTTAACTGAAATGAAACCCTTGGATCCCAATTTGATGCTTAAAAGAATTGAAAATGGCAAATTCCTTATGACCATTCCATATAGTCTTATTGTAGCAGCTGTTATTACTATATGGTTTTTCAAATAGCAAACAAACATCAATGGGCTCCCTGCCAACATGCATTGGCTAGCATGCTGAGTTTATGGGCATTTTATTTCTGAGTTAATATCAAGAAATGCCATGGTATTTCTTCACAGTTGCCTGATGGTTTTTAATTGAAATATCAGTTAAGGTTTTCAGAAAGCAGGGTCAATGTATGTATGAATGATTTTTTTATTATATATTTATAATACATAATAAGCATAACTAAATTACACCTTTTATTTTAGCCAAAACATTGGTTGATGACTGATAGCCAAATGTGTTAAAATTCCATTAATTACAAACCCAAGCAAACACTTGATAATGATTTTTTATTTATCAACTCACAACTATCAAGTGAAAGAAGATTACATGCATTGGAAGAACAACTGTCTATTAAATGAGATATCAGAATTTGTGAAGAAAAAGGGAAGAGTCAATTTATGACATGCTTTACTACAAAGGCACAAATAATGAAAGTACAAAGAGAGTGGGATTCATTATAAATAAAAAGTAGAAGAAAAGTAAGACAAAATGGCAAGATTAGTCATCCAATTTAATGGAAAATATCAAATGCAAATAATTCAGGTTATGCCATTATAGGTTCGCATTGTGATGAAGTAATAAAGGATTTTTTTTATAGATGTACAGAATGCTTTTTATTGTAACAAACAACATTTTAAAATTATCACAGGATACTTCAATGCTAGAATTGGAAAATGGTTAAAAAATTATAAGTACCATAGATAAATTTGGCTATGGTGGTAGAAATAAGAAAAGATGCAGGCTTTTGGCATTTTGCAAAAAAAGAAAAATTGTACATTTGAATTGTTTCTTTGAGAAAAATGCCAAGTAAAAATAATGCAATATTTGTTGAGTTATTAAATAACTAACAAACTTTCAAATTTATATATATATATATTGCAATGGGATGGAGTAATGGGGGGGGGTACAAAATGGAGTGGTGGAAAAAAGATGGTCATATCTGGGGTGATGGACATCATCATCCACCCCAGCCATAAACAAAATTTTAAATTTAAATATTATAGCAAAGATATTATAAAGTATTAAAGTATTAAATAAATGTTAAAGTAATGTTTAACATCAAAATATATGTAATCAAGATATATTAAAGAGCATGAGAGAGAAATCTCTGAGAGATCAGCCAATTACTCTTCTAGAACAATCATGATTAACTATACATCAACCAGCATTATAAAAAGTAAAAGTAATACTCAAAAGAAAATAACCATTCATCATCATGAATGATCCATCAAAAGAAATCAACAGTTCATCTGGTGACTAGATTGGAAATGGATCTTCTGTAGACCAAGCTAACTATTGAGCCTTTGCCATCTTGGGCAATTATTTAAACATGATTTGGATGCACCAACTAAGTGCTAATCCATAGAATATATAACTAAAAAAATCAGAAAAAACAATAATGCTGGGACATTAAAACATGGTGATCATCATCAATGCTCTGGACACTTAATATAATGTACTGGCCATCTATAAACTTAATTTCTAATAAACTAAACTAAATAAAATGTAGTGCAGGAGCTTTAAAGAATCTTATGTGCCAACCAGAATAATGATTGATCATCACTGGTTGCTTCTAAAGCACTAAAAATACATTCCCATTTATATATTCATCCTGTGCTCAAATCTAGCTCAGAGAACATAACCTCTATTACTATTATGGTGACCAAGAGAAGATGCAATACAATTTTTAACAATTGAATAAGTTTATTTATAATAAAAAAAGATTTTAAGTGTCTATTGGATATGGCTCTACAATTAGAAGGCTTGTGATTTTGATTAACATACAATAATAACAAATTATCTCATTGTGAATTACATATATGTGATTAATACAATATTCAAATTATTACATGGTGGTTTACATATATATGCACACAGTAGCATGATTTATAATATACAATTAATATATTTCAATTGATAGTCAATAATGACAAAAAATGATTAAATTTTACGTATATGTTCTATTTGATAAGCATTGGCATATATATGAACAGACAAATGGTATGGCATAATAATTTCTGAACATCATTGAATCATTATATAAAATACAATAAATGATTAAAATACTACATTTTAATGATACAGATATCTATTAACATATATGTGTGTACATAGAAATGTATGTGCATGCTATCAATGTTTATACTACATATTGAATTTGACACAATAGTAAAAGTTATTAAAATATATTTTTCATATAAATGCACACTTATAATGTGTATAAATAAAATTATAGATGATATCAATTAATTATAAACAATCTCATAAAAAGTTTTCTTTTCCTAAACAGAATAAAGACAATTTTTTTTCAACACTGATAAAAGTTAAATTCTCTAGCAGGTATATTTTATTATTTAATATTTTTTTGACAGATTACTCTAAAAAATATTTGTTTTTTCATCAGGTTTCTATTTTTCTCTCTCTTAAAATACATTCAGCCTTTAACAGACCATTGTTAATTAATTATAACAATTTCTAAGTTAAATATAATAACTGAAACACAGGCTTATTATATACCTGTGTGTCTTTATATGTAATATAGGGTATATGAGCACAGACTTTCAGATGACCCATCACTCTCCACTCTATCTAATATCACTGATACACTCAAGCACATATATGCTGAAAAGATAAATAATCACCAATATACATATTTCATGCTAAAACAGCAATCATCAGTTGGTCCAGATTATCATCTCCCACACATATATACTATAAGTGCTCAGATATATATTAAGATAGACAATCTTCCTACTTTAATGGACAGGCTCCAATCTACTACACCCTCCAACTCTTCAACCATCCATCCAATTGAAAATCTGATGATGGAATGCTCAAAGGCCACACTGAGGCCGAGATTCTTGTCACACCCATGTTGACCTAAAGTCAATCTGAACCCCACATGTGCAGGACGTAATCCATTTAATACATATGCAAGGATGGGCAGACATCTCTATAATGTAATAACTGAAACACAGGCTTATTATATACCTGTGTGTCTATATATGTAATATAGGGTATATGAGCACAGACTTTCAGATGACCCATCACTCTCCACTCTATCTAATATCACTGATACACTCAAGCACATATATGCTGAAAAGATAAATAATCACCAATATACATATTTCAAAATGTCTTTTTGTGTTTTCAATAAATGATTTTAAACAAAATCATCATATATTATATATTTCACTGTAGAATGTCATTTCAAAAATGAATTATTTAAAAAAAAACTTATTTAAAATTTTTTTCACATTATATATAATGCTACTCATCATTGTATATACTTTTATCTGTGCTTCTCTCTGCATATAGCTGAAATATCATACTTATATCAATTCTTCAAGCCTTCTCTTGGTAAGCTTGGTTTTTGTGATAGTTTGTCATCATCATCAGAAAAATGGCTGTCATCATCAGGGAAGTATAATCAGGAAGGTTGGCATTCTATGAGCTCCCTTCTGTCTAGTGATTGACAAGCTATCTTGATTTGATAGATTTCAGGAAAGCACTTGTCCTCAGCACAAATCTGTAGCTATGAATTTCAATATAAAGAAGTGGATCATTTTCTTCCATGTAAATTCAAACTCCACCATTGAACTGTAGACTGCTACTAGATATCCTGCATTGACTTCAGCTACATCTCCATGGGAGCTCTGCTCAATTCTGCTACAGCCAACAACAAACTGCAGCAGTCTATTTTGGTCACTTAATTACTGCCAGTTGCTGAAAAAATTTTACTAGCCAAACTGTTTTGGCCAACTCTTACAAAAACTACAATCAAGACTTTGCAGCTGACTAATTTGGTCACTGCTTCACAAAGAAATTAAGACAACTTTGCAGTTGACCAGCTCTTACAAAAACTACTATCCAAATTGAAATAATATTTTTATCTGACCCTTTTATAGACTTGAATTGAGGTGACAATAACACTAATTTAAAAACTATGTTTTTCTTATCTCTTTTGATTGGAAACAATTTTAATCCCTCCAAAAGCACTTTTAATTAAAAAGCTACATTTGCAAATCTTATCAAAGATTTTTAAAAAAAATAGATAATAGAATTGTAAACAAGCATTAATAATAAACAATAGACATTTTATACAAGTTTTAATTAAAAGATTTCAAAAATAAACCCTGCTTGTTTTTAAATTGCAAAATCAGACTAATAAATATTTATTAGACCTTTTTAAAAAATATTTATTTCCTAATAAAATTTTGTTTTAAATTCAGAATTGTTTAAGCCTTTATTTATTATTTTTATTCCAAGTGAAATGTAGAAAATATCTACCAAAATTTATGTCTGTGTTTATTTCTATTTGTGCACACACACTATATTATTGTTGATATAACAGATCTGTTATAATATATATGTGTGTATGTTAATTCTAATATTTTCATGGATAATTCATGACTTCTTATTATAATTATTTTGGGGATATTTTATGTAATAAAAATAGCTAAATAACTGATGTTTTAGTACAATAAAAGTACCTTCCTTAGAGTATCCTCCTTCTCAAATTATAGGAATACATATAAGATTTAAAATTGTTTTTTTTTGTTTTTTTTCTTTCTCCTCATATTCAAATTCGATTGGTTGAGAAATTTTAAAAATTACTTTATCTAACAATAGCTTCTTCCAAATGTTAATGTTCTTTAATTCATACCTTTCATTCAAACTCTTGGGCCTTTTGAAAATCTCTATAGCTTCTCTCAGCAATCTCTGTTTATATTGTTCAATTTTTACAAGAATATTTAATTTATGAAAATTGATATCATGATTAGTTAATTTTATATGAGAATAAATAGCTGATGAATTGGATTTTTCTTTGACTGCCAGAATGTGTTCTTCCTTTCTAATATTTATTGTACGATTAGTCTGTCCAATACATGAATGTGATTAGACCTTATGTGGAATTTCATATACACCGTGACACTCCAAAGAAATTTTATCTTTAGGAAGTGGAAATATGTCATTAATTTTTTTAAAGGTAGTGTAAACTGTGTGAATTTTTTTTTTTTAGAATGTTACCAATTTTATATATGGCAAAATTGTCTTAATTTCTGATGTATCAAAATCTTTTTTCTTTTTATATGAAAAAGTTCTACTAATAATGCTGTAACTAAAACCATTATCAAGAAGCATTTTATTAGTAGCAGAAATGTCCTGAAGAAAATGACTATCATAAGGTCTCTTTGTTCTGTCTAACGATGTCATTACCATTGAAAATAGTTGTGCAGGATGATGATGAGAGGAAAAATTCAGATATCTCCCACTATGTGTTGGTTTTTTATATATATCATCGGATAAAGACCCATCTTCCTTTCTTTCAATTAAAAAATCTAAAAAGGGCAATTGGTTATTATTTTCTATTTCCATAGTAAATTTGATAATTGTGACAAGAGTTTAAAAAATTAAAAATGTCATCAAGAGCATGCTTGCCATGAGGCCAAATAATAAAGGTATCATCAACATTTCTCAGCCATATAGATAGTTTTTTAACTGCTGAAGTCAAAATTTTATTTTTCCCAATCTTCCATAAAAATAGAAGCAAATACTGGAGAAATTGGTGAACCCCTAGCTAGACCTTATGCTTGTTTATACATTTGCTCATCAAAAACAACAAATGTATTCAGTAAGCAGTGTTCAATCAAAAACATGGCCAAATTATGTAATTGAATATTTTTTAAAACTTGAATAGCTTCATTTACAGGTACACTAGTAAAAGGTGAAACAATATCAAAACTTATCAAAATATCATTCTTAGCCAATTTAATATCCCGGATAAGTTCAAGAAAATGATTGGCATCTTTAACATATGATGACATTTCTGTTAAATGTGGCTGTAAAAAAGAAATCAGAAAATGAAGTAGTGTCTGTATTGGAGACCAACTGCACTTATAATCAAGCACAGTTGGTTCTCCAACACAGACACTAGCTCATTTTCTGGCTTATGCTGATTCAGTTTTGTTTGCTTGTTATTTTACAATGCTGTTTTTTAGTTTCCTCTGCAGAAAATCTTTCTTTATGAAATACTTCAACACCATGTCTAATTGTAGTTCTCCATTGTATTCTAGTCTCTACCATATCTTCTTATTGGAAACCACTGCCGTTGCACCTCTTTAGAAATCTTTGAGATAATTATTATAACATAGATGTGATCTATGTCTCCTACAAAACTTGTGTTCAAGTTCATCATAAAAATCCTTTCAGGAAGTCTTCCATTGTTCATTTGTTTTACACATCCAATCCAATGAAGATGTTATTTTACAATAGTGGGCTCAACAGTATCACACCAAACAAGCTGAAAAACATAGTGATTTGTTTTACAATCTTGCCATTATATTTTTACAATTTTACAGAGCACCCTTTCCTTTTCTAATATTTAATATTGAAATACAAGTATAATGTAGGATGACTGAAGGAAGCTTGAAAGTCTGGGTTCAAATTTCTTTTAATTTTCTAATATCTTTATATTGTACTGATAGGACATCTAAGTTTCATATCCATACAAAAAATTAGGTAAAATAATGGTTTTATATATAATTAACTTAGTTCAAATAGTTATTTCTCTTTGTGTTAATCACAACATTTTCACCATTCTTTATGCTTACACAAGCTGTTTACACAGAGGCTAAACTCTTCATAGAGTAGTGCCACCCAGGGCAAGACAGATTAATCAATAGGTGCAAAAATGGTGATTGTGTGATATTTAATGATTTAATACCAATTCTGCCCAATAGGATTATGGTGACCTTGAATTGAAAATATTATTGTGATTTTATTTTGGACTCAAAGCTTTATAATTAGCTAATAAGGTAAAAGATGGTTTGTTGGAGGGTTGCATTAGATCCTAAGATCTAGGTGCAGTGCTCTTAGATCCAAGGATCCTCACTGATAAAAGCCACAGGTTTGAAACTAGTCTGGAGATATTGAATGAGTAGGCACTAGATAGGGATTTTATGCAAAAACCTTCTTGCATTCATTGATTATATGGCTTGCACTGAGTGGCTACTGTATAGCGAGTTTAATCTCTGTGTAAACTTATAAAACTACCAAGATATTTAAAGTGATATACATTCTCAAGTTGATATCCATTCATCCTATACTACTAATAATAAAAAAATTAAAAGCCACATAACATTAAAGTACCAGCTAAAAAACTAATTTATACTAAGAGATTGTCTCACTTTAGATTTTAGAAGTAATTAAAATTGTTTTATTTTTAAATCTTTCTTAAAATGGTTTATATTACAACGTTAATTTGTTTATGGGGATAAATGTATTAACAATTTTAATTAGTTAGTAAAGAAGATTAGGAAAAAGAATGTTGTTAATAAAAGAAACTTAAGTATAGGGAACTATATAAAAGGCCAGATGCTTAAACTATTTTAAATTTATCTAATTTTGTTTTAAATAGCCTTGACTTAGAAATTTTATCTAGAGGCCTTCCTTTTAGCAAAGAGAATGTAGTAATTGATTTTATTTCTGCCATTGAATGTTGCAGAAATATTCCAGATAATAATAAATGTCTTTACAAGTAATTTTGAATAAGCAATTATTTGAGAGGGGGGAAATGTTTTGCCTCAATGCATCTTAAAAAAAATTGGACAGTGATGACACTGTTGTCCAATGCCCACCTTCTTCTGAGACTCCTACTGAGCCTTCTGGAGCTTTACTTCCTAGGTTATCATCCCCTGTATCATCTGCAGAGAGTGAGTGTGATGATTGTACTGTTATGTCTCAGAATAAGTCCATTTATGCTTTGGATGATTCCTTGACTACATTATGTTATTATATATGTGAGCCTATACAAGTGACATGATGATTTGAATAAACACGTCAAGCGGTATCGTAATTACTTCTTAGCCTTCATCTGTCATGGCTGAAAGCAGTTGTTTGATACTTTAAAGGAATTCAAGTGTCACAAGAAGAGAGTTGTTCACTGTTATGATCTTTCTCTACCTGAATCTCCTCTCCCTAAATTACCTTCCACTTTTTTGGATGGCCTTGTGGTTAGGCAAATTAGGCTTAATAATCCTAATAATGTTAATAAGGAAGTCACAGAGATCTCAAAGCCTACCAATATGTAATTCTGAATAATAATCATTTTTTAAAAAAGTTTTTTTAGAGTGGATAGTCTTCTATTTTAAATTATGAACATAGTATGAAAATAAAATCTAAGTTAACGGAAATTATGAAAATTTGTGGGAAATAAAATTTTTGAAAGATCTACTTATTTATGTTGTTATCCTTATGATTTTGTGCCTCAAAAAAGTCTTCTTTAATTTTAAGTCTCATAAAGAAAATTTCCTTTAAAATGTATTTTTGAGTTTATGAGAGGGATTATTCACAAAATTTCGAAATTTTTTATAATATTGTTTAAAAAATTATATTAATTTTGGTCAATTTTGTATCTTCTTCTTTTAAGGCATTTCATAAAATAAATGTTTTTGTTTTAGAATATTTGGTAGTTTAGATAACTATATCAATCAGTTAATATAATAACTTCTTTTATATACACTTTAATGCAAAAAAAAAATTTTAATAAAACTTTTTTATTTTCCTGGCAGTTTCAACTGTCCAGCAGTCTTCATCAGAGCTTTCTCAAACTTCCTCTGCTTTTTAAATAACTGATTTTTTTTTTTCAAAATGTTCTACCTTTTTTAAAATTAATATCAAAATTTTTTTTAAACCATCATCATTATTAATAACAAAAATAAACTCCTTTTCTCTTTAAAAATATAGTTCCAAATAATTTTTCATATATAAACAAATTCAAGAAAATTGTTCTCTCCTCTTTTTTCTTTTATGAATCCATATATATTCTAATACATTATACATATTCCTGACATTTCGACTAACTTCCTTATAGTCATTATCAATGATTTACAAATATATATACATATAGATTATTATCGTAAAATTGGACTTGAACTCAAACTTTCAAGCTCCCTACATCTATCCAATTTATCTTATACAACTGATACACATAACCACATACATGTGAAAAAGGTAAATGATCTCCAATATTTGTATTTCATGTTGAACCAGCAGTCATCGGGTAGTTCAGATTACCATCTCTCTCACATATATACAATCATTGCTGAGTTTATATTAAGACAGCAAATCTTTAAACTTTAATAGACAAGCTTCAATCTTCTTCACTCTTCAGCCATCCATTTCATTGAAAATCTGAAGATGGAATGCTCAAAGCCTTGGTAGATGCCAATATTGTTATACCCATGTTGACCTTAAGTCAATCTGACTCCTCATATATAGGACCTTAATATATTCATTTAATTATAAAGAAGAAGGATGGGAAGAACACAGACTGAATATATAATATTTAAATATATGCAAAAATATTATTATCAGAAGTATATAATTTTTTAACTCATAATATAAAAAAATTACAAGCGTATTGAAACGCTAGAAAGAGAAGCTATAATAAATACTTATATGAATCAATAAAATAATTGACAGCTGAGCGCCTTTAAGGCATTTTGCCTCATATCCATAGCTGTAAAAAAACAAATAGTGCATCTATATATATATTAATAATAGTAAAATATATACAATGAAAAGATATGTGTAAATATGCTAACAAAATGTATTATATTATAAGTTTAAAATTATATACTGATAATAATAATGTATATGATATATATTTGTAGATCCTTGACAATGACTATGAGAAAGTAGTCAAAACATCGGGAATGTGTATAATGTATTAGAATATATATATAAGGATTTATAAAACTAAAAAACTTTTTGAAAAGCAAAGGAGATGGGGCAATTTTATTGCATTTTTTAAATATGAAAGATCAACTGGTATATTAAGAAGTACTAATGTATTTTTTTCTGTTTAAGAAAAACAAATATTTTTTCTGCTTATAAAATTAAGATTATTCACGATTTGTTATTAGAGGATTTCATGTATTTTATGTATAATAATGTGTTTTATAAGATTAAAGAGGAGTGGGTTATTAATTATGTTATGAGTTCTGTCTATATTGAATTTTTGGTGCAGATATAGTATATGCTCAGCACCATTTTGAATTTTAAAACATCTCCAAAAACACCACTGTCACATACAAGCAATGTGTCAGAAATGTTTTTGAAGGTGTTTAGAAAAAATGCTGAGTGCATACTATATCAGCACCAATTTTTTTTTAGCGAGTAGTGTTATTAATCATTTTTCTGTTTCTTTAAAATTATTTAATAGATATGCTGATGATTGTATATTAATTATTCAGAAAATAAATTAAAGGATTTTTTAATAGACTGAATGCTTTGATTCTAATATTAATTTTACTATTGAGGAAAGTAGTTTTAATTTTATTAGGTCAAAATTTTTGGATTTAAGTGTTGAGAAGGTTGATAATATTTTACTTCATAATTATTTTATTAAACATAAAAATTTAAGAAATATGATAAGGCCAGATAGTTATCAACTTTTTACTCATAAGAAAATTTCTTTATTGAATTTTTGTTTTAGGAATAAAAGGTTCAATAATTTAAAAGTTAATGCTTATATTAAAAAACAAGTCAATTTACTTTTGATTATGTTGAATTGGGTTGTAATTATGAATTAATTAGAAATATTAAATTTAAGAAAAATATTTATAAGTCTGATATTAATAAAAATTTAAATGATTGTGAGGAGTAAGAGTTTATTTATTCACCATTTAAATGTTCAATTTATAGATTTGTTTATAAAAATAGTTAATTAGTGTATAGTATGAAAATGGACAATGAAAATCTTAAACTGGATTCCAAGAGATTGTAAAAGACCCAGAAAGAGACCACATGTGAGATGGATGGATGAAATAAGAGAGTGTGCAGGGATGATGTAGAGAAGAGAAGCTGGATTGAACTTGGAGAGACCTTCATCCTGCAGTGGATTTATAATGGTTGATGATGATGATAAAAATGGTCTGGAAGGAAGGACTTGATTTAAATTCGTTATTAAATAGTTCAAAATGGTCAATTGATAGCAAATCTATTCTTGATATAGTTTATAAAATTCCTTGCAATTGTTATAAAATTTATATAAATAGATCAAAGTCAATTATTTTATATAGCATGATGGTTTTTATAAACAATAATATTTAAACAGCATTAAACTGTTGCACATGCGCTTTGGATTTTAAGTATAAAATGAATAAATAGATCAAAGTAAAGGAAGTCTTTATAAAAGGGTTAAGATTGATAAGATTTAAAAATAGACATCATAACTCAGCTTTGTAAGTTATCTTTTATAATAAACCAAAAATAAAAGAAGAGCCAAAGAAACTCTGATGCTAAGTCTTCTTGAATCTGAGATCATCTATCTCATGATAACTTTGATATTAAAAGTGGGTGGGGGGGAGGGTTGGATGTAATTTATGGTAAATATATTTCTGCTTTACATATATATATATGTGTGTATGTGTGTGTAATTTGTATCTAGTTGACTTTCACTTGAGAAGGTCTATTTGTTGATAGATGGAACCATGTTCTTGAGAGAATTTTACCATAAATTCATTTTTAGCTAGTATTTTAATGTTATATGATATTTTTATTTTATATCATCATCATCATTATCAACCATTATCAATCCACCGCAGGATGAAGGTCTCTCCAAGTTTAATCCATCTTCTCCGATCTTTAGCTTCTCTTCTCCACATCACCCCTACACATTTTCTTATTTCATCCATCCATCTTACATGTGGTCTCCTTCTAGGTCTTTTACAATCTCTTGGAATCCAGTTTAAAATTTCAATTGTCCATCTATTATCATCTCTTCTAGCAATATGTCCAGCCCAACTCCACTTCAATCTTTTAATTTTTTCAATGAGGTCAGTAACACCTGTTTGTTCTCTTACCCATACATTGCGTTTTCGATCTCTTCTTGTTACTCCCAACATACATCTCTCCATACTTCTTTGAGTGGTCTGAAGTCTCTGTATTAATCTTCTATTAAGTGTCCAAGTCTCAGATCCATAAGTAAGAACTGGTAAAACACATTTGTTAAAAACCTTTCTTTTCAAACACATAGGCATATTTCCTTTTAATATCAAGTTATTTCTACCAAAAGCACTCCAACCAAGTTTAATTCTATGATTAATTTCCTCTATTATGTTTCCATCTGTATTAATAATCTGACCAAGGTATTTGTAGCTCTTAACTTCTTCTAATTCATCATAATCAATCTTTATTTTCATATTTTGAGCAAATCGATTAAACATTACTTTAGTCTTATTTTATATATTAACATATATTTCAGTTTCAACTATGCATATAAGTTTGATATAAAAAAATTATGCATATATATTCCTGTTTTAATATTAGCATTATATCAATGTATCAACTGGATTGCACCAACCATCATCTAGGCAATAAAGGTCACACTAGGATGTCATCAAGACATGAAAAATCTGCTTTCGGGAGCATCTCCACAATATCCTTGAATAGTTTCTATTACCTGAATGACGGTTGTTGTAATCTAGTTGAAGTGCTGCTATGATGGGAAACATATACACAGACAAATGTACAATATATGTTTTATTTTTTTATCTGTATTTAAGAGGTATTCTGTTTCCAGCCTTCTACAATTGATTATTAGTTTTATAAATATTAAGTGTCACATTCAATCAGGATGATAAATTAATTTCATCTTGAATTATCTACAAATGTCAATAAAAGTATGTTTATGAACATCAGAGCTACAAGAATAGATGGATTCATTCTATTTTTAATCTTTTGTTTAACATTTATAGTGTTTTAATCCATATCCAGAGAATGTGGTTTACTTAAATCACATTCCCTCAGGATACAAATTAAAACACCCTAACTGTTGAACAAAGGGTCAAGAATAGAATGAGTTCACTATTTTAAAGCTCTGATGTTTATAAGCATACCTTTGTCAATATTGTTGGTAACTCTACATTATTGGCAATTCAGAGTGAAATTAATATATCAGCAAGATAGAATATGTCACTTATTAAACTAATTATCAATTATACAAGGCTGGTTACAAAATCTCTCTTTTAACATTTAGAATGCTTTTAATTCATAGCCTGAGGAAAAGTCATTTACTCCCTTTATGTGCATCTATACATTAAGCTATGTTTAGTTTAATGTTATAATCAAGATATCAAAACAGAAATTTTGTCTCCAGCCTTCTGCAATTGATTGTTAGTTTAATATATATTAAGGGATACATTCCATTTTCATTTCACTCTGAATTACCAACAATGTTGATAGACAAAGGTATGCTTACAAACACTAGCAACTCCACAAATAGATGAATTAATTCTATTCTCAATCCTTTGTTCAGTATTTAGAGTGTTTTTACTTTTTAGCCTGGGGGGAATGGTTTATTTCTTTTATTTACATATTTACAGTGAGCTATGTTTAATTTAATTTTTACTATATATTATTGATACTAACATGAAAAACATCAGTACAGCTTAGATGTAAATACCTAAAAAATTACTTTTGAAGAATAAATATAGGATGCAGTCTAGTATTTCAATGTCAAACTAAAAAAATGGACTTGCAATAAAAAAACATTTCATTTATTCTTGTTGTTGTTGATATATTTGAAATAATTTTCACATCATCATCATTATATATATCCTTTAATCAGCACCTGTACATGTTCCCATGTGATCGATGCTAATGAAGAATTAAATAAGTTAAATTATTATTAAACATATAATTTGTTTGTTATAGATTGCTTTCGAGGAAATTTTATGCAAATTGCATATAAAGCCATTAAGTAATTTTAATCAAGGAATAAGTGATATCTCATGAAAATATTTAATGTTCATACTACTTGATCTAAGAAGTAGTAACCACTATTGGTTTATGTGAGTAGTTATGTACTATATGTGTTAACCTGTTAAGAATAATGAAAAACTTATGCCTGATGTAATATATATACTGTCATATTTCACAAGGATTGGTCTAAGTTTTTGATACAATCTCTGATCAATGAAAATCTATCATTAATTAATCGTAGATTTTTTTTCTATAATTGTCTTAGCTGGTTGCAATGAGAATTAATATATATATACTATCAGCTTATACCCTACTAGGTTATTTGTTCAATAGCAAATTCTTTTTTTTTCATCATGATGGTATAAGTTTTAGTAATCAGTAGACATCAGATAGTAATACTCAATAAATCCCAATCCAGTGCTATGCTACTCCACATTCTCCAAATTACTTTATACCCTAGGGCTTTCAACAACGAAACGATTTTGAATCCAGTAGTGGGAAACTTAATCTTTTGGATAATATTACATCTTTTTTATAGCAACCATCTTCTACTTTTTTGTTCCACTATCAATATATCATCCCAAAATGAAAAACAAATGTTTTTAATCCAAGACAATTTAAAATGTAGGGTCGCATAATTCTGAAAACAGTTCAATATTATATATTATAGTGTCCTTAGTTTTTTTTATAATTTTAGGCACTCTCTATCCTGTGACCAGTATTAGTGTACAGTATTGATATGAAACCAATAAGATATCACATGACCCCAGCGATGTCTTATTGGTTATAGGTTACTTGATAAGGGTCTTATTTAATTCACTGCTCTATGTAAAGTGAAATTCTCGGTGTATTCATCATATCTTTTTATAATTACTTTTTTATATACCAACGTGGCACGATGTTTCACAAAAATGTAATTTTAGTTTTTATACAAATTATCTTTATTCTTCTATTAAATATTGTATACGACTAATCAGCTCATTAACTTTAATTAGCTTAAACTATAAATGTTTTTATAGATTTGAAACAGTTTCATTTACATTTAAAACTTTAGTAAACCAATTCCAAGAATTTTTTACATATAAATATTTTTACGTATAATTTTCAATCATAAACATAAAAATTAAATCGGCTTTTTTTTTATTAATGGCGGCAAATAAATTAACTTCAGATTTATTTATAAATAAATAGGTCCTTTCTTTAAGTTATGAGTGCATATCTAATAAAAAAAAGTTTTTATCAGAAAAAATGTTTAAAAAAGTTATAGTATGTACTTATATATACGCATTGATCATAAGTCAATTAAACTTAAACACACATTGCGTGCATTTCAAGATGTGAAAAAATGTAATCACTCACATCTAATTAAGATAAATTCCAACAGATTGCCGTAAGTCTACAGAAAACTTTCTATTTTTCAGGTTAAAATAGTTTTTATTTAACACGTGTAAACATGATGAAATACAGTGCCCAAAATACAATAAGGTCTATCCCTTGATACTTTATACTGGCGTCTTCTGGAGTTAAACAAGGTTGCTTAATTTGCAACTGGATTTATTAGTCAAAATTGAATTGATAGCGAATGGATTTTTGAGTTAAGCAATCGTAAAGAAATCCGGAACTTTCTTGTAAATTCTTCAAATACTTAAACTTTTTTTAGCCCACTCAAGATTTAAATCTCAATCGTAGGCACTATAAGATATTTCTAGTGACTTATGTGCATACGTTTTCATACATTATTTAATTATCATAACTGTTGTTTGTAACCATTTCAAAGAAATGTATCGTTTGTAGTTTAAAGTATAATATTGTTGTCATTATACTTACTATAAAGAATAGATTGATAATTCCAGCAACTCAGCGTGCCTAAATGAGATGTTGTGTCTTACAATGATTGTTGTTGTTTTTTTCAGTAGTTATGATTGGCAATATTGTTTGCGAAATTGGTTTAAGATTAAAACATGAAAATAGTAAGTGAAATTTTCATTTCCTATTGTGTATATATAATATATTCTGCCTTTCAAAAGTTATTCATTTTAATTTTGGGAATATATATATACAATAATATTTACAAAGTATTAATCTTCAATTGCACATACTAAAAGAATTCTTTACAAGTCAGATTTCTAGATTAACTTTAGTAAACTTGCAAATAATACCTTTTGTATCAATGTATTCCATTAACTACATAAAGAATGAATACATTCTCATCTGGTTTATACCAATTACTGATATTTTAAAGAATTGAAATGTTACGTTATGCTTTTGTATATGAGAATGATGATGATATTGAAATTATATGAACATTTTTTTTTGAATGATTATTAAACCAATTTATTTGGATTTGGGTAAAAATAGCTCTCAGTAATCTTGAAAATAAGATGGTTAAAAATTTTGTTGAGAGAATTTTTAAAATAAGATGATATTCAATCCAAATTATTGCCATTTTTAGAAATATATGGTACAAAGATTGTAAAAAACCTAGAATGAGACCACATGTGAGATAGCTGGATGAAATAAGGAAATGTGCTGGAGTGATATGGAGAAAAGAGGTTAGAAATCGGAAAAGATGAATTGATCTTGAAGAGACCCTTATCCCACAGTGGATCGATAATGATTGAAAATGATGATAGTCCAAAGAGTGGATATGTATCATTTCAGTTTATAATCTATAAATCTTGCAATTTTCTTGCATAACTATAGCTATGAGTATGATTACCAGTTAATCAAAATCATGTTCAGCATACTATGTTGATTTATCACCATGATCACCATCTTTCATGCTAGCACATAACTGTTATTAAACAGGAAAAATTCTCCATACATATGGTTGGCACAGGGTGGCACTGCATGGAGAGTTTTGCCTGTTTAATGTTGATATATTTAACATTTTTATTTTAAAAGTATTAAACAAACTTTTCTTAGTATACATGTTGTATATATTATTTATATTGAATTGCAATTTTCCAAGAAAAGTTTAAAAACATTGGAATTGAAACAAAGAAATAAAACAAGACTGGTGATTGTCTTGAGATATGCTTATCACTACAGCAAAAAAAACATTCAAAAGTTGTTGTTTTTTTTTGAAAATGCAGCTTCCAGGGATAGTGTTGCTATTGACCATCTAAGCAAGCTACGTAGAATGTAGAAGTCAGTGAGAGGCACAACTTTATGCATATTACTTGTTTATGTGAAATATAAACAGTAGTTCTATTTTTTTTTTTTAGAAAATATATTTTCTTAAAAAAATGAAGTTTGTAGGGAAACACAACTAGTGAAATTTGCAAAAGATGCATAATATTCTGGTTGCATTCAGTGATTTGGGAAAGGCAGCCAATCAAAAATCTTTATGGCATGCTTGAAATTTACCTGGATATGGACCAACATGAGAGTATGGTAGGAATGTGTTATTATTACTGGTAGAAAATCTAAAACATTTAAAATAAAAATTGGTGTTAAACAGTGATGTATTCTCATTCCAACTTTGTTTTCCATTTTTACAATGTATTAGTTTATAGAGTCATTTTTTAGGTCAGCACCAGAAGTTTGGGTGGAGTTTTAAATTTAAACCAATTAAAAATGAATAAAAAATTTCAACTTCTTCACTTTTAAAATTTACAATATGCTGATAAAAGTATTATAATTATTAATTAATGCTAATCAAAACTTGGATACTTTATTAGCCAGTGATAGGAAAACAATCTTCAGCAACTTTTAATTTGGTGATGTTTTTAAGTTGGACTATTTCCATCATCTAATATGAGTATTGAATGGCTTTAGAAAAATTTAACTTTATTTAAATATTCCAAATACATTCAACTGTTAGTAATAACCTATAGGTTAGTATTCTCCCCCTCTTCTTCAAGTGTTGCTGCCCTGGTCAGTGATTACTAGCATGGGAATTGAATCTGGACCTTTAGATTCTTGAGTATTCAATTTTAAGATAACACTCTAACCAACTAGGCCATTCTAACATAAAATACAACTAAAACACCATCATTACAAACATTCAGAAAAACAATTTTAGTTTGGCTGAATATCAATTTAAGATTATGAATTATATTATTGCACTTTTCTAATAGAAAGTATAACATAGATTCCAATTTGAAATTATTAGTATTAAATTAGAAATGTTATAATTACTTAGTTAAATTAGTTGTATATAGAGCTGTTATTTTTCCAAATTTATTGTATGGAAGTGAGACATGGATCATCTATAATAATAACTTAAAGCGATTGAAAAAAATTCATTTAAGAATATTCTGAATATATGAGGACAAGATTGAAAGAGAGGTTTATGTCGTAGTCTTCTGAGTGTGATAATATTGATTTTTTCTATCGTGCAAAACTAACTGCATGATGGGATAGGTATTATGAAATGAATAGATTGTAGCAAACCTTATATTGAACATGAGGTTATTACTAAGACATTCTAAAGAAATATAATATTAATTGATTTTATTGAAAGAATATAGGTAAGAATAAAAGGGAAGGAAAGCTGTACTTAGACATGAAAAAACATTTTGCAAAGGAGTTAAAAGGCACAACTACAAAATGTGAAAAAACTAGATTTTAGAACTCATCATGTAATACGTGGATATATTTATTGTTTACAAATTTATAAAAAGAGGGACAAATCTTATCCAATAATGAATAATATTGTAGTTCAATTTTCACTACACCATTCTCATGCAAGGTAGGAACTGATTTCCGTCCACTTTTAATATCTTATGAGGTGATATAATCATAATCATATGGACAAAAACATTGTCAAAAAGATCTATAACCCCCAAGGTATAAATTTCATGCCGATCGAGCACTCATCAGTTGGTCCAGATCACAATCTCTTGCACATATCTTTATAGTTGTTCAATATATATATAGAAAGAGAGAGAGCAAATTACTACAGTTTAATTGATGTGTCAAATATGCTGCCCCCACAACTTTGACACAAATCATTAATAATATTAGCCATTCATTAGACTAGAGATTATCCAATAATGAATCTTTCTGTAGTGTAACTTTCGCTACACCATTTTTACACACGGTAGTGACTGTTTTCAATCTGCTTTTAACGCATTGTGAAGAGATGTAATCATAAACATATGACCAAAGATATGTAAAAAAATCTATAATCCCCAAGATGCACAGTTTATGCTGAAAGAGGGACTCACCAACTGGTCCAAACCACAATCTCTAGTACATATCTTTATCATTGTTCAGTATAGATATATAAAGAGTAAATTACTACAGTTTAATTGATAATGTCAAATGTGCTGCCCTCATAAAGTTGATACAAATCATTTGATGAAAGGATATTATTGATTTTTATTATTCATACTATAATGAATAATATTTCTATAGTGTAATTTTCATTATACCACTCATGCAAACCAGTCCCTACCTTGTGTGAAAGTGATGTAGTGAAAATTATACTACAGAGATATTATTTATCTTTAATTCTCTCTCTCTTTTTTGACCTTTATTTATTTACTTTGTAGTTAGAATGGCAAATTCATTTGCAAAATGGCTGGTACTGACCAAATGTGTGTATAGATATATATATCATTACATGAACTCTATTTCTTATGCTTGCTCAAGCTGTTAAAACAACAATAGTGCCACTCCAAGCCAGAGGTAATCAATGGATGCACGATTTGTGCATAAAATCCCTATCTAGTGCATACTCATCCAATATCCCCAGACAGCACTCAGATCCAAGGCTCCTCACTGATGAAAGCCACAAGCTGGAAATTAATCTGGGAATATTGGATGAGTAGGCACTGGATAGGGATTTTATGTACTAACTTCTTGCATCCATTGATTACTCTGGCTTGCACTGAGTGGTACTATTGTATGGACAGTTTTTGCCTGTATATATCGTTAAAAACCAGTCAAGGCTTAGACAATCAACAATATCAATTACAATCAACAATTTCTAACTGTTGTCAAGGCAACCTTTCAACAATACGGGTGGAATCCCACCTTTATTAATGGTCTAATATACTTATATAGACAGTAAAGATTGCAACTTGTCGACAGAGTTGAAATTATTGATACAAAGAAGTTTACATAAATCTCTTTAAATATGGAAATATATATAAAAATATTATTTATTTGAACAGATATGCAGTAATTTGTTGTTAGTTAATTATATTAAATTAAAAATATATCTGGATGTCAATATATAAATAATATGGATATCATTATGGAATAATTAATTTAAGATTACTTAATTCATGAACACAACAGTAACTCCAACTCCATTGGTCAAATGCACTTCACCCTCTTCTCATACCTGTCTCTCCAGAATAGAGTCAGATCATTTTGCTCACCAATAAGGTTACTGTATTATTAAGCCAACTGCGCAGAATAATAATAATGGATTGTTGTTCCTCAGAAGATCATGAATAGAGTCAGGATCGTTTCGTTTCTCAAAGATCATGTGACATCTGAATACCAAAATTACAAGTCTTTAGTTTAAGAATCTTTCACATCTCAAATTCATTACACTACCATTACAATAAACACAAAGGGTCTTAGAACAATTATATATGTAATTATTACATGTATTTAGTGGGTTTCATATTAAAAGCCCCCCAAAAAACGTGAGCGATCAAATGTTTTAGCATATTTTATGTTTTTGCGACATGGCTGGATCGCGCTTATTTTAACAGTCACGTGATAGTCATATGCACTTTCTTATACAAGGAAAAGTGATTTATGAACAATTAAAATGTTCCTGAATCAAATAACTAAGGAAACAGAACAAAAAAAAATCTCTGTACGGCTAAATCTGGCTCTCTTTTTGCTTATTTGACCTTCCCATTAACACCGTCAGAATAATCAATCGATAAATATATAACGAAGAAAGCCTAATATAAATGTAATAATTAATTGAAAAAAACTGCTATTTTTTTAAAGTCAAAACTTTAATTAGTTTTAATTAAATTGATAAACTAGTGAAATTATAATTTTCGAAGTGGAAAATTAAAATAAAAATATACACAAAAAAAGACAGGAAGTTTAAATTGATTAATTATATCAATTTTAGTTCCTATAATTATGGTAATTTGTTTACCTTTGTGTTTTGGGATACAAGACATATATATATATTTGTACAATGCAACATGAAAATTGGGCCAGAAGAAATTATGAGGACCACGTTTAATTTTAAGCAACATTCTGATTTAAAGCATCACAGTAAATAAGGTAATCGAATGATGGTGTAATATTAATGTATAGAAAGGAAGTTTGTTTACATCCAAAATAAAAAATTATATACAGTTCATTAGGCAACCATATATGAATTTGATCTAATACATTTACAATATAGTAATGAAGAGTCATATTACATATAGTGTACATGGTGGTGTTGACATTTCTCTGTGTGGTAATATTTGATGACTACTACATTTTTTTAAAGTAGTTGTCAATTTCCTGCTGTAGTAATACTCGTAACTTATAATTCACTCACTTGTGCACGCCTATTTATTCATTCTGTTTTACCTATTCACACTTGTGTAATGTTCTTGAAGCTGATTCAGGAATTTGATTGTAAGCCAATAAACATCACATTATCACCATTTCCTATGCTTGCTCACAACTGTTATTAAAACAGGAAAAACTCTCTAAGATCTAGGTGTAATGCTCTCAGATCCAAGGCTCCTCACTGACGAAAGCCATAAGCCAGAAACTAGCCTGGGGATATTGGATGAGTAGGCAGTAGATGGGGATTTTATGCACAAGACTTCTGGAATCCATTGATTACTCTGGCTTGCAATGAGTGGCAATATGTGTGGAGAATTTGATTGTAAAGAGTTGGGAATAATAATTAAATCTGTTTTGTTGACTAATTCTTTGTTAGCCTATCTAAAGTAACATTTTTTTTTCATCTCCACACACTTGCACTTCAAGTATTTAAATAAATTTTTTTACATAATGATGAGTAAACATCACCTGATCATCATTTCTTATGCTCACCCAAACCATTAAAACAGCAGCAACTCTCTCCATGCACTAGTGATGCCCAGTGCAAGCCATAGTAATCCATGAAACCAAAGATCTAGGTGCAATGCACTCAGATCAAAGGCTCCTTACTGAAGGCCACAAGTTAGACTAATCTGGAGATAATGAATGACTAGGCACTAGGTAGAGATTTTGATGTACACATCATCCATTGTTTACTATTGCTTGCACTGGGTGGCACTACTGTATGGAGAGAGTTGCTACTATAACAACAGAATAAGTAGAATTGGGCTATACCTATTTTTTTATTTTTAACATTGATTTAATTTAGATTATGCTAATTCCAAGAAAATAGAGAATTGTCAAATGATTCTTCTATAAGTTCAAAGGTCATTCACATAGTCATAAGCATAAAAATATGTAAATAAAGCTATTAATGACATATAACTATATAGTCCTTAGCAAGAGAAAAAAAAAGAGAAATAAAAATTTTGTAAGCTGAATAATAAACCCAGTGTCTATATGATATTTTTAGACTAAATTTTATTTTAAATAATTGGATGTTCACAATTGATAATTTATATTTTATTTAAAACTGCTGGGGCATGTGATCAAACTTTTTGCAATTCCCAGTATGTCCATTTTACTTTTTATAATAAAACAGGTTAGGCTTAACTTATTTTATACATGTGAGTACTTTTAAAAATATTCTCTTGTGGAAGCTACATGACCACCATTTTTTTAAGCTTAAACAATTAAAATAGTAGCGACTCTTTCCATACAGTAGTGCCACCTAGTGCAAACCATAGGAATCAATCAATACTAGAAGTTTTAAGAATCAAACCCACATCTAATGCCTACTCATCCAATATACCCAGATTTAGTTTCTAGCTCATGGCTTTCATCAATGGAGAGATTTTGAGAGCACTTTGCCTAGAACTTTGGATTTAATGGAATCCTCCAGCAGCCATCTTTTATTTTTTTAGTTAAGTGTAAAGTTATGAATGCACAATAATGTTTTCAATCCAAGCTAATCCATTCATATAATCATACAAATCTGAACCCAGTTCCATATTTATATATTTTGATGTCTTTGGTCTTTTAATAACCACAATCACTAACATTCTTTGACCAATATTGGTATAAACCCACTAAAACATCACATGACCACCATTTCTTATGCTTATACAATGTTAAAACAGTAGCAACTCTTTCTATACAGTAGTACCACCCAGTGGAAGCCATAATAATCAATGGATGCTATGTTTGTGTATTCAAATATTATTGTATTTTTATGTTGTGCTCATAGCTTTATACTTACCTAAAAAGATGACTGCTGGAAGATTGCATTAGATTCAAAGATCTAGGTGCAGTGCTGTCAAATTCAAAGCTTCTCACTAATGAAACCACAAGTTTTTGATGCATAAATCTTTGAGCATCTACTAATTACTATGACTTACACTGGATAGGCACTATTGTATGGAGAGAGTTGCCACTGCGTTAATAGATGATGATTATGTGGGGTTTTAATGGTTTGATAGCAAACTTGGCCAAAGGATATTTAGTGTCTATGGTTATTAAAAAATCCAAGATAAGAAAATGTATAGACACTAAACTGGGTTGAGATCTATATAAGTGATTAGTTTGGATTGAAAACATTGTTGTGCTTTCATTTTGGATTTATGGCCTTGTAGTTTGAGACTTTGGGTTAAAATAAAATATCTATGTGCAGGACTGTCAGATCGGTTTCTCGCTAGGCTTGGGCTATTGGATGAATAGGCACTATATAGAGATGTTGATGTCCAAACCTTGCCCTGGATGACTCTACTGTACAGAGATAGTTGCTAATGCTTTAATTAAATCTTAATGTTTTTTCAGCCTTTACAATTCTTTATCTATTGTTCTATATTATTAATTATTTTTTTCTATCATTGTGGTTTCATGTTTCTCCATTGAATTTGATTGTGACATTATAATAGTAAAGTATGTATATATGGTGTCTACCTGCAATCAACATTTAGTGTTATGCTGCAATTTTTACAAAATAAATAAAACTGGTTAAATATATATGTAGACACACACACATTTATAAAAAAATGTGCAACTATCATAATTTCCAACATAGAAATGTACTTAATATATATTTTATTCATAAATGGGATAAATGGATTTTCACTGTGAAAGCTTGTTAAACACCAGATATCGTTAGCCAGTCAACACTTAAGATATGATGGTGATTTGGTATATTATAGAGACAAATGACTGGTGACAGCTAATAGAAATATTTGAGAAGAATTTGAGTTTCAGAAAGATGCAGCTTAGAAGAAAAGGGGGAACCTAAAGTAAATATTAGCAATAATGATCATTTAAACTAGTAAAGAAAGTAATTGATATTACAGTAGCATGGCGAAGTTTTAGAGGAAATACGGAGTTGATTCAAGTAATTAATATAAAATATTGATCCAGAATGTTAATTTAATTTATTAGCATAAGTTATTATTACCAGAGAGAAATCAATCATGAAAAGAAGTATTAAAATCAATTAGCTGCATTAACATATGTTCAAGAAAATGGAAGTTGATAAGATAATGAAACAAGATTAAAAAATAAAACAAGAAAAATATTGTAGAAATGCCTAAAAAATAATGTCAATAGATGAAAGATTTAATAAAATATAAAGGAATGTATAAATAACAAAGTGGAAATTAGGGGATATATTGCCCAAAGGAAAATAAAGAGAAAAGTTAGTAAAAGTTAAGAAAGAGTGGAAACATTTCAAGGGACATGTAGGGATATTCAGATTCGCCATTCAAATGGATATAAGATAATCATGAACAAAACATATAAAAGAGTAAGCATTACAAATTAAAAAACAAATAAGTAATAACCTGAGGAATTGCTACAAAAATAATAATGAATTCAGAAGAATGGGGAGAAATCTGTAGAACAGAAATATAAAAGGACGACTAATACTTCTGTTATATTTGATGTACTTTATAAAACTCCTCTGGCATTTGGAAATCTTTCTGACATTCTTATGTCACTTGGCAGTCTTTGTGAAGGAAAATAAATTTCTGGACAAATAAAATGTTCATTACCAATAGATTATAAACCTGATTTTTTTTTCATTATCAAAACTCATTTTCTGATACCACTTGTAAGTTCTGGCATGCTAAAATGAACTCTTGATAATTATAAATCAAAATTAGTTTCAAATAAAATTATTAAATTATTTTTAAAAAATAGTGCAAACTATATCAGAATTAATGCTTCAGGACATAATGAAATTATCATTAAACCACTGAACATCACATGATCACCATTTCTTATGCTTGCACGTAACTGTTATTAAAACAGGCAATATTCTCCATACAGTCATGCCACTCAGTGCAAACAAGAGTAATTAATGAATGCCAGAAGGCTTGTGCATAAAATCCCCATTCTGATGAAGGCCACAATCCAGAAACTAGTCTGGGGATGATGAGTAGCCACTAGATGGGGATTTTATGCATAAGTCTTCTGGCACCCATTGATTACTCTGGCTGGCACTGGCACTACTGTATGGAGAATTTCTAATTAATGACAATAGAATGTCTGAAAATATATGCATAAATAACAGAGATTTAAAGTTTATATCTGGACTAAAGATAATCCCTAGTTTAATAAATGATTAGTCATAATCATTGCTGTATTTATTTAGAATGGATTGCGTCAGACTTGTGGGTGGAGTAAGTTTGATACTTGCATATCGAAACGAATTGTCTAAAATATTGGAAAACCAAAACGTAAATGTCGTTAATACTAAACCAGTTCCTAATATTATGAGTACAATATTTTCATGAATTCTGGGCTTTGGTGAAATGCAGGATAATTTATATCATATGGTGAACTTTGAGCATTTCATCATCAGATTTTCAATTGGATGAATGGTTGAAGAGTTGGGGTATGGAGTAGATTGAAGTCTGTCCATTAAAGTATGAGGATTGGCTATCTTAATATATATCCGAACACTTATAGCATATATGTGTAGAGATGGTAATCTGGACCAACTGATGATTGCTGGTTTAGCACAAAATATGTATACTGGTGATTATTTATCTTTGCAACATATATGTGGTCAAGTTTATCAGTGTTATGAGATAGTGTGGTGAGTGGTGGGTCATGTGAAAGTCTACGCTCATATACCCTATATATTATCATAGGATAAGGAAAAATCATGATAGTAAGATTTATAAGGTTCATATAGATGAAGATGATTTAGTAAATAACTGTTAATTTGACCATTTGATCAATTTGTACAGGGAAGGTGAAATTCAAATGGAAAGGAGGTAACTCCATTTATAGGTGTACCATAAATCACAAGAAAACAGAAATATTTGATATTAGACAATAGAAAAAACAAATTGAAATTAAACTTCTTTTGTTATTATGTTTGATAACATCATGAATGAAATACAAATTCAGCTAAGCTTATATTACATAGTAAAGATGAATTGCTTATTGAGAATGTTACAGAAAAATTTGTTTCCATGTTTTTGTTTATATATTTTTTTTATTTCCTAAAGAATTTAGATTACCAGAATAACAATATATTACATGTATTCTTGGTCTTATAAAAAACCAATGTTTATAATCTCCATCCTCCCCCCCCCCCCCCCCCAAAACAAAAAAAAACATCTTGGAATTCTGTAATTAAAAAAATATGTGTTTATTTTTTAAATATTACAAATTGAACCGCTTTCAGAATACTGTCTATTTGATGAAATGCACTGATCTAAATGTGTTTCCCACTTTTTGAAGTAATCTTGAAACTCTTGCAAAGTGATACCTTTTAATGTGTCCATCATTTTTTCCTTCACCACTTCTAAGTCTGAAAAACTTTTTAGCCATTTGTTTATTCTAGAGAATGAAGGGAAACCACATAGAGTGAGATCAGTTGAATATAGCTGACGAATAAGCTGGGTCATGTTATGTTTAATTAAAAAAGTTTTTACACTCAAGGCTTTGTACACTGGATTTGTTATGGAGAAGCTTGCCACAAATTGAGACATTTCAGATTTTCCAGTCAATAGACAACTTTTAGATAAATGCTGGCTTTGGGTTGGTATTTTTAAATCTAGTGTCTGAACCTACCCTGCCACCTCTCTGAGGAGTGCCAAAGCACGAAACCATGGTCAGTGGTTTGGACGGGGGGTCCTGACAGAGATATTTTAAATGCTTTCTCTGGCTAAGCATTTATCACAAAGCTTATTGAGGAATTGGCAATCCTCATTGTTTATAACTTAGAAGCTTAAGAGAATAGGGTCATGTGATCTATGACTCTTATTTTTGACTATTTTACCACATTATACAAATATTTCAGAACTTGTAGGGTAAAACACCTGATCATTATAGAGGAATTCAGAATAGACAATGCTCTTTGCATCCAAAAAAACCAGCATAATCTTGATAATGGACTTCATACATCATGTTTTTTGGGACACGGTGAATTTAACAGTTTTATTAAACCAATCGTAAAGTTGTGTTTTCCCCTGAGCAACTTATTTGTAAAGTATTTCAAATATTACGAGTGTTTTTTTCTCTAACAGAAAACAGAATTTCAATTTATTCCAACTTTTCAGCCATTATAAAAAATAACAATCAAACAAGATGCACTTAACAAAAACATTTACTAGGTAGCACCATACCTTTATTCAATGACGACCAGACCGATGCAGAAGGATCCCTTCAAGGGGCGTCTAGCAACAAAAGCATGTACTAACTGCCCTCCAGAAAATGATTCTGGTTATTATTGGTGCTGCATGTACTTTAAAAACCATTTTCTACTGCCAGGTGTAAGGAATTTGAAGACTATTTTTTGCATTGATTGAATTTGGTTAATTGCAGCAACATACATTTTTTATATAATCTATTAGAAACCACTTAGACAACCCAATATAGATAACAATCATCATTCTCAAACCATTGTCAAGGCAACCTCCTTTTAAAAATAGTAAGTCCAAGATGATTGATAATATCAGTCAAATTATATCTATATTATTGTTTGATAAGGGTGAAGTAGATCTGATCTGATCATCATTATATAAATCCTAGACGGTTCAAATAATAACCTTAGAAAAGAGTTGATCCGGTTTTTTTTTCATATGTCATGGCATCGGCCGGGAGGCGAACCCACAACCGTCTGCAACCAACTACTTGCTTGCAAGGCGGCTGCGATGACCTCTCGACTAACAGCGCTTGATGAATTGATCCGTTTTCATAAGTAAATATCGTATTAATAAAAATTTGATAATTATGGTTTGGCAAAGACTGTTAAATAAAACAAAATAAGAAAAAGGGGATTTTTTTCCTTAAAGGGGAGAAATGTGAGACGATAAGGTCTTGTGTTATGATAATGATTAGCAGTGCACGTATTTATGGGTGGATAATAATGAAATAATACCACATCTATAGAATTGTGCTACGCTATTTTTTAATACCGATTTAACTTTTATGTATTTTATATATATATTTTTTCATATGTCATAGCATCGGCCGGGACGCGAACCCACAACCGTCTGCAATCAACTACTTGCTTGCAAGGCAGCTGCGATGACATCTCGGCTAAAAACGCTTGACGTATTTTATATTTAAAAATAAAGTAAATCTATTTTTATTATTGCACTTTTTAATAATTAAAATTTTGATCTGTTTTCTATTTGCTTGATCATATTTATTTGGAATATTTTTTAAAAAATATTTTGTCGCTCTGATTTTAAAATGAAAGTATTTAGTTGAGAAAGTTTTATATATATAAAATTTCTATATAGATATATTTAATATGTTGTAATACCGAGGTTATTTCATATACAGTTTTTATAAAGATATTACGTGGGAAAAAGAAATGTGAATAACTCCGCGTGTTTGTGTGTATAATTTTAAAAAAATCAGATATATTAATCTATAATTGAGTTTTAAAGTTTATATCTGTGCTAGAAACAATCTCTATTTTAGTAAATGATTAATAATAGTCATTACTATATTTATCTAAAATGGATGGTGTCAAAGATGTAGGTCGAGTTAATTTGACACTTGTAATTCAAAATGTAACTATTTAATATAGATAAATATTTTTCAGGTATTAAACATACATTTGAGAGATACTGACCTGGACCGGCTGAAGAGTGCTGGTTCACAATGAAATGCATCGTGGGATAATTTGTCTTTTATTGTATCTTTATTTATATGAATTTAAAATAATATATTGTAATACTGGGGTTATTTAATATATTTATAAAGATATATGGAGGGAAAAGAAATGTGAGTAACTCCATGCGTTTTGTTAACTGAATTTTAATGTAAAATTGTGCATTATTAAACATTAGCAACAATAATCAAAATTTAAATAGTTTAACAAACGATCCACTACTCTCAATGCCATCTTATATTGCTGACCCATCTGATCACACACATGTTGAAAAGATAAATAATTACCAATATACGTATTTAATGCTAAACCAGCACTCATCAGTTGGTCCAGATTATCATCTCCACACATATATACAATCAGTGTTTAGCACGAAATATGTATATTGGTGATTATCTTTTCAACATGTGTGTGATCAGATGGGTCAGCAATATAAGATGGCACTGAGAGTAGTGGGTCGTGTGAAAGTCTGAGTTCGAATCCCGCATATATTACATATATAAATGCAGGTTTAAGCCTGTACAATGTATTAATAATTTAACAAAATAAAAAAGCTATCAAATGCCTTTTTTATTATTACCTGAAGTTCTTTTTCGTATAGTACTTTAAAAAGTTCCTTGCTTCTTATTATTCGAAAGATTTTTGCCATAACTGGTTAGTTCAGTCTACTTTATCTGGACATTTTTCCTTAGTTAATTTTTTTATATAAAGTCAGCAATAAATTTATTTTAAACAAAATACATACAGTTTTTAGTATGCAGATAATATTATAGGTAAATATTTTAGATTTTGAAAATTTTATTTGTTAGGCAGTTATCTCTATACTTGAAATATAGATTCCTGCCTTCAACCGTTTTTTTAATCTGAAGTGTGCCCCCCCCCCCTTATGTCAAATGCGTTGACCGGGAAGCGAACCCGGGCTAGCTGCTTGGAAGGCAGCTATGCTAATTGCTAGGCCACCGACGCTTGACTAAAGTGTTTTTTTTTATTATTGGAATCTTTTATGTCACTTGACAGGATAATTGGTACACGATTCAAAACGTTTTACCCCATCTTTACTGCGAGATTTGCTTCTTAAATTGAAATGCTGTAAAATACAAATTATTAATTGGCAAAAGTTCTGATGAAAACTTTCCATAAAACAACTAATTAAAAAAACGTTTTCTGTATGTGTGTGTAGAACAATTAACTTTATATATATATGTCAAAGCGTTGACCGGGAAGCGAACCCGGGCCAGCTGCTTGGAAGCCAGCTATGCTAACCGCTAGGCCACCAACGCTTGACTTGAACAATTAACTTTTCAATCTGAAAATGTTTTATATAGTATTAATTTTAAACAAATTAATAAACAGAGAAATACATGTTTGACGTTAAAATAAAAAACTTGAATCATTCTCTAAATAACTGCACATGGCAGATTTGGTAAATCATTAATTAACTCTATCATAAGATTTTATAATTAACAAAAGTAAAAATGTTATTAAAAATAAAGTCTACTTTTACCGTTTTTAATTAAATTTAAATAATAGAAAAAAAAAAGAAAATTGTATATTTTTTCACAAAATAATAAATTTAATTCCTTTCATGAAAGATTTTTTAAAGTATATATTTTTTATTTGAAATTTACATGCCATGGTGTACATGTCATCTGATTTTCCTATAAGATTAAATAATTTGAATTTTTGCTAATATCAGCACGTGATGTTATGGCCTATAGGAAAGAAATATCACAATATATTATTTATATAAAAATGAATAAAGCTGATGAAATATACATTTATAAATGAAAAGCATGTCCTATAACCTCTATCATAGTTGGAGATATATATGTATGAATTAGATAATTGCCTAAATTGTTAAATACCACATATTCTAATATAATATATATCATTTTCAGCCATTATGGATCCACTGCAGGATAATCTCTTCCAAGTTCAATTTATCTCCGATTTCTAGCCTCTCTATTCCACATCTCCCCAGCACATTTTCTTATTTCATTCATCTATCTCCCATGTGGTCAATTTCTAGGTCATTTACAATTTCTTGGAATTCCATTTAAGATTTCAACAGCTCATCTATTATCATCTCTTCTAGCAATATGTTTTTATATATATACAAAACAAGAAAGGAAAAGATGAAATCCAAAGAAATTTACTCATTCTGTTAGACACAAAATTAAAGTATTTTATAAGAAACTATAAGAATTAAAGCAAAAAGTAATCTAAAAAAGAAGAATATGTGTGGATATTAAAAAAATAGATCAAGTAATAGAAAAGCTAGAAAAAAAGAAATTATGAGTATATATATATATATTAAGCATACTTGTTAGTAGCAGCCACAGTAAAAATTTTCAGAAATAAGCTACATTACAGCTTAAAGATGGTGATAGTTAAGTTGGTTTTGGTCTTGAAAAATTGTATTTTAATTTGGACTATAAATTTTGAAAAGAAAGTAATGTTTAAATTTTTTTATAAGATACTGCACACAAAATATTGAAGCACGATTTCAAATATCTTTTCACATTTGTTTCACCAACAATATTCTGTCCCATGTACAAGTCCAGAGAGTAATCACTAATTCATCCATTGTTTCAGTCCATTCTCTTCATTGCCCAACTGTTCAATTCCATGTAACTTCCCATATATCATCCAAAAATGTAGATCTTTTCACATTTGTCTTCCTGCTTCCCCTCACCATTCTCTTCAAAACAACTTTCATTAAACTATACTTTCTTATTAATATGTGTCCAATCCAGTTGCTTTTTCTAATTTCCTCAATCAATCTCTTTTTTTTTCATTTATTCTTTTCAAAATGTCATTTCTTATTTTATTCATGCAACTGATTTTTTTTCATTCTTCTCCATATCTACATCTCAAATGCTTCCAATCTGTTTCTAATTTTATTCCCCATTGTCCACATTTTACAACCACACAATAATACACTTCCCACATAGTATTTAATTAATCTTTTTTTTAATTCTCTCTTCAAAGGTTCACAAAATTGCCAATGTTATTCTTCCTTTGACTTTATCTTCACTTTTTTCATCCTCATACAAACAACTACCCACATATCTAAATCCCTTTACCTATTGAACTATGTTATCATGGACTTTAATTGGAGTCTTTTTTTTCTTTCCTCCCTATCCACAAACACTTAGTCTTCTCAACATTAATCTTCATTCCATATTCCATACATCCTTCCTCCAATTTATTCAACATATTCTGGACACTTTTCATCCTCAGCTATAAGAACCGTATCATCTGCAAATCTTATATATTTTATTATTCTACCTCCAACATTTGATCGTCCATAGTCTAAATAATTATTTAACATGTCTTACCATTTTAAAATCTAAGTCAAGATTGTTAAGAACATAAAATATAAGATCTGGCAATATTTAATGACTAAATATTAACCCCAATTTTTTTAAAAGTAAATAAAGCTATCTTGAAATAACAAACTAAAATATACACACACACCCCGTTATTACATTTCATTCAATTTATGCCATTAAAAAATAAAACTCCAACCATCAATTTTTTAAACAAATTATTTATTGTTTAGATCAATAAAAAAAATCGTTTTATGAAAATCAACGATCAACTCAATAATTCTACTATTTATGTTTTTGTTTTATTGAAGAAGTAAATTGAAGTAGTTCCAAAGATTTTTCTTATTTAATTTCCAGAATGTAGTTTAGAAAGAAGGGTAACAGAATTTTTTAAAAGAGGAACAGTATTTATTAATTTCATAAATAGCCTAAGGAAAAAAAAACTGTGAGAAATATATATATATATTGATATTAAAACAGGAAAAACTCTCCATACAGTAGTGCCATTCAGTGCCAGTCAGAGTAATCAATGAAATGCCAGAAGGATTGTGCATAAAATTCCATACATTTTGGTGTCTTCGGTTCTTTAATAACCATAGCCACCACTATTTTATTAGGAAAGATTGGTATTAAACCACTAAACATAACATGATTGGTATTAAACCACTAAACATAACATGATCACCATTTCTTATGCTTGCTCCTGCTGTTAAAACAGGCAAAACTCTCCAGACAGTGGCGCCACTCAATGCAAGCCAGAGTAATCAATGGATCCCAGAAGGTTTGTGCATAAAATCTCTATCTAGTGCCTACTCATCCAATATCCCCAGACTAGTTTCTAGTTTTTGTCAGTGAGGAGCCTTGGATCTGAGAGCACTGCATCTGGATTTTAGGATCTAATTCAACCCTCCAACAGCCATCTTTTATCTCTACTTAACTACAAAACTATGAGAATAAAATTGGAAAACACAAAAATATTTTCAATCCAATCTCATTGGCTTATATAGTCATAGGTCTGAACTCAGTTCAGTACCCATACATTTTGGTGTCTTTGATTCTTTAATAACCATAGCCACCACTATCCTATTAGGCAGGATTGCTATTAAACCATTAAACATCACACGATCACATTTCTTATACTTGCTCATAACTTATTAAAACAGGCAAAACTCTCCATACAGTGCAAGCCAGAGTAATCAACAGGTTGCTTTTTAAATCATATTTCAATAAATAATAATCATTAGATTGTTCTAAAGTGCAAAAATATAAAATGTGCTAAGACGCCCAAGCACACAAAGCTGAAGACAAATAAAGAAATTTATATATATTTATTTTATTTTAATATATATATTGAATTAAGTGGCTATGTGCTTTCAAGGGTCAGAGCCCTCATATTCATAGCCATTTTGTAAAGAGATAAGAAATTGATTAGAAGCAATGTAAATTTATGCAAATGCGATAGTTACATATTCCATTTGCTGGATATTTTGTAGCCAGAGCCTTTTCTATTTATGGCATCACTATCTCTAGCGATAAAGTAAGCCTCTTTTATCTTCCTTTTGAGATCGTGTCGCTCTCTGCAAGTCACCACTGGATGGCAATCATGATCAGCTGACATGTGGTGCGCAAAAACTAAACTATGGAAGTGTCCACCAGTGCTTTATGTTAGGAGTATGTGTGTTGGATAGCCTAGTGAACAGAGAGGCCCTGGTCTCACCATAATATGATGATCTACAATATTTTTGAGGGCAGGCAATATTATAGACCCACCTGAGGTGTCAGCGAGGTGGTAGGCTGTCTTTAGTGTTGTTGATTAGTTTGTTGGAGTTGGGAGGTGTGTAGAAGCATAAATGATATTTATTACTTTATCACTAGAGATAGCGATACCATAAATAGAAAAGACTGGCTATAAAATAATCAGGAAATGGAATACGTAACTATCACATTTACATCACTCCTAATCAATTTCTTATTTATTTACAAAATGGCTTTGAATATGATGGCTATGACCCTTGAAAGCGCTTAGCAACTTAATTAAATATATATATTAAAATAAATATATATACATTTCTTTATTTGTCTGCAGCTTTGTGTGCTTGTGCGTGTTAGCGCATTTTATATTTTGCACTTTAGAACAATTAGCCACGAAGTTTAAACTGTTTTCTCATTAGATTGTTTTATAATTTTTACTAGATTCTTGGTACTATGGTTTTTTCATATATATTATTTTTGTCTTCCATTCTCCTGAAAAACAATGATTTTACCATAATAGTACTGTATTCATTATATGAATGAATTTGTATTACTGTTAGCAATATGATGTTAATCTCACGTTTACTATCATTAATATCATTTGAAGCTATTGCATTTTTGTTATGATTTACTGAAAAACTTCCTCATATATGATTCATCTTGTAAGATTATGTTTAAACTTCAGTATATGGGAACTTATTTCTATTTTAGGAGCAATATATTATTATAAATGAAAAGTCTTTAACTAATACAAATTTAAAATCTTAGAGAAATAGCCGCCTATTGCTGACAAATGATGAATTTTTAGATAAGATATTGAATTAATACTTCATTGTTTTGTGATCCAGTTCAATACAAAACAACACTCTCCATATAGATAGTGAATTAATACTTCATTGTTTTGTGATCCAGTTTAATATAATTTTATGTCTGATATCTTTATAACATTTAATAAGTTAAGAATATATTGTATGTTTAAATTTATTTGAAATTAATTACTAAATAATCATTGTTTCAAAACAGGAATTAATGTTTGGGTTAGCATTGTAGTTAATGTTGCATATAATTTTAATAATAAACCTTTATTTTGGTTATTGTTAAGATCTTTTTAATAATAGTTGCAATTATTAAATGTATTCGAAAAAACATTTCTTTCAGAATTAACCCCAACTTATTTTTATTATTACTGAATGTTAGTTTAGAAGTTTAAATTATTCAAACGGAAGTCAATCTCCGATAATGCGCTATTTCTTAAATATTATAAATTTCCACGCACTCGCCCGATGCCCAGATTCATAAATATAATAAGCTATAAAAAATAAGTGAACCAGCTCATTTCATTAAAAAATAAAGAATATGTCTAGCTTATACTGCATCCAACATAATGTATGACCCAGAACCAATTGTTGTTGAAGATGAGATGATCAATTAAATTAAATGAGAATATTGCAATGACTAATTAAGAATGAGAGGAATTAATTGCTGATGCAAATTTCAGAATAATTAAAAATTATCCGATTTCAATATAATTTGGAATAAAATATCATTAAAGATAAAAGTATTATTAATTAATGTCATTATATAACCTGATAATCCTATATATTTATTTATAATAATACATAAAAGCTTTTTTCAGCAAATACTTTATGCATTTCTCAATATAATTGTAATCTAATTTAAATCTTCAATTTTCATTAATCATTTTTATATAAAATTAATCAGAACCAGCATATAATTAGTCAAAATAAGAGTCATAGATCACATGACCCTATTCTCTTAAGCTTGTAAGTTATAAACAATGAGGATTGCCAATTCCTCAACAAGCTTTGTGATAAATGCTTAGCCAGAGCCAGCATTTAAAATATCTCTGTCAGGAAAACCCCCCCCCAACCCCTGACCATGGTTTTGTGCTTTGGCACTCCTCAGAGAGGTACCAGGTCAGGTTCAGATACTAGATGTAAAAATACCAACCCAAAGCCAAGCACCTATCTAAAAGTTATCTATTGAGTGTAGGTGTCTGAAAATTTCAGATGTTCCACTCAATAGATAACTTTTAGTTAGATAGGTGCTTGGCTTTGGGTTGGTATTTTTAGATCTAGTGTTTGAACCTACCCTGGCACCTCTCTGAAGAGTGCCAAATCATGAAACCATGGTCAGGGGTTGGGGGGGGTTCCTGACAGATATTTTAAATGCTGGCTCTGGCTAAGCATTTATCACAAAGCTTGTTGAGGAATTGGCAATCCTCATTGTTTACAGCATATAATTGTTTTATGTTGTTTAATTAATACATTTTATGTGTATTATGTTTGTAAGTATTTGAATCCCTTTATCACAATTTTATTATTGGTTCTGATTGATTTTTTTAATTTAAAAAATGATAGATGGCACTACATATGTAAACCAAATGTTTACAATTGCATTCTGATGGTATAAAATATTTGCCGAAAAAAGCTTTTATGAATTGTAAATAAATGTATATGATTACCATTGTTATATAATGATATTTTATATTTTATTATTTACTGAATATATACATATATAACTCATAAAGACATCCTTCAATATTAAATGAAGTTGTTTTTTGGAGTGAATGATGGGAAAGCTATTTTGTTTTGTAATCATATGTTGTATGTTTTTTGTTGAATTTCATTTGAAAAGGTCTCTTTGTTAATAAACGAAACCATGGTTGTGGAAGAATTTTGTTAAAATTTTGTTTTTTTGGGCTAGTATTGTAATGTTATATGAATTTCTATATCATACATATATATATATACTGTAGTTTCATACTGTATTTCACAGAAAATAAGACCTAACCAGAAAATAAGCTCTAGGTTGATTTTCCAGGATGATATAAGCCGTACTGCAAGTATAAGTATAAGCTCGAGTTAAGATCATCAACTAGATAGATGAATTTTGTTTGCCCATTGAAACACACGATAGACATATTGAATTATAAAGTAATGAATGTATAAATAACCAATATTATTGATCTTAATGCTTTAATTAAATGGTAATTTAAATTATATAGGTTTTTTTTTTTTGTAATATCCCATTGACCATTTTCGACAAATATAATTTTACCTGTACAGAAAAATAATTTATCAAACACAAGTCAGGATACGGACAATTTATAATTTCATTTATATATTTTTAGGTACTTATATTATTTATATTTAATACGTAGATTTAGAATGCTTGATTTAGTTTGATTTCTTAAATATTTTTTCCCCTCCTACAAGACTTTATTAAAATAACAAATGATTTTAATAATCAAATGTAGCTTACGTTTCTACTAAAGAAAAGATTTTTAAAATAATTCCCAAGCAGGGCTAATACAAGTAATTAGGAAAATGTTTACAATGTGAAAACTTAGACGTACTTGTGCCATATATGAATCATTGTAATTCAATATGCCATATGTTGTAATGCAGTACTTAGAATGAATATATAAAATACAAAATCATTTTCTGAAGTTTTGCACTCTTATCCATATGTCATAGCATCGGCCAGGACGTGAACCCACAACCGTCTGCAACCAAGTACTTGCTTGCATGGCGGCTGCGATACCTCTCGGCTAACAACGCACTCTTTTTGTGTGGAAAAACCATTCTTAACTGTAATCATTTTTGTTACTACTGTCTCATAATTGTTTATTCAATTATCACTTGATTTAATGGTAAATTTAAATGGAATAATATTCTGATTGCCAGATAAGAAGAGTGCAAAAGGAGAGCTATTTTGGTCAGTACAAGAAAGAAATGGGTGGGGGGGGTCTAAGGTAAAAAATCTTACAGCTTGCTGTAAAGAAAAAAAGGACTTGAATCAATGTAGATTCTTGTGCTTGAATAAATGTAGATTTTTGTACATGAAAAAATAATACATCCCCTGAAAATAAGCACTATGGTGTCTTTTGGAGCCAAAATTGATATAAGACCTGGACTTATTTTGAGGGAAACATGGTAGAAGAGAAGTTAATTAAGATTAAACTTTTCAATGCTACAAAACGAATCTTAGCTACCTACTACTGCATTAGAATCAATAAACCAATGTGTTTCTCCATAGCCATCTATTGTTCAATTTAAGTATTAAATGGATACTATATCTAAGTATCAACCAAATTCTCAGATCAGTTTTTGGATCTTAATCTTTATCAGTGAGAAGTCTTAGATGTAACTGCAGACACTTTTACTTTTTATATATATATAAAGAGAGAAGAATAATCAAATGGTTTTATTGCTTGAGAGTTCATAAGAAGTTCGAGTATTGGACATACCAGAAATGGAATTGATCTGAATAAATTATGCTCTAGAATCTCACATTCTACCATTGCTAAACTAATGATCTGAAATTCAAACATCCTAAGGTTTGAACTCAAATGAAATTTTTTGAATAGCTATAAAGACCTAATATTAGGATAATAATTATATATTTTTGTGGACTCAATTATATGTTGTTTTCATAAGGTTAAGAAACATTCTTAAAAATATAATACATTATATTCTCAGCTTATCTTAGCATTAAGAATGCAACCCAAATTATTACTTTAACCAGAGCCCTCTATTATAAGCTTAAGGAGTCAATAAGTAAAATTTGAAATTTTTTGCTATTAACATATTTTCATGCAAATTATATTTTTTGATAGTCTTTCAATTTACATAAATTAGAAAAATAACAATATTGGCTCACTATAACATAGTACAAATTACAATCATATTACTAGTTGTTCAGGTCAAGCAACATTTGAGCATCTTTTAATTATATGCTTTGTATTATAATATTTTCAATCATTCCAATTTGCATCCTCAGTCTAATACTACAACCAATCATTTTAAGGTTATATTTCATATCCATTCCATCCAATTATTGGCTAATAATTGCTATTGTTAATTAGCTAGTAAAATAAGAATGAAAACCTGCTAATAACTCTCAACACCCGGCTGATGGCAGGCCTGGCCATTTATTGATCATAGATTCTTTTTGGAAGGTAGTAGCCCTGAAATAGGTTATTTTTAAAAAAAAAATTGCCATCGACTTATTCAATTCATTATCATTGGATTCAGTTATTTTAACTACTAATCTTCGGTGGGATCTTGGATCATAAGCACTTTGACACCATTCATTTAACTAATATCTAAACTGTGACTGATATTTAGTGTTTGAGCAGTGAATGCATTTAAGCTAGCCCATGACTCAGGCAAGAGGCCTCAGAAATTAAACTTTTTTTCTTTTTTGTATTTATTATAGCTGTAGTTAATTTTAATACAGCTTTTATTAGCTGCCATTGCATCTATTGTTACACTCACTTCATCATATGTAATAGATCGACCAGTATTATGATCTATTTCCATTTATAAATAAAAAGTATTAAAAATAAAATAATCAATTGGCATTATTGCTCAGGAGTTCATAAGAACTGCCGAAGAACTAGCACTGGTATCAATCTAAGGATCTAAAACTCCGGAATCACAAACTACTACAGTATTAAGCCATTTAACACAAAGGCAAAACTCTCCATACAGTAGCACCACTCTGTGCAAGCCAGAGTAATCCATGGATGCAGGAATATTTGTGTATTAAATCACCCTCTAGTGCCTACTCATCCAATATCCCCAGGCTAGTTTTTAACTTGTGGCTTTCATCAGTGAGGAGCCTTGAATGTGAGAACACTGCACCTAGATCTTGAGATCTAATGCAACCGTTCAGCTGCCATCTTTTACTTTATTAGCTAACTGTAAAGCTACAAATTCCCAGTGATGAAAGCCACAAGCTAGAAATTAGTCTGAGGATATTGAATGAGCAGGGACTAGATGGGGATTTTATGCACAAACCTCCCTGCATCCATTGATTACTCTGGCTTGCACTGAGTGGCGCTACTATATGGAGTTTTGCCTCTGTGTTAAACAGCTTGTAAGCATTAAGAATGGTAATTATGTGATGTTTAGTGGTTTAGTACTAAATCATATATGATATCAAACGTATTTGTTCTTATTTATTAAATATATTAATACATTCAAATGTTTCTAAAAATAGAAGTCATTTTAGTTTTATTTATATCATTTATTTCACTTTTTTTTTTCTAAATATACATTTTAAAAAATGCTTAGGTTTACAATAAAATCAGTAATATAAATTTATTGCACCGTTATTAATTTTAGCACAATTTTGCCTATATGTGGCGCTGTAAACAAGTGTTGAAATTCATATTTACATACGTATAGCCTTGACACACTATAAATTTATAATGATCAATCATTTCAAATGAGTAATTAAATTTTGTTTCTAAGGTAACCATCAACATTATTATCTTTAACTTGTTGCTAAGGATTTAATTTTATATTAAAATATACAATATCTGATATTAGTTAAAATGTATGAAATATAAGCGTATATGTAGTTATTTATATTATAGCACATATGCTTATATTTATAAACAGTTTTTGAAAAGTTAGGTTTTCTGAGTCGAAAAAGTCTCTTGTTAAAAATGTCTTTGCCAAGCAATAGGGAATATTTGATCATGTATATATTTTTACATCAGAATATACAATTATCTTCTATTAGTTAAAATTTATAGAACATAAGCGTACATATAGTTATATTACAGCATATATGCTTATGTCTGTAAACAATTTTTGGAAAGTTAGGTTTCTGATTCGAAAAAGTATCCTGTTAAAAATGCATTTACTAAGTAACAGGTAAGTTAGATTTTGTGATTCGAAAAATCTATTAAAAATGTTTTTTTCCAATCAACAACTAATATTTGACCTTGTATATATGTTAATGTCAAGTCATTTGTAAGCAAGGAAGTCTGCTAACTCAAAAAAAAAAAAAAAATCTCGCAATAACAATACAATTGATAATGTAAAAGATAAAATTGTCTTAAATAACAAATTGCAGAGAAAGGATTACTCTCTATTTCTTTAAAGAAAAATAATAAGGCAAAAATTAACAGAATAATTAACTGCTAGGGGCTGATGATTTTCCGGTTTTCTTTTATTCTTTGACTATTAAATAGATAGATATTCATTTTCTGATCGATGGAGTAATCAGGGATTTTATGCACAAGCCTATGGAATCCATTGATTACTCTGGCTTGCACTGAGTGGCACTACTGTATGGAATGTTTTGCCTGTTTTATTTGTGTGTTATTACTAACAGGTTGTTTGTATTTGAAAAGTTTAAATACAGTTTAATTTTTTTTTATACATTCAATATTTATTGATAGATGATGGAAATAATACAACATATTATCAACATCTAAAATATCATCACAAATTTTCAGGCAAATATTAAATATAGTTCTACGCATATAATAAAAAATACATGCATATACTAATATGAAAGTTAGTTTTTGTCTGAAAGTTTGAAGTGATAGTATTTTGATTACAATTATATGTTAGACTACTTCCAACATCTAATATTAATTATTAAATGCCTTTAGAAAAATACAAACTTTATTTAAACTTTTTAAATACAGTACATTCAATTGTCAGTAACAACACATAGGTTAGTCCAGGGGTCCCCAACCCTATGTCCGCGGGCACGCAGACCATTTTATGTGTGCCCGCCGCTATCCGAACATGATAAAAAATTTAATTATTTATCTGATACAAATAAATTTATTTTTAAAATTTCTTATAAATTATTATATTATATTGTAATCAAATGTTACATTTTCTTTTCGAAATAAATATTTTTTTTGTACATTATGTGTATTATTAACAATATCCAACTATAAATTTACATTGAAAAAATAAATGGTGCCCGCCACCTGACCAGTATTATAGAATGTGCTCTTAAGTGCAAAAAGGTTGGGGACCGCTGGGTTAGTCCTAAGTATCCCGGGGATATGTGCATACCAGCCAGATCGCAATTTAAATAAAACATATATATACTGGTAACGAAACTAATAATTACTTTTTAATTGAAACACATTATTTGAAAGTAAGAAAATCTACAACTGATTTGCAAATCTTTTGCGCATAGGCTTACTCCATCTGCCACTGCTTTTTTGTCATGTGAGTTCTACATATGTATAAGTACAATTAATTTGCACAACTATTTTATGTTCAATCTACGCTAATTTCTTATAAATTTTGATAGAGTGAATAATTATATAAATGTGTATTAATTATTTACCATAATAGAACTTTATTAACAATTTAATCATCATCATCGTTTTCACCAATATTGATCCACTGCAGAATGAAGGTCTCTCCACCTTCAGTCCATCTTCTCCAATCTCTATCCTCCCTTCTCTACACCGTAGCAAACTTCCTTATTTCATCCATCCATCTCAGGTCTTTTACAATCTCTTGAAATCCAGTTTAAGATTTCAATTGTTCATCTATTATCATCTCTTTTAGCAATATGTCCAGGCCAAATCCACTTCAGTTTCAATTCTTTCAATAATGTCAGTAACACTTGTTTGCTCTCTCACCCATGTATTCCGTTTTTGGACTCTTCTTGTTACACCTAACATCTTTCCATAATTTATTGAGTGGTCTGAAGTCTCTATATTCATCTTCAGTTTAGCGTCCAAGTCTCAGATCCATAAGTAAGTATTGGTAAAACATATAATATTAAGTTATTTCTATCAAAAGCACTCCAACCAAGTTTAATTCTATGACTAACTCCGTCCATTGTTTCCATCTGTAATAATAATCTGATCAAGGTATTTCTAGTTGTTAATTTCTTTTAACTCAGCATTATTAATCTTTATTTTTTTTTTTTGAGGAATTCCATCGAACATTACTTACTAGTTTCTTACTTTCATCTGATAACTCTTGCAATAATTCCTGAAGCTCTAAAGCATTATTAGTAATTTTAAATAAAAGTGTTTATTGTTATTGGAGAGATTGGCTAGACTGGTTTGGATCGTGGCTGTTAGGATAGGATGGTTTTTACACAAAGTCCTTCCTTTGTTCCTTTTAGCAATAGAAATGTGATAATTGACTTTTATTTTCTGCCATTGAAAGTTGTAGACATATTTTAGATAATAATAAAATGTCTCGACATGTAATTTAAAATAAGCAGAAATTTTTGAAGGGCAATCATGTTACCTATTAAAAGAAAACAAAGGGTGTCAAGCATTGGTGGCCGAGTGGTTAGCACAGCTGCCTTACAAGCAGTTGTCTTGGGGTTCCCTTCCCGACCGACGCTTTGACACATAAAAAAAAAAAAGAAGACAAAGGTAGCCATTTTTCATTGTTAAATAATAGTGATTTTAAAAATAAAGTTTCTTTACAATTAAATAATGAGAAGAAATCTATTTTAAATTCAGATTCTGTTAAAAAAAAAGTCTTAAATTAATTGAAATTATGAAAATGATGGAATATATATATATTTAAAATAGATCTACTTAATATCTTACATAACAGCAACAGTTGTATATATACATATATAAAATAACAGTAATAAATATAGGGGATTTGAACTCAGACTTTTAAGCACTCTTCAACTATCCACACTATCTCATACCACTGATACACATGACCACACATATATATAAAATATAAATAATCACTAATATAGGTGTCTTGTGCTGAACCAGCACTCATCAGTTGGCCCAGATTATCATCTCCCACACATATATACAATCAGTGCTCAGTTTATATTAAGATAGCAAATCTTCATACTTTAATGGACAGGCTTCAATCTACTCCAACCTCCAACTCTTCAGCCATCCATACCATTGAAAAGCTGCTGATAGAATGCCCTATTCCCATGCTGATACCAATATTGTTGTTATGGTCATGTTGATCTCAACTCACTCTGACCTCTCATGTATAGGACAGTATCCATTTAAGTACATAAAAGCTCTTTTTAGCACATATTTTGGTTTTACCCATTTCAATGTGTTGGAACTATTTTACGATTACAATCTACATTGCATACATAGTGACATATATAAAATTAAGTAGAATATATTATAACAATATAAACATTACAAGCATAAAGCTAAACTAGTCAATATAAAATCAAAACTACCCCAAATCTAAAATTAAACCAGACCAGAATAAAAATAATATTAAAACACAACCTAAGGTTTCACTGCTTGTAGCAATGAAACCTTAGGTTGTGTTTTAATATTATTTTTATTCTGGTCTGGTTTAATTTTAGATTTGGGGTAGTTTTGATTATAACAATAATACTAATACTATAATATGTACAAGAAAGAATAAAGAAAACTTATTAAAGTTTATACTATATCATTTTTCATTCATTTATCATCAGCCAATTCGGTGTTGATTTAGTATGCGCTCACGGCCGCCATTTTGAATTACAAGAACCACCCAAACCATGCTGAAACATCCAACCGATAAATGACATCGATCAAAATGGCCATTTTCGTAGGAAAAAAAAAACCAAAAATCGGAATTTTCATATAAAAAAAAAAAAACAATCACGTGACTAAAATATTATAACACAAAAATCGCAATTTTCATAAAAAAAAAAACCCAATCACGTGACTAAAATATTATAACACAGAAATCGCAATTTTCATAAAAAAAAATAAATCAGAATTTATCATTAAAAAAAAGCCAATCACGTGACTAAAATATTATAACAAAAAATCGCAATTTTCATAAAAAAAAAATATGTTCGTACAATTATGTTCATTGTAATTAATGTAATTGGTTTCATATATCTTCCTTCTATTAGGTTCTTTAATATAGTTTAAAGATTTTATATTTTTTACACAGTCTATTTTATGTCTGTATTTTAAATAATGAATAATTGCAACAAACATAATTGTATGAACATATATAAAACATCAATTAATTTAACTAATACTTGGTTAATGATAAATGAATGGAAAATTATATAGTATAAATTTATATGTTTCTTTTCATTCTTCCTTGTACATATTGTTTTATTAGTATTATTGTTATAATAGATTCTAATTATTTTTATATAAAAGTGATAGATGTTGCTATGTATTGAAACAATCGACCTTAGTCCAAGGTTGAGTTTCACGATTCTATTACAGTATAGGTCTCATCATGCCCCATTTTTCTTTTTCTTTTTGTTGATGTAAAATATATATTTTTATTTTAATACATTATAATTTTCTTTTTCATAAAACAAAATATAAATTCAAGATAACTGTCTAAAATAATTAAAGGGGTGGGGAGTTTGTCTCATGATTTTAAACAATGAAATTGTAAATTAAAATTAAAAAAGTAAAAACTAAAACAAAGCTAATGGATTTTAGTTGGCTATCAACATTGTTTTATTCAAATCCATTTCCAAACAGGAAATTGATTTAAATTGATTTTAGACAGTTATCTTAAAACTGAATCTTTACTAACAATAGAGTAAAGATTCTCCTAAAATAGAGATCCATTAGAGGTAGGAAATCTAGTTTAGAATAAATATTCTCTGAGGGGCCAAAAACTGATATAAATAAAGCTAAAAATCTATTATGTTAGAGTTGGGTCAGTCGTTGCTATGTGACTTCACATCTGTTTGAAATTTTGGAGCCAATTTGCCATCCGTTATCTTCAGCCGAGCCTTGCCACAATGTAGCCCCAAAGAATGCCGCCTGCCGCAGAAGATTCACCAGTACTTCTAAAGAATCCTGAGGTAACCAGCAAAAGACTGTATAACTGCCTTATCCACTTTTAACTATGTAATTTAATTTGTAAGCTAATAATTTTGTTCTATTTAATGTTTTTTTAAAGCTTTGTTAACCGTTTATATCAATTCTTTGCTGCCTAATTATTATGTCATCTAACTCACGCTTCTTATTATTTTTATCAGTTAATGTGATTATGATTTAAGTTTAATAATATTTTCATATTTTCTTACTTTATTTATAAATGCCACTAAAAACTTAATCTTACGAACTTCTATTAAAAAGAGAAGGGATGGGGAATTAAAATGAGTTGTTATTAATTATTTTAAATACTTTGTAAGTTTGGGTTATACGTTAAATGAATATTTTTTATCTAAATGTTTTATCGTAAATTTATATGAAATGTATAAATATTTTTGCAATCCGGGATGGCTATTGGTGTTCGTTAGTTTTATAAAATTTCTTATTGTTCATCATCGCCACAAAGACTGGCGACTTAAATTTATCATGTAATTTGCATCACTTTAGTTTTTTTTTATTTCCTATATTAAAATATTGATTCAGGGAGGGGGGAGCACTGCAAGCTTCATTAATGATAGTTAATCTATAATCAATGACTTTAGATTATGTAGGTCATTATCATAGCATGTCATTACGTATTTGTTAAACCATTTAAGGCTTTTCTTTAATAGTTACAATTATTGATTTTATATTATTATGATAGCATTGCTAGCATATATCCAATTATTTATAAGCCGCATACGGCTTCGATCTGATTTGCCTATACCTCACTCCAGGGAATCATGATCATTTCGTTAGTCATTCTTCTCCTTTAAGTATATATATATAATATACTGCTTTGAATCACCTGTACCTCACTCCAGGGATTCAAAGCCTCGTCGTTCGTATCCTCATCATAAAAGTCTATGTTTACTTCTAGATCATACAGGTTAGAGTAGATGAAGCAATGTATAGATGTATCATGGTCCAGCCTACAGTATCTTCCTACCAAACTTTTCTTCCTGAACCGTCTCAGCAGAAAGCTGGCGTGTACCATCATCATAAAGAAATTGGAAAATGACATTATTCTGGCCAAATGTGCCATTTCCTCTTGCTGATATTATGCTAGGACTGCCATTTCTTACAGTTACTTTCCAGCCTGTTTAGCAAAGAAAATCGTAATGATATGCGGTAATAAAACGTTCCATTTTCTTTTTATTTGTTGGTATTTAAACCCAACTTCTCGCGAAGCTGCCTCCCTCTTTACCGAAATAAACCTTTCCCGCAACAATTGAGTTTTCGCTATATCCCATCGTTAAATGTTGAAAATATAAAAGAAATAATGTTTTATGCTGCCGATCAAAAATGTATCCACATTGTAATTATTATAAATGAAATATCTAAATAAAAAAATAAACTTATGTATTAAAATCTTTTAATTAGCGAAACTCGATCGTATCTTTATAAATGTATTTTTATGTATAAAATGGCCACCAAACCACTCCGATAAATCCATCTATTGTAACCGCCGCACTAACTTAATATTTGTCAAAATCAACATAATCTTAATAATATTCTTTAATGTTTCTAATGAAACAAAGTTTTATAAGCATAGAGTCAGTTATATACCTAAACTCATCATCAATTATGTTCAAAATAAATATTTATATTTTAAACTTAATCCAGTTGTTCGAATCTCATTATTAATATTTATATTTATGTATACTCATAACTTAATATGTTGGGTTCACTCAATCTCTCATCATCATCACCAGTTGAGTCTCATGTAAAACATTGTAGCACCGGGCCGGGATGTAATGAATTTATGTGGTATCACTGTAGGTGTTGTTCATAATGTTATAGATTTAAGGAATGGGCAAATAGGTTAGAATTCATGATTGCTCCTGACCTGTGTATCTCATGCATGATTGGATTTGGGGTACTTTTGCCTATATTCTAAATCTTGTTGGATGGACATACATTTTCGACCAATACAGTATGCAATGTTGATTATAATTGTGAAATAGTTCCAACACACTGAAAAGGGCAAAAATCAATATCTGCTGAAAAGAGCTTTTATGTATTGTTATTATAAATGAAATATTGTCTAGGTACATCCAGGTATAATTTACTGAAAATATATATATATAAACCATAAATATAAAGAGATTCCACCTTTATTATTAAAAGAAGATTGCCTTGACAACAGTTTGAGATTGTTGTCTATATTGGGATTGTCTAAGTGTTGTCTGGTTTTTAATGGTTATATATATATATTCAATAAATTATACATGGATGTACCCAGATAATATTGTAACAGTCAAGTTTGTACATTCGCGTAACAGAATTCAGAATCCAAGCAAAAGAGACCGAAGCTGACCCGACTAGGACTGTGACATCCCGAGTCTGACCACACTTCAACTCGTAAGCTAGGATTCCAAGACTCAAGACCCTACGAATGACCACCTTGAAATTACACATAGTATACCTCTTTCCACACGGCCGACATAGGTCACGGGGAAGCAATAAGACTCTGATAATTAAAAGAGAGGTTCTTAATTGACTAAAATAGATCACTAATCTAATTTAACTTAATGCATAGTTTTCACATATATAGGCTATAAATAATAATTAGAATTGGATTGAATTAGATCAATAACGAGACAGAGAACGAAATACATTAAACTAATTATATATTTATTTGCAATTGGCATGAAATTGATAAGTTTTACACATTTCAGCGTCGAATGTACAAACATTGGGTGGATAAGAGAACACATTCTCTCTTTATATACAATTCAAAATCACTTTACATAAGTAATCATTAAATTTCATAGAGGGGTTTAACATATGCCCATCTTATGAATTGTTTACAATTGATACATAATTAATCACTACGTTATGTCTATAAATCTCGATAAGCCAAATCCTATTACATTTGTGGCTGGTATATAAATAATTATATTAAACTTTGATCATGAATTCATTTACTAAAATATACAATATGACTTAATAACGAGCACATAAACCAGCTCAAGTAATGATCGATCGAACATGGCTTTCGAGAGAAAATTTCAGAATGCTGAAAGCGTTATGTTAAGGTGGGAGAGTTGGCTGCATAAGATTTTACCAATGCGCTATGGCACAGGTAAACAATAATATGAAAAGTCGCTCTGTGGATGGATGAAATAACTTCAGGGTTCTTGCGACAAACCCTGGTACCCTGTAACCGATCGCAATGCTGCGTGAAAAGGAACATTTTGTTCAGGAATGGTGGGGGACTTACGTGCTAACCTGGCCTTGGCTCAGGCTTCGCTAATGCTCTACCCTATAAAAGAAGATGTGCTGGCAATGCCGTGGCTCCATCTTAAGATACGTATATTACGTATAGCAGCAAAACGAGAATATTTTTATAAAATAATATCACATCCGCCAAGCAAAGAATAGTATATTTCATACTATGAAATAAGAGTTAATAGCATATTAGCTCTATCAAATTGGGACCAACTCTTGCGTAGCCTGATAATAAATGTCTATGCTACAAAAAGGAATATTACTACATCTGTACTTTGACATGTTCGATCTATTAAGTTACTTATAGATAATAAATATTTAAGGAGGGAAAGTATATTTCTATGGACTTAAGGATTTAAATGACAAATATACTTATAAATATGATCAAGGCTAAAGTTAATTCTAAATAAAACTATAAGGTTAAGTTTTTAACTGGTTGATCAAAAGAGCCACATTTCACATATTAAATCATTTAAATAATAAAAAAAATAGGATTTCGAAACAGCGCATAAAGTTGACGCTACAAACAAATACGAAGATTTTCAAATAATATCTTCTTAAAATATACATGAAATTAAATGCCTACTGTTTCGAAATATTGGCATATAAATTATAAAAGCATTTAATTAAAATAAGCAAAGAAATATAGACACAACCACAGTGATATAACTTTAAACTAAATAATTTACTTTGAAGTGAATGGAAAATATAAATAAGTCAGATTATTTAAACTTTAACACATTAAATTTTGATAGCAATTGACCTATTTAAAATATTAACTAAATGGATTTAAGTTTGGAGTACATATTAGTTTTATAATTATTTTAAAAAGAGAGTTAGCTAACTCTTATAGATATATTTACATAAAGAATTACACAGAATTACACAGAGCTCTGTGGTTTGAAAAATAAAACGGTACCGGTATTATTTATCTGGACTGCAAGTTCTTGGCTGTAGTTTTGGTGAATTTTACTCGGCGGCTGGTGGCATCATCTTTCCCATTATGTTAGGCTTGTCTCTTCTATCGGCATGATGGTGGTTTAGGCATTTCGACGAGAGAAACCCCGTTCTCCCGCGGAGTAACAGCAACAAGATGCCCGCTTTTAGCCGGACATGTTAAACATTAACAATTGTGAAGACTGGCTGCAATTCTCACTAACAATATGGCTGTCCTCCTTGTTAAAAATACAGAGTATTTATATCTTTTCCTTATCGGAATCTATCGCCTCAAGACTCACTAAACTCAGGAATTTAATTAAATATTTTTCAATTTTACAATCCAGATTTTTAAAATCTTAGATAACTTATGTTAGAAACATTCCATAAGCTATTATAATTAAGATTTTTCGTTGCAAACAATTGTCCAATTTAGATTTTAAAATAACTTACTCTTATCTAAGGAGATTTTAATTAGTAAATTTTGAACTAGTTTTACTTTTTACGAATTCCAGGTGTGGTCGTTAATGACACTTGTTTACAATCAAAAATCTTTTAATTACTTGACCAGCTTTTATTTTTAATCTTACATATAATAGAAACTCTTTCTATTTAAAAACAACTTTTTAACATTTTTTTAAAACGAAAACATTTTTAACATATTTATTTAAAATAATTTACAAACATTTTGATATAGCTTTTAAATATATTTTCGAGAAACTTTTCCCTGAAATATATTTAAAACAAGAAATCTTTTAACAATTTTTAAAGACATTTAATATTATTTTTAGATACTGGCTTTTACATATTTTAAATCATGTCTTTCTTCTATATAGCACAGATTATATATCCACATACGAAATTACAATATTAAACAACAAAATTAATAATTTACACTTTACCTAAATAATATAACGAATATTTTTAGAAATATTAAATAACTTTAGTACGCTATAATTTTACTAATCCTATCTAATTATAGCGTTGGTTCGCACGTAAATATATAATACTGTTTATACAGACATGAACGAATTTTATATTTATTAACATTTAAATAGGTTCGAACTTAGCACAGATGAGAGTGTCATTAGGTTTGATGGTGAAACGATAGGGGCTTGGAAAGTTATCGTTTCATATCCGAATACTTGGGACAAAAAAAAAATAACAAAAAAAAAAGGAATTTACTTACAGTTGGCTATTAAATAATTTGATAAGCTTTTTTTTTTTTTTTTAGTAATATTAAATCAATTAAGCTACCACATAGAGATGAAAACATATAAACCCAATTGCCTGCTACATTCTATACCGAGGAATTTCATACATATTAGACAATCAATTATTACAAAAAAATACGACTAAATTAAAAGTTTAAAAGCAAACCACACAAAATAGAATATTGTCAAATATTTACATTAAACAAACTTTTATATCCTACTGGATATACGTCAATTAATATGCAATGGGGATGTTAGTTGTTTTTTTTATATATATAATAATGATAATTTATAAACTATATAATGATAAGGGAGGGTAGATCATAACAAATATATATATTTTATTTAAATAGGATCTGGTGGTACATTAAGTAACTCCTCTTTATCTGACTTAAAACAGCACCCGAATATAATGTCATCCTCTTCATCTGATGTCCATCCATATCCCTCAAACTCATCTTCCCATCTCACAGTCGGTTGTGCTGGGTGCATTTCTAGACTTCGTGCAAACTCACTTCCTTCGTAAGGTATTTCATGGCTTAGTTCGACCTCATTTTCCTTTAACTTAGAATCTCGACCATCTGGGTCGTTGTGCATGGCATAAAATTCTCTTATTTCTGGTCCCAATTCCATTGTAGCATTCTCCACTTGGATCTCAGCATGCAAAACATCTGGAGGTTCCTTCTTATTCTTATCACTCTCCTCCACCACTTCCTGTGTAAATTTGACATTTTTTTCATTTTTGCTGGTCTCCTTCGAAATAGCAAGTGATTCTCCCCATGCCTGATCCTTCCTTCAAGTCCTCTTCCAACGCAATTTGCTCTTGGTATATAAAAAACCTATTATTTCCCAAATCAATCCGACATCTGTGCTGATTCAAAAAATCACTCCCTACTACCAAACTATATATTAACTTAGCCATGACTAAAAATGTGTGGCCTAGAGTAGTTTGACCCCACTCCAACTCCAACCATACTTGCTGTCTCTCGGTCTTGGTCTTTCGACCATCTGCTAGGATTATGGCCAATGCTTTCATCGGCAACGTCGGTATATCCGGCATCTGTTTTTGCACCTCGGTCAGCCATTCTTTTGACATGAACGACACTTGGCTACCTATATCCAACAATGCACATACTTTCATTATGCCAGCTCTTACTCGCACTATAGGACATGGTTTAAGTAGAACTTCTGGCCGGGTTTCATCTAAATCAATGATTACAGATATGATGGAATCCGCCATCGCTATGTTCCCTTCTTTATCCACTGGACTCCGGTAGGAGGAACTGACTAATGGGGTCCCCTGTGGTTTAACGATGTCTGGGATCTATAGGGTTCTTTTACTCTCGTTTGATTTCGGGATTCCCATCTAGGCGACCTACTAGTCATCATCGTTTGACATCTTGGAGGATCGATTCGCCGCATCTTCTCCGGTGGTTCTTTAGGTCCTGGTGTGAAATCAATCATTGTTAGAAACCCTGCCATGTCTTCTATTGTCCTAATCCGACAACCCATCATCAGTTGTTGTATTCGATTAGGCATGTTTTGCTGGATAATTCTGATCATCTGTGTCTCTGTGAATGGGAAGGCCGTCAAGGATCTGAGGGAAGCTATCTGCCTCAGAAAAAATTGAGTATGGGTCTCCTTTACTATCGATCCATAGGTTTCCCTGAGTATACTATGGTAGATACCCTCCTGGTGCTCCTCACTCCAAAACGTTTTGTGCATGGCATCCGTATATTGCTCAAAATTTTGCGGCTTCTCATTACAACAGTCCCACCATGATTTGGCATACCCATATAAATAGTGTATAGATAAAGCTATCTGATCAGCCACTGGGATTTTCTGAAACCTGAAAAGTTCCCTTAAACTTTCTAAATGGGCCTTTGGGTTTTCTCCCACTTCTCCTTTGAAAGATTTTACTTGAATAAATTTTGCTAAACTTATGTGGCTACCTATTGATGGAATGCCCAGTCCAAGTGTCTCTGCATCTAACTCACTGCTATCTGGGGTGGCTATCTGCTCATTTCCTTTGTTTATGATGCTTTCTGCATTGACATTTCTTTCCTCCTCTCTAAGAATATCTTTAGAGTCCCCCACTGATAGTTTTCTTTTGCATGGGTTCTCGGCTAAATGACTAATGGCTAAACTGTTTTCTATGCTTTCTTTCTTTGCTCCCTTCATTTCAGTGAGGTCTTTTCTTAATTCTTGAATATATTCTGCTATACTGTTCTCTTCTTCAGCTGCTACTTGACTTCTATGAGCCAGGCCCTCTTTTAATTCATATATTTCGTCCCGGATCTCACTATGTGTGTCTTCATATTCCTGAAACTTCCTGCTAAGATCTGTCTCCATTTTATTGAACTTCTCCCCTATATCTCTTTCTTGATGCTCAACCTGCTCCCCCATGGCCTTGATTTCCTCTTGGATTTTAACCATTTCATTTTTATTTTCTGTCCTGGTTGTATCCAGCATTTCTGTGAATTCAAACTGTATTTTTTCACAATTCTGCTGGCAGCTAAAGGATACTTCCTGCAGGCCTTTACACAGCATTTCTTCGAAGTCTTTTCTAATCTGTGCTGTTCCTTCCTCACATCGCCTGCCCAAAGCTTCAAAACGTTCCATTTCTAGATTATTTCTATGATCTCTCTCTTCTGCATCCTGCCTGCTTTTCCTATCCCTCTCTTCTGCATCCTGTCTATTTTTTATCTCTCTCTTCTGCATCCTGTCTACTTTTCCTATCTCTCTCTTCTGCATCCTGTCTACTTTTTCTATCTCTGTCTTCTGCATCCTGTCTGCTTGTTGCTATTTCCACTTTAATTTGTTTCAATAGTGATTCCACCATTGTATTAATATTCCAGCATTCTTTTTTTATTTCTTCTGTGGGTCTCTGATCAGTTACCGTGTTGTCTGACTTTTCTGAGATGGCCACGCTTTGTTGTATAGATGCCTTGTCCCTAATCTGGCTCGTACTCGCTTCACCTTCCGTGTCTCCCTCTGTGCTGCTACTCTCTTCCATAATTTCTTTTCCCGATCTTAATATAATACCCCTACACATTCCTTCTTTTCCTGTTTTCCCTTCTTCCCCTTCGCTCACTACTTCCCTTTCTTCTTCCATACTATTATCCATTTTAATATACTAACAAAAAATTTTTTTTCTATTTTTAATGGCTCAATTTGTTTTTACTAAAGTTTCTTGGTTTTTGTTTGCTTTACTAACTCGGCTAATTGCTGCACTCCACAAAGAAAACGATCTGTCTCCTACTCATCTCAACACCTATGCCTAACTCTATTAATACACCTAACTTCTCGCTATACATTCGCTTGATGCCCACCCAACATTTAACTAACAGTGAAATAAATTTAATATATATAACAACAAAAATTATAAAATGCAACTCACCCTTGGCCTCTTGCAGCTGTTTTTCTTTTTTAAATTTTCCACGGTTCATGGTTATAATTTAATTTACACATCTGTGCCAGTTTCGAACCTTTAAGATTTGATTTGACCTTACATTTATTTCCTTCTCTTTCTCTTGTTCAATCCAATTCATAAAACATAAAACAAATAATAGACCCCCCTTTTCTCTCTTTACTCCTGATGACAAAATTTATGTGAGAACGATTTGACATTTATTCAAATCATCCTTGGGCGCCAGTCACAGTGAGCAAGAAAGTTTACACAACATATATTATAAATCCCCTTAAAAATTCTACTATGCATCTATATAAATAATTTTTATATAATAAAATAATAATCTATTCAGAGTATGGAATTAATTGACGTTCAAACTCAGGAAAAAAAAATCTATACATATACATTATTTTGGAAAACGAAAAAAAAATTAATTCAAAATCATTAATTTTAAACAAAAGAATTTTATCTCTATACTCAATCTCCTCAGGGGTGGAAATAAGTTACATGCCCCATGATTTTGGGCGTACAAACCCGGGGAAAAATACTACATATATATTATTCATTATTATTTAAAATGGAAGGCAAAAAAAAACATTATATGTACATATTAAATGCTCTACAGGGTATTGCAGGGTGTGGGAATATCGAATAGCCACACGATAAGCGTCCAAACCCGGTGAAAAAAAAAATGTAACAGTCAAGTTTGTACATTCGCGTAACAGAATTCAGAATCCAAGCAAAAGAGACCAAAGCTGACCCAACTAGGACTGTGACATCCCGAGTCTGACCACACTTCAACTCGTAACCCAGGATTCCAAGACTCAAGACCCTATGAATGACCACCTTGAAATTACACGTAGTATACCTCTTTCCACACGGCCGACATAGGTCATGGAGAAGCAATAAGACTCTGATAATTAAAAGAGAGGTTCTTAATTTACTAAAATAGATCACTAATCTAATTTAACTTAATGCATAGTTTTCACATATATAGGCTATAAATAATAATTAGAATTGGATTGAATTAGATCAATAACGAGACAGAGAACGAAATACATTAAACTAATTATATATTTATTTGCAATTGGCATGAAATTGATAAGTTTTACACATTTCAGCGTCGAATGTACAAACATTGGGTGGATAAGAGAACACATTCTCTCTTTATATACAATTCAAAATCACTTTACATAAGTAATCATTAAATTTCATAGAGGGGTTTAACATATGCCCATCTTATGAATTGTTTACAATTGATACATAATTAATCACTACGTTATGTCTATAAATCTCGATAAGCCAAATCCTATTACATTTGTGGCTGGTATATAAATAATTATATTAAACTTTGATCATGAATTCATTTACTAAAATATACAATATGACTTAATAACGAGCGCATAAACCAGCTCAAGTAATGATCGATCGAACATGGCTTTCGAGAGAAAATTTCAGAATGCTGAAAGCGTTATGTTAAGGTGGGAGAGTTGGCTGCATAAGATTTTACCAATGCGCTATGGCACAGGTAAACAATAATAGGAAAAGTCGCTCTGCGGATGGATGAAATAACTTCAGGGTTCTTGCGACAAACGCCGGTACCCTGTAACCGATCGCAATGCTGCGTGGAAAGGAACATTTTGTTCAGGAATGGTGGGGGACTTACATGCTAACCTGGCCTTGGCTAAGGCTTCGCTACTGCTCTACCCTATAAAAGAAGATGTGCTGGCAACACTGTGGCTCCATCTTAGGATACGTATATTACGTATAGCAGCAAAACGAGAATATTTTTATAAAATAATATCACATCCGCCAAGCAAAGAATAGTATATTTCATACTATGAAATACGAGTTAATAGCATATTAGCTCTATCAAATTGGGACCAACTCTTGTGTAGCCTGATAATAAATGTCTATGCTACTAAAAGGAATATTACTACATCTGTACTTTGACATGTTCGATCTATTAAGTTACTTATAGATAATAAATATTTAAGGAGGGAAAGTATATTTCTATGGACTTAAGAATTTAAATGTCAAATATACTTATAAATATGATCAAGGCTAAAGTTAATTCTAAATAAAACTATAAGGTTAAGTTTTTAACTGGTTGATCAAAAGAGCCACATTTCACATATTAAATCATTTAAATAATAAAAAAAATAGGATTTCGAAACAGCGCATAAAGTTGACGCTACAAACAAATTATACGAACATTTTCAAATAATATCTTCTTAAAATATACATGAAATTAAATGCCTACTGTTTCGAAATATTGGCATATAAATTATAAAAGCATTTAATTAAAATAAGCAAAGAAATATAGACACAACCGCAGTGATATAACTTTAAACTAAATAATTTACTTTGAAGTGAATGGAAAATATAAATAAGTCAGATTATTTAAACTTTAACACATTAAATTTTGATAGCAATTGATCTATTTAAAATATTAACTAAATGGATTTAAGTTTGGGGTACATATTAGTTTTATAATTATTTTAAAAAGAGAGTTAGCTAACTCATATAGATATATTTACATAAAGAATTACACAGAATTACACAGAGCTCTGCGGTTTGAAAAATAAAACGGTACCGGTATTATTTAACTGGACTGCAAGTTCTTGGCTGTAGTTTTGGTGAATTTTACTCGGCAGCTGGTGGCATCATCTTTCCCATTATGTTAGGCTTGTCTCTTCTATCGGCATGATGGTGGTTTAGGCATTTCGACGAGAGAAACCCCGTTCTCCCGCGGAGTAACAGCAACAAGATGCCCGCTTTTAGCCGGACATGTTAAACATTAACAATTGTGAAGACTGGCTGCAATTCTCACTAACAATATGGCTGTCCTCCTTGTTAAAAATACAGAGAATTTATATTTTTTCCTTATTGGAATCTATCACCTCAAGACTCACTAAACTCAGGAATTTAATTAAATATTTTTCAATTTTACAATCCAGATTTTTAAAATCTTAGATAACTTATGTTAGAAACATTCCATAAGCTATTATAATTAAGATTTTTCATTGCAAACAATTGTCCAATTTAGATTTTAAAATAACTTAACTCTTATCTAAGGAGATTTTAATTAGTAAATTTTGAACTAGTTTTACTTTTTACGAATTCCAGGTGTGGTCGTTAATGACACTTGTTTACAATCAAAAATCTTTTAATTACTTGACCAGCTTTTATTTTTAATCTTACATATAATAGAAACTCTTTCTATTTAAAAACAACTTTTTAACATTTTTTTAAAACGAAAACATTTTTAACATATTTATTTAAAATAATTTACAAACATATTTTGATATAGCTTTTAAATATATTTTCGAGAAACTTTTTCCCTGAAATATATTTAAAACAAGAAATCTTTTAACAATTTTTAAAGACATTTAATATTATTTTTAGATACTGGCTTTTACATATTTTAAATCATGTCTTTCTTCTATATAGCACAGATTATATATCCACATACGAAATTACAATATTAAACAACAAAATTAATAATTTACACTTAACCTAAATAATATAACGAATATTTTTAGAAATAGTAAATAACTTTAGTACGCTATAATTTTACTAATCCTATCTAATTATATCGTTGGTTCACACGTAAATATATAATACAGTTTATACAGACATGAACGAATTTTATATTTATTAACATTTAAATAGGTTCGAACTTCACAGATGAGAGTGTCATTAGGTTTGATGGTGAAACGATAGGGGCTTGGAAAGTTATCGTTTCAATATTTCATTTATATCTGTAGCCTGTGAAAATCTTCAATTTACTATTATTATATATGTACAATTATTGCTGTTATATAAAGATATTTTATTTTATATTGTATGATTTATTATATGTAAAAGCAGCATAATGGATTAAACTTCTGTCCATTTTCGATGATTTTTTAAAGAATTATATAAGTTTAGATCAATTTTGTGTAACTTCTTTTGAAGCAATTGATAAAATTAATGGATTTGCTTTAGAAAATGATTGTGTTTTTGAATAGTTTAGACATTGAAAACATAATAATCATTTGATAGGATTAAACACATTAATATGTTTCTTGATGTTTTAAATAAATTTAAATATTTTTCTGCAGATAAGATTAAGATTATTGATGATTTGCTGTTGTTATTAGGGGATACTATGTATTTTGTGTGTAATGTTGTGTTTTATAAAATTAAAGGATGGGTTATTGGCTATGTTATTACTTCTTTAATGTACTCTGTTTATATTGGATTTTTTAGAATAGTATTATTAATCATTGTTCTGTTTTTTTTAAATTTTTGGTTACGTATGGTGATGTTTGTTATTCAGACAAAGAGGTACTTTCCAATTTTGCCCCATGCCACCACTTGAGGGCACTTATTTCCAATGATCAGAGATAATTATACAGTTGCAGGAAGTAATGTATTTGTATTCGAATGTTTAATTAAAGTAAAAAAGACAACAAAATTGTTATAAACTAAGAAAGATTACATGACCAAACAATAGTCCATAGCAGATAGGGATCCACTTTCCCTTAGCCTCCATTTAACTTAAGTGATTTCTGAGAATACATGATTACTTGCTTGCTAAAACCAAAAACTACATTGTCATTACTCCCTGCAACTGTATAATTATCTCTGATTATTGGAAATAAGTGCCCTCAAGTGGTGGCATGGGGAAAAATTGGAAAGTACCTTTTTGGTAGATTGAATGCTTTTGATTCTAATATTAAATTTATTATTGAGAGGGATACTTTAGAATTTGTTAGTTAAAATTTTTGGATTTAAGTGCTGATAGAGTTGATAATGTTTTATTTTATAATCATTTTATTAAACAAACAAATTTAAGAAATATGATAAGGCCAGATAGTTATCAACCTTTTACTCATAAGAAACTTTCTTTATTGAATTTTTGTTATAGGAATAGAAGTGTTAACAATTTTGAAAATAATAGTTATATTCAGAGGAGTCAATTTGTTTATGACTATATTGAATTAGGATATAACAATGAATTTATTAGGAATATTATATTTAATAAAAATATCAATAAGTCTGTTAATAATAAAGATTTCATTGTTGAGAATAAAGATTTTTTTTTTTAACATTTAATTTAAAACATCAATTTATAAATTTATAAGAATAGTTTTATATACTTGCAAAACAAACTATTAAACTATCACAGCAAAATAGACTAAAATAATATTTAATAAATTTACAAACCCGATATGTTAAAATTAATTTTATTGATATGATAAACAAATAAAGTCCCCGAATGATACAAAATTCTAAACTGCACAAGTTTAAAAATGAAATCTTCAATGCCTTTGTTATAAAATATAGTGATCCTTAACTAAAGACAGTTATTATTTGCTACAACCCATAAATTTATAACAATCAATGTTTCTACTTTACCATTTGGTAGTAAATCCTCGAAGACCCTTGTCAGGCATTATGAAATAATAATAAGCAAGACAATATAAAATTCTAACCAGCTCATTACCCTTCAGGTAACTGGTGCCTGGTACCAGTATCTCCACGATGTTTTGTTGTGCCAATTCTGTACTATATATCTTTTCTACTAACTGGCCGATGATGAAGAAAATACATTTTGTTGCACATAATTATAAAAATGAAGAAATTCTGCTGTGTCGTCCCCCCCCCACTCTTTATATATCTCTTAATTTCTTCTTATCTTCTCACTAATTAAATTAAGCATTTATAGATTTAATTAGTGTATTTTATATTTATTAAGGTTGTAGCCTCAAAAACACGCGTATAAAAATGCAATAGTAGGGATCTGTACAGGTCTTGAACCACAAGCTTACTCTTTGGAAGAAAAGTGGTGAACCCCTTCTTTACTTTAACCTACTTTCTATTTAACTAGGTGAAGCTGAAGCGGTTCGATCTGAGAGTGTGAAGCTATTCAATACTTCACTGATTAAGTCCACATTTCTTATTACACATTAATACTCATTAAATCTTTCCATTTATGAGTCAATGGAAAGATTTTATAGCTAGAAATTTATTACGATAATTTAAAGTTGTAATTATAAATTTATTTAAATGCACATTGATTATGTATGTAATATTTATTAAGGTTGTAGTCTCAAGAACATGCATATAAAATGCGATAGTAGGTCTTAACTCACAAGCTTACTCTTTGAAGATCTGAGAGCGTGAAGCTATTCAATACTTCACTGATTATGTCCACATTTCTTATTACACATTAATACTCATGAAATCTTTCGATTTATAACTATCACATTTTTATACACATGTTCTTGAGGCTACAACCTTAATAAATATTACATATGTAATCAATGTGCATTTAAATAAATTTATAATTACAACTTTAAATTATTGTAATAGATTTCTAGCTATAAAATCTTTCCATTGACTCGTAAATCAAAAGATTTCACGAGTATTAATGTGTAATAAGAAATGTGGTCTTAATCAGTGAAGTATTGAATAGCTTCATGCTCTCAGATCGAATCGCTTCAGCTTCACCAATTTAAATAGAAAGTAGGTTGAAGTAAAGAAGGGGTTCCCCTCTTTTCTTCCAAAGAGTAAGCTTGTGGTTTAAGACCTGTAGAGGTCCCTACTATCGCATTTTTATAAGCATGTTCTTGAGGCTACAACCTTAATAAATATTACATACGTAATCAATGTGCATTTAAATAAATTTATAATTACAACTTTAAATTATCATAATAGATTTCTAGCTATAAAATCTTTCCATTGGCTCGTAAATCGAAAGATTTCACGAGTATTAATGTGTAATAAGAAATGTGGACTTAATCAGTGAATTATTGAATAGCTTCACGCTCCCAGATCGAACTGCTTCAGCTTCATCTATTTAAATAGAAAGTAGGTTGAAGTAAAGAAGGTGTTCCCCCCTTTTCTTCCAAAGAGTAAGCTTGTGGTTTAAGACCTGTAGAGGTCCCTACTATCGCATTTTTATAAGCATGTTCTTGAGGCTACAACCTTAATAAATATTACATACGTAATCAATGTGCATTTAAATAAATTTATAATTACTACTGTAAATTAGTGTATTTTAATTTATTCAGACAGCCTAATCATTTTCTGTCTTATTAATTCTAAATTATTTTTCCTCAACTTCTTATTTCATTAATTACAGATTCAATCAGCTCATTTTCTTTTTGTTAATTAAACTAATGCATCTTATATATTTTCTCTATCATCTTGAAACAAAAAACCTGTAATTAATTATTTCTATTTATATAAACACCACTATACATTTATTTTTATTTTTTTAAGTCGTACTTTATTTCCAAATTCTTATTTCTTATCTTTTCTTCTTGGGTGCTTTTCTTTTTCTTTTAAAAATTTCAACTTTCTTGTTTCCAGAACTGCAAATTATATTGTAACATTTCTTTTTTTATTGGCCCTTTTATATAAATAGAACAAATAGTTTTTTATTGAGTGGTATGAAAGTGACTTGGAAGAAAGACCTGGTTTAAATTCACTACTAAATAGTACGAAACAGTCAATTAACATCAAATCTATTCCTGGTATAGTTTATAAGATTTCTTGCAATTGCTATAAAATTTATATAGGTCAAAGTAAATTAAGTATTAATGAAAGACTTAATGTTCATAAGAGTATAATTAAAAAATAGATATCAACTCAGTTTTGTATTTTCTTGAACTAAATATAGATTGTAAAATATTTGACAATGCAGAGGTTATCTTTTGGGAAAGAAGTGAAATAAAAAGTAAAAGAAACTAATGATAAATTTTCTTGAATCTGAGATCATCAATCTTATGAAGATATTCTTTGATGTTAAATGAAGTTGGTCTTTGAAGTGGATGATGAGATGGCTATTTTGTTTTGTATATATATATTGTATGTATTGTGAGAATGATTTACAACCCACCAAACCACTAATCCACACTATCTTCAAACAAGTCACATAATTATCAAATAACTTACCTATTATTAAATACATACATATTGCACCGGTCGGTTTTGTCTGTTCACATAACATGATCTAGCATCTAGGCAAAAGTACCTCAAGTCCAATCATGTGCAAGATACATAAGTTAGGAACAAACATGAACTTTGCCCTTTTCCAGGTCTACCAACTTATGAGCAACAATTCTGATGATACCGATCTATTTTATCTCTCCATCGGGATCACAAAGTGGAGACACTAATTGAAAATCATATAATGGAACCTTTAGCATAATATATAAGTTCGAACCATATAAGGAGCATGACCTTTCATATTAATTATATCTATAAGATTAGCGGAGGATCATCTAGTCAGAGCAAGCATAATCCAATAACTAAAATATTAATATTTAAATAAAAGAAACAATGATTCTGCCAGTTATGATGTATATATAAGATTTATTAATTTATATAAAATATGTGTAAGTACTTGGTTTATTATTTAACTGATTGTCATTGGCCTCTTGACATACATATAATTTGATTGATATTTACATGGTAGCAGATAAATCATATGAAATATGTTTATAACTTAGAAAATGACAGATTTGATTGATTACTTTATTTCAGTGTGGCTAGTTCATATGCCAATAATTATTAAATACATTGACGAACCTAGTTGACTTAGCACTATGAGTAAATATTTGAGATATACCAATCCACCCCCTGAAAGAACAAAATATAGCAGTTGACCGAATATTTAGAATGATTAATTTTATGACAAAAATACATTTTTACTAAAATAAATAACTACTATCAGTTTATACTGAGTGAGAAACGTGTGTGGAATAGTTCATTAACATATACATAAGTGCATCGCAGAAATACGTGCACATGAAACTATCAATGAACATAATAAATAAAAAAAATCTGGTTAGTAGAATCATAACATTACGGCTTATGGATATTCATAGGTTTTATTTAGAACTATCAAAAGAGAGTGGTGCATGCATGGCAGCATACTTATGTGATCCAGTCATGGATCCTAGAAATGCATTGAAGAAATAGACTGATATATGTCTGCAAGCTTTGGCAGAATTGATTCACGAGATGAAGAATGGTTGGCTGTGCGTTTAATGGGCTGGGTTTTTCCCAGAGCTCCCCCATATATATCCAGCTTAAGCGACCAAATAAGTCCCCAGGGAGGTTAAGAATCTGGTTCGTGAATGTGGAGATACTTAATTTTTCCTTGAATGTCTTCAAACTGCTTATCATAACAATTATTGTTTTATTTTTTCCTCGTAGTTCTACATTTAAGTTATTTGGATTTTCTGTAATATCACAGAAAAAGGTGAGGTCAAGAAGCCATTTTTTGTCATTCAATTGTGGATATGAATCATCTTTAGTTTTCAAAAATGATCTTATTGTTGTAGAAGTTCTCTGAATTTTATTAAAATTTTTGCTCGACTTTTCTTACATATCAGTATGTAATAATTCATTACGTTCACTCTCACATTACTTTAGCAAATCCCAGAATTGACAATGTAAACAGCTTTTCGATCTTATTTTATTAACAATTTTGAAGGCAACACTTGTAACATGATTAAATTTCAATACTTTTGAACACAAGGGCATGCTGATATATAATACGATAGTTCCTAAAACTAGGTATATCAGTATTATTTTTACAGAGTAACAAAATCAATTTTACTGCTAATCATTGCAGGAGTTCCGTCGGTAGTTATTGATACTAATTTACGAATTGGAATAATTATTAATAATTCTTTTGTGGCTGACATATCAAAAACCATGCGAATAAAAATACCCAATTGTGCAGTATCTATATAATCAGTAGATTTGTCAAACTGTAGTGTTAAAAAGTTATAATTGTTAATGTTTTTATGTAAAATCTCTTCCAAGGTTTCGACTAGTTTCTTCTGTCCAATGCATGATTGTGTTTCATGATAATGACATATTGGCGATAGAAGTCATTGTTTCAGATTTATTCTTAAAATTTTCAAATAATACTTCACCAGCTTTGGTGAAGGCTTTTGTCCGTATTTTTCCATTTTCAAAGGCTTATTGTGTTTAATTAAAGTTTCAGCAACTTTGGATGATGCAATCGTAGCAGTTTTTGAGCTTGTATCGTACTTGACAGAAAAAATTTTGTTGCATAGTGAGTAGTGGCTTCAGCTGTTGTACTTTAGCTTTTCTTAATGCAGTGCCTCGTGGATAGTCATCTTCATAATTTTTATGAATAGTGTGAAAAATATCTTTCAACATTGACTTTCTTTGGTAAATCCATACAAATAATACACTTGTTTTTCATCATAATAAAAAAATAATCTCATTCTTTATGATGGTGATAAACCACTAAACATCACATGATCATCATCTCTATACTAGCACATAATTGTTGTAAACAAAGGCAAAACTCTCCATACAGTAGTGCCACCCTGTGCCAAATAGAGTAATCAATGAATGCCATTGATTACTCTGTTTGGCACAGGGTGGTGTTACTGTAGGCAAAACTCTCCATACAGTAGTGCCACCCTGTGCCAAACAGAGTAATCAATGAATGCCATTGATTACTCTGTTTGGCACAGGGTGGCACTACTGTATGGAGAGTTTTGCCTTTGTTTATGATGGTGATAAGTTTTTATTTTTTTCACAGTTGGACTTGATTTATTCATTATAATCATGTTGTATATTCATTTGCCAATAAATAACAAAAAAAAATACAAGTCTAAAGAAAAGTATCACCAGTAAAAATGAAAAAAATATTTATTAATTTTTAAAACACATAAAACACAGATTTCTAAAAGTTCAGCATTTACAAACATGATCCATAAGTTCTTTGATTCTAATTACTATTTTCCATAAATGCTAATATTCACCGCTGATAATAGACTAACGTCAGTCACCACTATCCTTAGGTCTGAGTTAAAAATAATTACGTTATTTATACTCGCAGTCTTTCACTGCACAATCCTATTGGAGCCCATCAAGCGTATAGAAATAAAAAGATCTGTGATCTGTTTTTGCCCTATATGCTTATTGGTACATACAGAGGCAATGTCTCTGGAAACAATTCCTTCATGAATCACTATAACTTTTCAGATAGCTTTCACTCTGGATCTTTTTTCAATAGTCCAATATACACAATAGCAGCATTCACAAAAAGTAAAAAAGCACACCGCTCTTTTTTGCACACAGTATTTATTGTGCCGGTCAAAATCGTGTATTCATTCAACAAGACCAATAATCCAAGCAAAAGTACCTTGAATCCAACCATGCACAAGATACATATGTCAGGACAAGGATGAATCCTAACCAATTTGCCTAAATTATTGCCTCTCTGACTAATGGATAACGTTTGTGATGACACTAGCAGTGCTTGGTTTTATTCCGTCCCAGCTGGAGGTCATGCTTCACATAGAGACTCAAAATAATAAAGGGTTTATATGAAAAACCAATGATTTAATGGATTCTGACGATTGCAGAATGGTAGAGATATGATTTGATCGATTACTAATGGATTGAACCATAATAATGATAATTCTTTCTGGCAACACTATAAAGAAGTGAATTTAAATCAAGGAAATATTTAAACAAATAGAGTAATTAACCTTAGAGATTGGGAGTGATGACAAACTAAGCTTATTTAAAATAACAATATTACAGGAATTTATTAAGGAATTTAGTACAAAATAAGTTAAGTCTTTGTTTATACAACTTGGTTATTTTCTTTAATTCGTTTTGATGTGGCTTTGACAAACAATGTAAAAGTTTGTTAATTGGTCGGCCAAAACCAATCAGCAATAAAATATTATTAGCCCTCTTCAAGATATTACAAATAAATCTGTTTTATATATATATTACAAGACATGAAAGATGGGCATTTAAAACACTAATACATTTAAAATCATTTGTATATATAATGAGTGTGGGAAGCAAAATAGTTCTTAAATAAATAATTGACAATTATACAGTCAGATTTAATTAATTATGAAATTTGTTTGTGAAGGACATGCCATCATGGCAGAGAGCATTTCAGGTGTGCTAAATAAAGATATAAAATGATGAAGAAGGCATATAAATAAAGATATAAAATGATGAAGAAGGCAATATGCTATTATAGATTACAACAAAAATAAATGAGGTCTGTTATAAATCTCTGGGTGGCTTTACTAAAAGAAATTCCTGATATGTACAGGTAGATCAGAGAAATTTTGGCTCTCCAGCCAAAGCCTGTCTAAATAATAATCATAAATGTGATGTGCTGGAATTCCCATACACATCTTAATGGCAATGCCTGAAAATGGATCCCTTGGTATGAACTACGTCTACTTTCAGGGAGAGTAAAAGGTTGGACTAGTCAGTTAATTTTCCGAAGGTCCTAAGAGGTAATTAGCAAAGCAAAATAATAAATGAATAGTTGTAGCTATGAGTACATAATGCCTTGGACGTATATAGATAGATAGTGTATCACTAACAAAATTAATAACTTAATTTCTAATTAAACTATCTCCCTGCCATAATGGAAAGTGCCAGAAACCTTAGGCCTTTACTAAATGGATCATAATTTACAATACAAAAGGACGGCAAGAATTAAAATTTAAAATATAAGTTGCTTTCCACACATTCAAATATTTCATTTATTAATAAGTTATTAAATAGCTCATCGTTGATGATTGCAAAATAAAACAGTCTTTTAATTAACATAAACAAACTGGGTATTAAATATCAAATTCACTTCTGGTGAATTTTAAACATATATCATAATAAATTGTAAATCATAATTTTAATATTTTCTGACAAATAAAATATGTGTATGAAATATATACTGATAAAATTCTATGATAAATTTTACTTAATTGATTCACTAAAAGTCTTTATTCTTTCAGAAATAATTATAGGGCTATTTTAAATGGGAGGCAATAGTAAGATACTTTTAAAATAAATCATTCAAAATAAATTTATATATGATATACAAAACTAAATGAGCTTTTTATTAATTAATTTACGGGAAGTAAGTCTCCTGTAAAGATTTTGACTGGAAAAATAAGAGGGAGAGAATTTAAAGTTAATAGCTCATTGAATTTTGTACTTGGAAATTTCAGTAAATCAAATATTCTAAATAAACCAACAAAAATTAATTTAATTTGCCGCATCAAAATAATGTAAGATTTTATAAGAATTGATATTTTAAATTTAATAAAATTAAAAGACACATTTTCAACCAAGCCATATAAACATCACACAGATATATAAAATATAAATTAGTATTGATTTGGAAAACAAGTAAAATGGAATCAATGGCTTGCGGCGGATTGGACGTTACCTCAGAATCAATCAGTAGGCATTCCATGGCTTGAAACAGGCAGTTAATACAATCAGATCATTTCAGGCTTCCTCGACCCAAACAGTCTCTGGCTAGATGTTTTAAGCACTGGAAAGGCATGGATGGGCTGGTGGGACAGAGCTCCAGAAAGCAAGGGTCGATCTTTTTAGCCAGTCATTCTTTAATCACGATGTACTGAATCTAAACTACACTCTTCATGAACTGTTCTCAAAAAGACTCGACAACTAATTAATAATCCTTATCAAATTTTCCACTATTTATGTGTTCTGATCTTTATCTATAGGATTGAATCTACAGTGACAACTGCCAATTGCAATCACTCTAACTGTTTCTCTGAAGTTGGTGCCTGCTTTGGAGGGAAAATCTATAACTCTGAACATGCCCCAAGGGTTGATTTGCTAATTAGAAAAAACAACAACAAGCATATTAAGTTTATCAGTCATTGTACTAACAAAATCTATTTAATTAAGGTTTAGATTTACAAAAATGTAGATTTTATTCAGAAAAATTTTAAGAATTTGGTACAATGACTTTCAAACATTTTGACATAAACTTAAGCAGAAATTTACAAAACATTTCTTACAAATATTACATTGTTGAAATGATTGACTCTCTAATGTACATGTACATTGATTAAAAGATAAATATAAAATGTTACCAACTGATTAATTGAAGAAAAATGAATTTTACTAAAAGAATTTAAAATATTTGTAACATTTTATAGATATCCAGGGTTCAATTCGATTTAACAAAATAAACACAATATATATTTTTTACAAATACAAAATAAATAAACTATCATAAAGAGATTAGTTTTAATTATAAAATAAAATTAATGAAATATAAAAGATTATAATAATAAAAATATACTTCCACCTATTATGAGATGGGTGTCAGTTAATATAAGATTGGGTTTAAACCCATACTAGTGCTGATGACATTGGCACTAGGGAAGCAGAAATATGTACTATATATCTATCACTAATTCATATCTGGTATTAATATTATAATTGATGGTCACTACTTTTCTTTGGGCTATTCCATGATAGAATTGTCTTTTAACAAAAATATCCACTAAGCTTTAATTGCATATGTGCACATTCCTTTCCCACAATTAGTCTTTTCGATATTAATTGTCATAACAATTCTTCTTTATTCTTTTGTTTAATTTGTTTTAAAAATAGCTTTCTGCTCTAATTAAACAATGCTATCTTTTTTCTGCAATTAATCTAACAGACATTTACTGAATTATCAATTTCCATTTTATTTTATTTTTCAGCAATCTTTTTTCATTGCTCTTTACTTAAAATACCTTTCTATATTTAACTTTCTTTCTGTTCTTTTTTCTGAAGTAATACAAATTAAAGTTAATCAATCAATATTTTTACCAAAATATAAGAAATCCTGAATTTATTTTTCCATTTTCATAAAATTTTTGTTTTTTGTATTTTTTATTCACTTGTATAATTAATAAGTAAATATGAATAAGGAAATTTAAAACACACACACACATCCCTCCTAGCATGGTATCAAAAATTTGCTAGAGAGAAAAAAAAATACATAACAGTAAAAATATTTTACAAAAGTCCTTTATCTCTGTGCCTTGGAAAATCCTCACATTTTCTCTGCTAACAGTCCTTATAATAATTCGACATAAAGTTTGTTTCTTTCTTTGACACCTAATTTCTTTTGTAGATAGGAAAAAGTCCTGTTTCTTTTTAAATCTTCCTGGGGATTATTTTCTAGATAGAGGAAATGTTTTAAAAAGTTCACATCTTTTTTGTTTTAAAATCAGTTCATTAAAGATGTTTCTCCAGGACAAATTATTTTCATTTCTCCTTGGGAAAGTGGCAATTAAATACTTCTAAGAATTTTAGCTTTAGAATTACACCAGCTTGTTTCAACCCAGGTTTATTTTTGACATTGACAATAACAACAGGGTTTTTTTAACTGAGGATAATTTTGAATATTTACTTTTTTATATTCAAATCAGTTCTGAATTTATTACTATAATTTGTCAATGTTCATGACAGCTTTGCAATCTACTTTCAGAGACATTGCAATAGACCAGTCGACCCGGTTGATGTCTTGACCAGCCCTAATATATATGTAATCTTGTGTCAGGTGAAAGTTATTGTTGTGACCCAAAGAATTCTATTAACATTATCAATAAATGTAATACTGTAGTATTCAAAGGCAAAATCTAATCTAAAAAATTTAAAAATTATTTAGTCAATATCTCAAAAACAATCAAGTTATGTGGCAGTAGTTTCTATAAAAAAGATATCTAATACAACAAATTGCCCTTCATCCCCCCCCCCATTCTTCAAGTTTTTAATAAATTTTAATTTATTTTGTTTAATTTTTCTGCTTTTTCTAAACTTTTATGTGTGCATATTTTTTTAATAATTTCTTTTTATTTAATATATATATATATATTTGATACTTTTGTATTATCCATAAGCCGGAAGCTTGTCAAGTATTTTCATTTTAGTTTCAATAATAATTTATTATTTCTAATGTATACAGTGATGTGTAACCATACAATTGAGGTTTACATTGTTGTTCTAACTATCTTGTTATTTCCATTTGGGTTCTGATGAGTCTATGTTGTGCAATATGGTGTGAACATTAGATCTTTCACATATTTGTTATCTGATTGTTAGCCCTCCTCCTTTTTGTCTTGTTGTTAGTTTGGCATATTGTATAATGTCCAAGTGTCCTCAAATGTTTTTGACGATGCCAGGAGTTGGTCTCTCTTCTGAATTTTAATCATTGTTTTGGAAAAAACCTGTTTTATAGTAGGTTGTGGGTGTTCCATGATTAGTTTACAATGTGTAACCCATATGGCATGGTTCAAAAATATTGAGAGACATATTATTGGATAGGTTTTAGTATTGATACTATCTTTCAGAGATGAGATCAGTTGGAAATCTATCTTGGTGTTGGAGAGTATGATTTCTCGGATCACTCTGAATCCCATACATTGTGAGAAAAGGTGTTCCAATGTCTCATTGCCATTCAAGCAAATGCTGCAAGTAGGGTCTATGTTGTGACCACATTTGTAAAAGAAGAAGTGATTAGTAGGTAGTCCATTAATGTTGTATTTAATGAGGAAGTCTAGGTATTTGGCCTCTAGACTCCATCTTTTAAGTTGGATACCAGTTTCTGATTATTGTAATAAAATGTGTTTATTATACGATGTAAGATTGGATGGAGGATTGTATATGCTTGCCATAATGATATTTTGGGCAGTGCTGTTTGATAAGACTTGTTTCTAGTGATCCATGTTTGTCTGTCTGGTGGGGGTCGGTCAATGGGTGTTAACTTTTGAAGGAAAGCTTTTTGGAGAATTGTGTTAAATCCATAAGATGCTACCAAGCTGTGTATGACGTTGTGGGTTTTTTGGTAAATCAATGCCTAAATGGAGTGGAGAGCAAGACCATTTAGCTTTCTTGGTCGCTGAGTGCCTTTGAGGCTGATCGCGACCATTTTACCTTTCCAGAAAAGCCTTGAGCACAAGCCATTTATTTTATTTATGAAGCTTTTGTTGCATTTGATAAATGGAAGAAAGTATGCTATTTCTGGCATCACATTCATGTTAATTAGTGCTACCTTGTCAGGGAGGGAAAGGGTAGACTTGTGACAAGGAAGTGATGAATTTGTTTGTTTTTTCCAGGATGTTACTCTAAATCTCTTTGGTCATTGCTGTGGTAAATTTGAATATGGAAAACCCAAGATATCTCTGTGGCTTGGCAGAGAAGAGGGTGTTGATTTTCTTTCATAAAACAATTTTCCCAGAGGCAGACTTGCTGGGGTTGAATTGCAGCCTGTATTTCTCAGTATAGTGGCTTAATATTGTTTGTAGGAAAGGAATATGTTTTCTTGATGGTAGGATGATCATTACATCATCCATGTAGGCAAACGTGTTGAATTCTCTGCTTAAATTGAGTATAAAAAGACCTGGTAGATTTTTTTTTCCAAATCCGTCAGGAGAGGATTTATATATGCGATGAAGCATAGGGCACTGAGGGGGAACCCTGAGGGAGAACTTCTGTCGGTTTAAATCTGGAGGTGATGTTACCATCCATAGTGATAAAAATTTCCCTGTTGTATAGTAAATTGCTTATGATCTGGACAGCAGCTGCAGGAACATCATACTCAGCCAAAATATTTAAGAGTATGTCTATATGTACCGAGTCAAAGGCTGTAGCAATGTCCAGTTGAATAGCTATTGGCCCTGACTTCCGGTGGATTCTGACATAGTCAATGATGGAGATTATGTTGCCCATTGCATGTGCAGTGAGGATCCCTTCTTGGCATATTGGTTGTTAAATATGTGCTTTAAGACATTTGGTTGGATGAGGTCTTTGATCATGGACTCTACAATTTTAATTAGCAGGGGTGTCATGGAAATAGGTCTGATGTTTGAGAGATCCATAACCTGTTTTTTTTTTAATAAATGGAACCAGCGCCACTGGGTAAAGGTTAAGTATCACTCTATTACCAGTTGCTAGGTAATCCACCATCTTCTTCATTATGGGAATGGCAAATTGATTGAGGTGTAGGATTAGGAATCTGGGAATCCCATGTAATCCAGGATGTATACCATCTGGAAGGGAATATATTTTCTGTTGGAGTAGGTTTTCTGTGATCCCATGTGGTGCCTGTGGATCAACTTCAGACTAGGATTGTGTGCCATTAAAGATTGCGGTTTGCATTCTTTGCTGGAAGTGTTCTTTTATTGTGTTTATCATAGGCGTTCCCAGTAAGGTTTTCCCATCTGCAATGATGGAGGTGGGAGTGGTTTTGTTATTTTTCCCTCCAAGTGCCCATCTCAAGTAGCCTTTTGTCCAGTGGTGTTGTTGTGATAAATAGCATTTGGCTCTCCTAATGGATAGGTATTCCGCCAGGGATTTTTGTCTTGATCGGTATAGGTTTTTAAGTCTATATATATCTTGTGTTTTGATAGGTTGACTTTGGAGCATCTGAAGCTGATTCTTTATTTGTAGAAGATCTCTGAAGAGGCCATGAGGGCCTTTGGGTTTCATGGTGTGGTGTTTTAATATTGTCTGTAGGATGCCTATAAATGAAAACCAGGCTTCTTCAGCTGGTCTTGAAAGGATGTTGATTTTGTGACAATATATATAAGATTCGGACACTATGGCCTCTGTCATGTTTGATTTTGTTACTATCCACATGGTTTTGTGAAGAACCTCTGGGGTTGGGAGGCCAGCCATGGTTTCAAGAGTAACTACAAGGGCCATATGGTCCGAAAACAAAACTGGTAAAAGTTTTGCATTTAGATGAAAATGTAAATCTGGTGAATAATATAATAGGTCTATTAGGGTTTGGTGGGATTTGGTGTAAAAGGAGTAGGATCCGGGAGGAAGGAATCCTTCCCCACGCATCAAGTTTCTATTTATCAGTGGAAGAAATTTTAAGTTAAGTGACCATATGTGGTGTTAAAATCTCCCAATATAAGTAAAGAACCTGCTTTGTTGCTAAGCATAGCACTTAAAATCTGAATGATTTTGTGATAGATAGTAGGATTGTTTGAAGTGTATATATAAGCTAGATTTATGCTGTAGCCCCAATAGTCTATTTCTAATAAGATTAAGTTGTTATCCAAATAGAGTATACAGAATTTGTTTGGAGGAAATTTTTTGTTAATTAATACCCCAACACCTCCAGCTGCTGAATGTCCAACTGAAAATTTAGTGAATCCCATAGTGGCAATTAATGTTTCTATTTTAATGTCAGTGTTATTATGGAATTTGGTTTCCCCCATTAGAAGGATGTGGGGAGAGTTAATGCTTATCCAATTTCTAATTGTGTGAGCACGGGCCAATGAGTTGAGGCCACGGACATTAATCCCTGCAATTTTATAGTTCATAATATAGTGTCCCTGCCCCCTTAGCTGGCCCCTGGTCTCGGGGAGAATTTGGAAGTAAATGACTATAATTGGTTTCTTGATCTGATGCTTCTTCCAATGAGAATTGATGTAGATTTGATTCCATGAGTACTGGAAGGTCCTCATTTTCCATAGAATATGGTAATTCCAAATAGGGATCATCTTCCATTGGTGTTGAATCAGTATCAGAGTGCTCAGAGGTTTTCCTTTTCTTTTTTTCCCATGACACTCTGTGTTTGCTTTGTGATTCTTGTGAATCTGGTTTTAATGTAGGTAGTTGTGTTATAAACCCAGAATTCATATCATCATCTGAGCTTGATTTATTCGGAACATCTGATTTCCGTTTATTAATATTTGGTATAGCTTGTCGTATTAGCTCTACGTCTTGTGAAAGATCCTGATTCCAATGTCCAGACAAACCATCTTTTTCCCCCAGGTTTGGAGTTTTGGTGTGTGCTGGGTTTTTTTCTTGGTTTATTGGTTTTGCTATTTTCTTTTTGAGGATGTGGAGTTATTGTATTTTGTTTACTTTGTGACTTTCTAGGTGATTGGATGTTATTTTTGTCTATTTTGATTCTGGTGTCTGTTTCTTCTATTGGAAGTGACTTCTAGTCTGAAGGATTGTCAAGCATTGATTCATATTCCTTTTTTTCCAATGTTGTACTGTTTATTGACTGAATATTATCTGTGTATTGGTTTGAAATGAGATGAGGTGTACTTGATGCAGTTGTTTGTTTATCATTTCTATTTTTGGTTATATTGTTGTGGAATTCCATTTCAGTTTGTTGGGAAAGATTAACATCTTGATCTTCATCTCTAGATATTATGTGGTCTGGTATTACATCTGTGGGAGTTATGTCTATAGATTCAGTGTAGTTTGATGTTGTAGCCCTGTGTTTATCAGTGTGGTTTTCAATATTATTGTTTGTTTTAGGTGACTGTTTGGTGTCTGTAATTGTTGTTGTTTCTATATTCTTTCCACTGCAGCGGTGGAACTTGCCATTCTTTTGATTGCAGATAGTGCAGATACGTGCCAAACAGTCTTTTATAAAGTGTGTCCTTTGTAAACAGTGAAAGCACTGAGGCCACACACCCCTGAATGTTAGGATCATTGGTGAACCTCTTGCATTAATTACAGTAGGGATGTCAGTGGGAGAAACTTTTTTTTTCATGGTTAGTGAGAAGATTGCTGTGTTTGATATTATGTTTCCATTCAAGATGGGGTCTGGAAGGAATTTAAATTTTGAAACAGTGCTGTAGGGATTGAGGATATTTTGGAGCTCTTGTTCAGTGAATCTTGTTAGGCAGTTTTTGATTTTCCCATGTAGTATCATAAGTATCATAAGTCTGTTCAGTTTTTGATTTTCCCTTGTAGTATCATAAGTCTGTTCATTTCTACAGTGCAAAGTATTTTATTTCCCAGTATTTTAATATTGTTTTTAAATTGGAGCCTGTCTGCCCAGGTCTTAAATTCTATTGCCACATATCTGTCATTAGGGTGAGTTAGTATTTGATAAATTCCCAACTCTGAATCATGTTGTTTAATTACAGAATATAAATGCTCCATGGGGAATTTGTATAATAAGTTTTTATTCATTACTGCTAGGATTAGAGTTTTGTCATTGTAATAATTTTGGAAAGATTTATAGAGCATGTTTGGAATAGTTTTGTTGAAATTATAGTTTATGTTTTGATGCATTTCGTCGGTATTATTATAATCTAATATCTTAATTGATTGGGGGTATTGATTGTCTTCTGTTGTGATTTCTCTTTCATATTCCGATATGCCTATAAGCATTTCATTAATATTGGTGACCGAGTTAGTCTCCGCGGTTTTAACATCTTTGTTGATACTTAAAGCGTTAATGTAGGATATAGATTTTTTTGGAAGGGTTTGGATTTGTGAGTCTGTTTTGAAATGTTCGAACGATGTAGATATTAAAGGTTCATCTAGTTTGAAATTTTCATTTGTTTGTGAATGGGTTTTGTTGATTTTTTTTAATCTATTATTTCATTTCTTCTCCTGAAATACTGTTGACCATCTTTGGTGTTACAGCAGCGAATTTGGTGACTTCTGGTGATTTAAAAAATTTTTTTTCACTTTCTTCAGATAGATTTTGCTGATATTTTATTTTTTGTTCCAAATTATTCTGAGAGTGTTTCGCGGTTGTGGATGAATTGTGTTTATTTATTTCTCCTAAAGGAGTTTGGGAAATATGGTGAGTGTTGTTACTGTTTTCGTATGTCTTATTAATATTGGCTGTTATTTCGCCCGATCGCCCGATGGGAGACCAACGCTATTGCATATAACTGATGACGTTTGTATAATTTCTTGCATTTTAATGTTGTCAGTAATTATTTGATGCTTAGTATTCCTAATGGGAAGGTTTTTTATCTCACATGGAGCCTGAGATTTGTTATTATAGCTAGGAAGATTTCGGCCATCGTTTCTGTTGAACGACTGAGTGTGACATTTTAAGCTTGAATTGCTATGTATATTATCTATATCATTGTCACATTCCATTTTTAAATATATAAAACTTCTCTTACCTTGTATTTAGGGGTTTGGAATAAGGTTTGACACCCCCTTTTACCTTGTATTTAGGGGTTTGACACCCCCTTTCCTGCTGATTTCAATTTTTGAGGAGAGCTATCGTTCACGTTGCTTGCTGTTTATGAACCGGAAGCGAACTCGCATTTTCATTTTAATTATCCATTTTCAGGGTGTTTACATATTTGTTTTTTTTTCTCAAAATACTTTACCGAACATGTGTTATTTGTTAACTTTAAAAAATATTAACAAATCGATTACAAATTTGTCTTAAGTTAATTCATTTTTTTAATGAATATTATAAATATTACAAACAATTTTAACACATTGTTAAACATTGTTGTGATTTTTTTACCTTTACCTAAAGTCTTTTCAGAGGGGGGAAAAACAATGAGGGGGTGGACAGTTTTGTGGCTTTTTGTGATACCAGTGGGTGCTTTATTGTAACTGTCGCACGTAAAACAGCACCTATTCTTATGGATGCGATCAAAGAAAATGTTGCCTAAAAATCTATTATTTATTTGGATTGTTAAAAGAGCTATAACAGTGAGGAATTACACTATGCTGGATTTGAACCTTGCAAAATAAATCAAAGATATAAGTTTGTAGATCCATATTTATTTTAATTACGATCGATTGTTGTACTTTTGTGTGATTTCTTCTGTTGTTTTTTTTATTAAATATTAGAAAAATAAAATAAAAGAAAATTTTAAATGTGATAGTTTCTAATCAGATATATTGAGGGCCCCTGAAAATGAATAATTAAAACAAAAATGCCTGGCAAGCTTTCCGCTTATAAATTGCTTTCTTCAATGGTTCATTTTAAAGAAATAGAAAAAGTATTTTAAAATAAGTAATTCATTTGTAGATCAAAGGTCTATCTAAGAGCTCCTCATAGGAATGAAATGAAGAAGATAGCTCACCAAGTGAATGGTTTTTCATTCATATTTTATCCTCTGGTTAAGAATAGATAAATACTCATTTATTGACCAATTTTGAATAATTAACTAGATCGATTGTAGGTCAGCTATCTCAGAAGAAATTCCTAAACCTCTTGCAAAGAATTTTGTTTGACCTGGGTTTGAATATCAGGCCATTAGATTTGCTAGGCAAATGTACCTCCTCTACACTATGAATTACTTCTAAATAATTTTAAAAGATGTACTTTTTAAAAAATAAAATTACAAATACGCAACAGTAATTTTGAAAAATATTATCTTTTAATTGTATAATTTAAAATACATTGTTTAAAAACTTTAATAATATTTATCATGAATGAAATTGGACTTTTATATGAATCTATTTATCTTTAGTTATAATAAATATTATATTTCGAAAGTAATGGTGTTAAACCACTAAACATCACATGATCACTATCTCATACTAGCACATAATTGTTATTAAACAAAGCAAAACTCTCCATAAAGTAGTGTCATCTTGTGCCAACAAGAGCAATCAATGGATGCCAGAAGGCTTGTGCATAAAATCCCTATCTAGTGCCTACTCATCCAATATCCCCAGACTAGTTTCTGGCTTGTGGCCTTCATCAGTCAGGAGCCTTGGATCTGAGAAACTAGTCTGGGGATATTGGATGAGTAGGCACTAGATAGGGATTTTATGCATAAGCCTTCTGGCATCCATTGATTGCTCTTGTTGGCACAAGATGGCACTACTGTATGGAGAGTTTTGCTTTGTTAGAAAGTAATGGCAATAGAAAGCGATGGAATTATTTTAATAAAAAATATTAGATGAAATATATATATATATTAAGGTTAATAAACATAGCATACATATTAAGTTTTCATTATAATAATGCCTTTTTTTTTTAAAAAAAAAGAATGAAAGAAAGAGAGAATAAACAGATGTACCGAAATAATTATTTATACTGGAATTTTTTAAAAATAATTCAGTTGGAAGTTATTGTTTGTATTAATCTCTCATATTATTATTATAATTACTGAAACTAAACTGATGAGATTCCACAAATGGAGATTTATAGATTCTCCAAACTATGAGTGTGGAAGACCATAAACCAAGGTGCATATTTACAAGAAGTGTCCAATTTAGCAGGGCTCTTTTGGCTCTTGATTGATTAAGAACTGTTGGTGCTGAGTTTTGATTAGCTGATACCATAGGCTAAATAAATCAATCAAATAATAGCTCTACATATATTAGAATCTGTGAAAGTGTTGGGCAACATTGCAACATGCTTCAGTGTCATTGATTAACTGGTAATCGAGTTCTTCTAAAGTATATTTTCATATGCATGTGTATATTTTATATACATATGTGTGAAGTAATGGTTATGTATTTATATTATTCAAATATTGTAGCTCTGATTAAGACTGCTGGACAGTCGAAACTGTAAGGAAAATAAAGAAGATTTTTAAGAAAATTTGTTTGCATTGGAGTGTATATGAAAGAAGTTATTATAAGCAATATATATATGAAGATATGCAAAGAAAGTAAAAGAGAAGAATAAGAGTATATAATTCTAAAGTCTGTTTTATTAATCATTTCAAAAGTATGCATTCAAATTTGTAATGAAATAGATTTATGGTTTTTGTATACTAATATAAAAACTGTTTGTAATGGGAGAGGGTGGTGAAATTTGCATTGAACACAAAGTATTGAATGGGTCACAACATTAGAAAATATAATACCATGGCAACTGGATGAATTTCATATTCCTGCTATAGCACAATTTTTTTCTAGCATTTTTATATTGGGTTATATATTTTATTAATAATTTACATTGATAAACAGAGCAAAACTCTCCATACAGTATTGCCACCTGTGCTAAACAGAGTAATCAATGGATGCCAGAAGGCTTGTGCATAAAATCCCTATCTAATGCCTACTCATCCAATATCCCCAGACTAGTTTCTGGCTTGTGGCCTTCGTCAGTGAGGAGCTTTGGATCTGAGAGCACTGCATCTAGAAGATCTAGATGCAGTGCTCTCAGATTCAAAGCTCCTCACTGACGAAGGCCACAAGCCAGATCCTAAGATCTAGATGCAGTGCTCTCAGATCCAAAGCTCCTCACTGATGAAGGTCACAAGCCAGAAACTAGTCTGGGGATATTGGATGAGTAGGCATTAGATAGGGATTTTATGCACAAGCCTTCTGGCATCCATTGATTACTCAGCTTAGCACAGGTGGCAATACTGTATGGAAAGTTTTGCTCTGTTTATCAACAAATAATGTGCTAGTATAGGAAATGTGATCATGTGATGCTTAATGGTTTAATAGTTTACATTATTTAAAACTGCATTATATATTTAAATACTTACTAATTATAAATTTAATTTATTATTTCCAAAATAACAATTACAAAAAAATCTATACCAAATAGCTATAGGAGTAAATAACACACTATAGTGAAAATATAAAAGGTTATTTATTTTATTAGAGGGATTTAAACCCAGACTTTGAAGCTCCCTTCAGTCATCCACTTCATCTTATGCAACTGATCCACATGATCACACACATGTGATCTCCAATATACTTATTTTGTGCTGAATCAGCACTTATCAGTTGGTCCGAACTATCATCTTCCACACATAGATACAATCTATGCTTGGTTTATATTAAGATATCAAATCTTCAAACTTTAATGGGCAGACTTCAATCTTCTCCACCTCTTTAGTCATTCATATTGAAAATCTGATGATGGCATGTTCAAAGCCCTTGTTTGCCAATTTTTCTGTCATACCCATGTTGACTGCCATTCTGATCCCTCATACATAGGACCTTAAGACCATTTAAATGCACAGATTGACTTATGGTCAACATGGGTATGACAACAAAATTGGCAAACAAAGGCTTTGAATATGCCATCATCAGATTTTCAATTATGTAGATGGCTAAAGAGTTGGAGAAAATTGAAGTCTGTCCATTAAAATTTGAAGATTTGATATCTTAATATAAAATGAGCACTGGTTGTATATATGTGTGGACGATGACGATCCGGACTAACAGATGAGTGGTGGTTCAGCATGATATATGAATACTGGAGATCATTTATTTTTTTCACATGTGTATCGGTTGTATAAAATGGAGTGAATGACGGAAGGGAGCTTAAAAGTCTGGGTTCAAATCCTCTCTAATTACATCTAGCTTAAGCATACACATTATACTTGTATTCACGTATTATATATTTCATATAACTCTGCATCGTTAGATGCCGTGGTAAATATAAGTTCGTATTATTTATCAATATACTTTTTTTGTTACTGTTCAATTTACTCAACTTTTTATAACTGATATTATTATTATAAAAATACATATAAAATTTTACATTATTTTTATATAGTTTCTTTTTTAAAAAAAAATTCTCATCACATTTTTACATTAGTTTCGTTATTTTGAAAATGAAAAATATGACTTTAGTGGCTCCATCTGGTACATAAAAGTTAAATCGCAGTACCCATTAGCCTTCACCTAGAGACTTCATAAATATATTTTTTACTTAATAATATGTTCTGGGGATTATAAAACCCTAAGCCTTAGTAACAAAAGTATGGCTTTGCATTTTACCATTTCTGATACCAACCAGGAATTTCTTTAAAGATATATTTAAAAAGATTGAATGATTAACTTAAAATATTTCCACTATTTGGATTAACAATCATTCGTTGTCAGATGCAGAATGAATGAATCCTTTAGCTACCAGAAATATTTCTAAATAAAGAGCAGGATTAAAACAAAAAAGTTCACGGAGGGGGTTAGGTACTTCAACAGTTTAATACAGCCAATAAAAAAACGACGTGGAAATACCATAATTTGTAAAAGAACGGCATGAAGATATCCAATAAAATAATTTCTATTTACAGGGTCAAAGCTTTCATTCCTCAATGAAAATTAAACAGTCTTTTAAAAACATTTTCGTACATTTTAAAACAAATAACTTTATTTTAATATAAATATATCTATAGTTCGAAATATAAAAATTTGAAAATAATTGAAATCAGTATTAAGATTAGGCAAACTAACCAGTTATCTAAGATGCCGTACTGATATTTAAATGTTATGGTTTTTGTACGAAGTAGTTGCTTTTGCAGAAATAAGTAATTGTGGTTTTTATTTCTTCTACAAAATATTTGTTAATAAATATTTTGAAGTTTGCATGTTTTCTTTGGAGGAGGGAAAATAGGTTTTTTCTAGGGTGCAAAATGGTCTGATAGTGTTATGTTCTGACTAAAAACTTTACCACTGCTAATGTATAAAAATAAATAAAGTTTCATGAGTATGTGTATATATATAATTACTCAGAAATAGAAGATATTGAAAGCATTGTACATAAAATAGTTATGCATAATAACAAAGATACTAATATGAAAATTATACCACGTATGTTAATTTGCAGAAAAGTAAATACGAGACTCAATTGTGCAAATTAGAAAAGCAGAACAACACTGACAAACTGTATGCCTGTGGGTAAATCGTGGAATATACATTGAACGTACACAAAGCAACATGCAGTCAATGATGTATTAGAATACAGAGTTATCAGACTCGAGTATAAGTGCAGTTAAGCACGTACGGCATTATAGTTTATTACTACAAAACTTGCCTATATAGATGACTGCCGAGAAATGAACAAATTAGTACTGCAGGTGAATGCAAGAAGATTCTCTATTTATATCTGCTACTTAATTAAAGTTAAAACAACCAGCAAGCTGCTAGTTGACGTTAATGATATTTAGTAATATCTTTTATATTCAATTCACAGTAAATGAACTCTTTTATGTTTAAACCTGATTTGTATATTTCTTTTTTTAATTGTTATTAATGTGTATACAGCTCACATCAATCTGGCTCCTGTATACATGAATTGGCATAGTTGAGATTCTGTGCAAAGAAGTAAAGAGAACCAGGATTACAATAGTAAAAGTGTCAAAGGAATTAGCAGTTAAGTTTCTGGTAAATTATAAACGAAGGTAAACAACATGGCAATACATAGCAGTACAATAACTTTGTTTGATGTAAATAATATATGTGGCACTTGCTGAAAGGATATGGTAGAAAATACTATTGTGGATAATAAAGTGAAGATTGCAATTTTAATGTAGATGTCAAGAAATGATGTACTCTAAATAACAAATTGTCTGTGTAATTCTAAAGCTTCCAAAAATATGCAAGAGTTGCTTCAAAAGTTACATGTACACTTTGAACCAAAGTTTTCAAAACACATAGACCATCTTCACTTCCAAAACAATTGCAGTCAGTAAGAGAAAGCATTCAAGAGTATATATGACTGCATGAATTAACAAAGCAATATGAGTTCAAAGATGAGCTTGAAGATATGTTAATTAGGCAAACTGCTATGAAGTATGGATAATAACAATCTTAGCAAATGTTACCGAGTTCTGCATTTACAAATATCATGATTATAGAAAAAGAAATAGTTTGTATGAGGCTATTCTGGAAAATGTGTCAGATTTAAAAATATGATAGACATTATCAAACCAAATATATCAGTAAATATAACCCAAGCACAGACAACTAGTAAGAATACTAGGAATAATATTTACATTTGCCATTACTGTAGCACTAAAAGCCATATAAGAAAATGTGAATATTTAGAAATAAAAAATGTCATGATTGTGGAATTGAAAAGGCAATTGTCTAACGTTTATAAAAAACAAACAGAAAAAGATTAAAATAGATTTACTAGCAAATAATAAATCAAGGGAAAGAGCTAATGGGAGTTTAATGAATGTTAACAAAATAATAAAAAGTAAAGATATGAGAATCTGCAATGAAATTGTGAGAATGGAAATTGATAGTGGGGCAGGTGTGTTGCTCATTGCTCAAAAGAATTGGATTGCCATGAAAAGAAAATAGAAAAAGTTATTTGTCGATTTGAACTGCAGCATCGCCTAGCAGCCACAGTACGCGTAATCAACAACTACCTAGAAAAATAAGACCAACTTGTTTGCTATTGATGTGAACAGAAATCACCTTGATATTAAAATGATAGTTACAGTGTCAGTAAAAGTACATAAACAAAGAAACTTTGTACTGTTTTAAATACTAGCCCTTTATTAGGCCATAATGGGTTTTAAACTCTGGGAATGAGGATTAAAATTATAAATAAAGTACAACTGAAAACTGACATATAAAATAAACTCTCATAGCTCTTTAACTCTGATGCTGCAGAGTTGAAGATGTAACCATTAGATGTAAAGTTAATTTCCACAGCCAACTATATGTAGGCCAATAAATATTCTATTCATTCTCAAATCTAAAGTTAAAGGAGCACTAAATGACTTAGTCAATAAAGGCCTAATTTCACTGACAAAAGAATCTGCCTAGGGAAATATCAATAGTTAATTTAAAACCTCATGGTAATGTATGATTATATGGTATTACATAATGGTAAAAAAAAATAACATAAATAAATAAAGGAGTTTATCCAGTACCAAGAATTAGAGGTGTTAGTTTCTTTACAGAAGACTTCATATTTTGTCAAAATGAATCTGTAGTCTGCATTTTGTCAAATCCTGAATACTGCCTGAACAGTTGAGCTACTTACAATAAACACACACACACACACACATGTGTCTGTTTAACAAGTTGCCTTATGAAATAATCATAGTGCCTAATGTTTTCCAGGCTAAAGTGGTAAATGTATTGAGAGAAATAATATGGAGTTATACCATATTTAGATGACATTTTAATAGCCATACAAACTGAAATGAGTTAAGAAAATGCAATAACATCATAAGATCTACTTTTTATTTTTAAAATGTGTTGCGATCGACTTGTTCTCATAGACGTAGTTTACGTGGAGGAAGGTGTGAAATACATACTATTTTTATATATCTACCTAGTAAAAAATAACAATTATTTAATGGGTCAAAAAACTCATGTCTGGGGGAATTAAAGCAACATGAAATTAGCTACATTAAGTCAAGATTAAAAATATTATTTTCAATAATGATACAACTTAGTGGATTTCAAATCTAGAATTGAAAAAAAAAAATTAAAACAAAAATTAAAAAACTTAAAAATCTTGACTTAATTTATTTCACTCATTATCTGACAACTCTTGCCAGATTGGCCTTATGATCAAACAAATCGACCGGTGGATCACAATCGACTTATTGGCCGCCCCTGTATTAGATAAATTAAATTTCTCAGATATATCATTATGGATAAGAACAAATAAAAGATTATAACAGTAAAGAATATTACAAAGCCAAGAAATGTTAGACACTTGTAAGCCTTTTTTGGGTCTACTAATTTTTTTTGAAAGTTTTATAAAAGACAAATCTCATGTGATTACCCCACTTTATGAAATTATTAAAGAAAAACCAAAGATGAAACTGAGGAACTCAGCAGGACATTGGCTTCAAAAAGGGTAAAGACTTGCTTATGTTTAGCCAACTTTTGGTGCACTATTGCGAATACCAGGAGATTATTACTATGATTGCTTCAGAATTTGGAATTGGTGCAGTAATTTCTTACAAAGAATAAGGAGGAGAATGTCCCATAGCATATGCATCCAAAATATGATCTACTGCTGAGGAAAGTTTTAACCAATTAGATAAATAGGCATTAGCATTCATATTCACAGGAAAGATGTTTCATTAATACAGATGTTTATTTAAAACCTTTATGGACTATAGACCTCTATTGGGGATACTTGCAAAGAGTAAAAGCCTCCAGATCATTCTAGTCAATGTATGTTACATTGGATTAACATCTTAGCTTTCTATGATTTTGAATTATTATACAAACCATGAAAGTACATTATGTATGTCTTACTGAAGTCAATTATAATGATGCTATGAAATCTGAAGTAGTAAACCGTAATGTCATGGCCAAATGGATGCTGGATATCAGTTAGTTAAGAAATGGATAGAGCAATATGTTAGAACACTACATTAGGGTACTCTGGAATAGTCTGTATGAAGAAATTAGCTTGATGTCATGTTAAAAAGACTTGGAATAATTGCTTGGAGCTACTACATCATAATTGGTTTAAATACAAAGTGTCACTGATATTATTGCCTGGAACTATTACATCATGATAAACAGTCTATCTGGGCCACACAGGACCATTCCATGAACATATTTTTTTTGGCCATAATTGATTTGTATTCAAAATAGATGGAAATACTCCATAGTTAAAAACAAGTGGAAATTGTAGTAAATGCATTGAACAAACTCTTTGCAATATATAGACAACAGAAGTAATGGTTACTGACAATAATGCAAATTTTGGATCATTGCAGTTGAATGATTTTCTAGCTAATGAGGGATTGCAGTATTAACATCTTACCACCCCAAATCCAATGATAAGCAGAAAAGACCATTCAACAACTGAAGCATATATTTAATAAGATGGAATATGCTGCTATTCATGAAGCATTAATAATGTCAATATTCTATTAGTATTTTACACCAAGCTACTGAGAAAATGTGTTTTCAGGACATGTCTCTATATTGATACCGACAGTGTGAAATGTTAAATTCAATACTAGAGAAACAGTTTGGATATGGGATACATTAAAAAAGGAATTGACTACCTGGAATTGTAACCAAATTATTAACTAAGCACTTACGTATAATTGAAATGGAAGATAATAGAGAAGTAAAAAAATATGTTGATCACTTAAAGAATCATATTGGTTAATTGTTAGAACTAATAAAGGAAACAGCAAGTTCATCTACTGCTGATGTTGGTGATCCTATAACAAATAGTAAAAATACTAGACTGAAAAATAAAATATGGCATATTGTGTGTCATCTATGTGGTCTCTGTGGAATTAGATAGATGGCGCTAAGGTAGTAAATTACACAATTTTTTATATTCATTGTTTTATAATGGTGATTTGTTTTAGTTTGCATTAATAAATATAAACCCATGTTGATCTTTTCTATATATATAAACATATGAAATTAATTATAGAATTAAACTTGGAGTGCTTTTGGTAGAAATAAAAATCTTAAAAGGAAATATGCCTATGCGTTTGAAAATGAAAGTTTTTAATAAATGCCTTTTACCAGTTCTTACTTATGAATCTGAGATTTGGACACTTAATAGAAGAGGAATACAGAGACTTCAGATCACTCAAAGAAGTATGGAGAGATGCATGTTGGGAGTAACAAGAAGAGATCGAAAATGCAATATGTGGGTAAGAGAACAAACAGGTGTTACATTGTTGAAAGAATTAAAAGACTGAAGTGGAGTTGGGCTGATCATATTGCTAGAAGAGATGATAATAGATGGACAATGAAAACTTAAACTGGATTTTAAGAGATTGGAAAAGACCCAGAAAGAGCGCATATGTGAGATGGATGGATTAAATAAGAAAGTGTGCAGGGATAATGTAGAGAAGAGAGGCTAAAGATCGGAAAAGATGGATTGAACTTAGGAGATACCTTCATCCTGCAGTAGATTGATAATGTTTGACAATGATATATATATATATATTGTGCCCTTTTCTATAGGCCAGTAATAGTTTATAACAGTCAATTACTAAAAATTTTAAATTTTAGAATATGTTCTTTTAATACATTAATTATATTAAGTCAATTATATCTTTAAAGTACAATTTGAAGCTAAAGAGAATGCCTAGTATATAAAATCATTTAAAAATAGTTATGTAAAGTTTAAAATATTGTTTCATATGGTTGTAAAAGCTGGCCATATTAAATAACACAGCTATAAAAATTAAAAGTATATTTAATAAATTCGATTTTAATAGTTTAAAACTGATAAGTTAATAAATACAGTGTTTAAATTTATAATCATATTTAATAAACAAAAATTAATATCGTACATTTTAAAAATAAACTTTATGATGGTGAGAATTATATTTAATTCTATATTTTCTAAATTATTCTTCCAAATTTTTATAATTATTTTATATAATATAATAAATGTATCAATTTTATTAGTCTAGGCAGAGAAATAGATTAAAAATCGTCTGTCAAAGTTATTAATCATGTGACTTTTAATGTATACTTTCACACACACGCTTGTTAGAATTTAATAACAAAGTTTGTGTATTATAGAGTTGGATATAATGATTATTTATCATAGAAGTGAATATTAAAATATTACATAGTTATTTCCAAATGCTTAAATGATGTAATAAAGATGAATACATTCATAATATAAAAATTAAATATTTTATTTAAATAAAAATAGATAAATTGAATATTAAGAAATGGAATAAGTTATTAAATGTTATTTTAAAAGTTATTTTAAAAGATTAAATAATTTAAATAAAGTTATAATTGAATTAAAAGTGGTATTTTAAATAATATTTTAAGTTCATTACGTCATAATTTCTAATTTTGAAATTTAATTCTACTATAAACTAAAAATATGTAAATTTGTTCTCAAGCTAAAGTAAGAATTAACCAATAGGAATAAGTATTCTTACAGACTATAAATATTGTTGTAACTAAGTTATCAGAGGAGATTAATAATGTATTGAAACTGGAGAAAGGTAAATTATAACTATCAAAAAGATAGTATTTTTTAAAATTTTTATTTTAGTCAATTTTTTTTTGGTACTTTCTTATCGTTTTATTTGCAAAAAACTAATTGATAATTTTTAAAAGTATTTTTGCAAAAGAGAGTTTTAAAATATAATAATTTAAAAACTTCGTGGAAATGATTTTCTAATTTTTAAAGTATTTACCAGTCGTATTTTATCTAAAAGTTTAACCTAAACTTCGCAATAAAGGATGGATATACTACGAAATAAAATGGATATAAGTTGTAATGCTGGAAAAATATTTGAAATATTTATTGATACAGCTTTATTAATACTTCACTGGAGAACTGTTTTGGTACATAAAAAACCACAGCTCGGACATTATATGGAGTCTAAAAAAAAAAAAAAATGTATTGAAACATATTATTTATAAGTTTATCCAAGATTTGTTTTTAAATAGTAGTAAGACAATTATATTTCATGAATTATTATATATAATATGATATTCAAAGGAGTAAAATGTTATATCCTTTCTGAAGGTAACATTTTTTTTATTTTTAAAAGAGATTTATAAAAATACCAAACGAAAGTTTAAATGTATCATGAAGGAAACATATATAAAAAAGTGAACACATAGTTGAATAAAAGATGGATTCATGGAAATACAAATAGTACTTAAAAGTTTATCGAATATTTTTTCAAAGTTAAATTAGATGGATTGATGCATCGGATATGCAGAGAATATTGGTAGAGAAGATTAAGAAGCTTCGTGGGAATAATTCTTTAATATTATGATTTAATAATTATCATCCTAAATACTAAAACCAAGGATTATTTTTATAAATTTTACTAAATGGATTAATAATTATTTTTATTTTAAACTTTAACGCGCTTGGAGGAGAACATTTTTTAAAACTCTAGAGAAAATAATAAACATTTTGGACTTATCAGGAACTATCGTCAAGAAAATATGTAATTATAGTTTTGATTCCTTTTATTTTGTTAACCTAGTTTAAATCTAAATTTTTATATAAGATTAGGAAAAACATAAAAACATTAATTTATTAATATTAAAATTTTATAATATAACAATCTAATAATTTAGCTAAAAATATTTTAAAGTGTATGGGTGTGAATTTTTTTTTTATATCTGCAATGCTCAAGTGGATAAAGGAAGCCTACTGAACACGATGACTAGATAAAGGTTATTGGTAATAATAATAACTATTGATAATTTATAATGTATATTTTTTTTGTTTTCTTTAGATCATCCATAAATTGGAAGAATGAAGTGTAAAAGTTTTTTTTTACTTAAATGTACCGCATTTCATATAACATTTTAAAAAACATTATGAGATAGGATTGATTTGAAAATATGCATACGACGATTGTTTTATTTTTTTTTTATTAGTGATGTAATCCAACATAACAAATAATTATGTGATTCTTTTAAAATTTTCATGTTATTGGATATTCAAATATTGTCTAAGTAGATTGTATATGATTAGACATATAGAATAGACATATAGAATAATGAAGTAAGCAGACTTTTCTTGTGGAACAGCTAGATTGTTTAACTATTAATGAATTTTATTTATTGTTTTGTAAATGCAGATAGTTATTTATCGATGTAAGATGTGGAAAATCTTGAGAAATAATGTTGAGATAGTGGCTTGGAAGTACTTAGTGAACAGGAAACCAAGATGATGTTTTAAGAAATAGGATGTTATAAGGAATGGAAATAATATTTAGTCTTTATGTAAATATCAGCATAGTTAACAAAGCCCTATGACTGATACACATTTTATTTGGACAGTGTTTATATTTCTTTAAATATTTGATGTTCTAATAAAGCTGAAGAATAGCTTTAACATCATCCCTGTACTAGGGGATATTAGGCAGGTAAATGTCATACCTCTTCACACTGTGCCATGATTTTGAGATATGTTGAGAGTAATACTCTAGCTTTCTTCCTTAATCCTATGCATCTGTTTTCGCTATCTTTATTTCATGTAACTGCATCATTCAGTAAGATATGTTTAAGAGAAATGATAAATAATTTAGAACTTAGGTTATGCTATCGTTTTGTATAAGATTGGTTTATTTGCTTAGAAGGAATAGGACGTTATAACTTAAAATTGAAGATCCAAAGTATCCTAAGGAAAGAAAAGAATCATAGAATATATTTTGAATTTTATTTCAGAAATGAAATATAAACTTTTTAAAATAAGGTATCTAAACAAAGATATTTTTTTTAAAGTGATAATAATTTTAAATGCTTTAGTATTATTTTTTTAAAGAGAAAAATAAGTATTGCATATTTTTAAAATACAATAGTACAAAGTAAATTATATAAACAATATGCATAGTATATTTTTTGTTTATTGATTAACAGAAATATATTGATGATTACACTTATATCATACTAAAGTAAGGCTTAAAGAAGAATATATTATGATTAGTAAACATTGTGTGATAAATACTAAAATCTAGTACTGAATTTTGGATGAATATTTTATGTAACATCTTTGACTTTGCAAGATGAAATTTTTTTTAATATTTTGAGAAATCCATACTCATTATAAAATTTTGTTTTCTATAGAATGTTTTTCTAAGTATGAATTTTTTTTTTAATAAGATAGTTTAATAATATTAAGGATAAAATGCTGCTGCTAATAAAGTAGATAAATATATTTTGTAATAAGTTAACCATAATGAGAAACCAAATAGTAACATTTTTTTTTTTTAAATTTTGTCCTAAATCTAAATAAAAATATATAATTGAAATATAAATTTTTTTTTTTTTTATAACCTGGTAGATCAAACTGTAAAGTAAAAAAGTTAAGGATATCCACTGTAAATAGTGTAAATAAATTGTTTATTTATTTGTTGTTAGTAATAAACTTTGTAAAATTTTGTTATTTCAAAAATTTTGTGTCCGAGTTATTTATTTCTCCACATCGCTGCATGAAATCACGATATATGCATAATAATTGAAACAAATATATAATTTTGCATAAAAGATAAATAGAGAATTATTTTAAGAATTTTAAATATTTTATTGGTATTCATTATAATTAAATAATCATAATCTTACATTATTTTATTGGTCATAAATCAGTTATCACAATATTATATTAAATTATATGCTATCAGTTGCCACACATATTTTGTTTATCAGATTATCAAAATGCTACCACGTATTTATTATATCATTACATGAAGATATAAGATCATATTATATTATTTATTTTATTATGATAATAAAAATATAACGAAAAGAAAAGATATACAGAATTAGTTAAACAATGAAGAATATTATTACTGTTATTTATTATTATTAGTTTCAGTGTAGTAGATTATGACATAAAATCCCTTCTCATATTTTACTACCGTATTTTTATTAACTTAGAATAAACTTTATGAACCTGAGATTATTTTATTTGAGCTAGTGAAATATTTTAATTTTAATGCTAAATAATTTAGTTATTAATTATTAACTGAGATAGAACCCATTTTATTTTATATCATATATTATCTGGAAGTGAAGATGCACGAGATAACAGGTTAGAATATATATATATACCCACAAGCGCACAAAGCATAGAATGATGTATATGCTTGGTATAACAAGGAATTGAAAACAAAATATTTGTATGAGAGAGCAAACAGGTGTCACTGATATTATTGAAGGTGATGTAGACATAGTGCTAGAAGAGGTAATAGATGGATAGTTGTTATCTTAAACTATATGTCAAAAATTTGTATAAGAACGAGAAAGAAATGGCATGCCAGATATGGATAGGAGACGTAAAAAAATTTGGTAGTGGGATGCAAAGGAGAGAGATTATGAATCAGAAAAACCTAATTAAACTTGGAGAAACCTTCATTCTTAAGAGGATTGATAAGATTCGAAAATAATAATGATGATATATTTATAATGTTCATTTCACTCCAAATTTATCAATAAAGTCAGTTACCTTAAGTTGTACTTTTAGTGCTTTGGATTGAATAGAGTAAAAACCAAATTCGTAACTGCTTGAATTATTTCCTATTTGGTAGCTTAATAAAATGAAAAATACAGCAATAACTTTGACAAATATTGATTGCTCCATTCAATAAAACCTATTATAGATTTTTTTCTATTAATAAAAACTTTTTTGATAATAACTCAGAATTGGTTGAATTCAATTAAACAAGTTTTACTAAAAAAAGAAAACTTGATTTACACGATATAATTTATAATTCGACTTCAAAATAATTTTTATATTTGTAATTATTTAAATAATATACATATATAGGTTTCATCAAATAATTTAGCCTAGAAATACTATATATATATTATAATGATCGGTAGAAGTTATATTTAACATAATCTGCACTACAGGGCGCCATCTAGGCATTTGAACCTAGAAAAATTTATAAAGTAGGCAGATACGTAAGAATAGCAGAGATTTACATTTTATAATAAATTCTTATCTTAGAATATATAAAAAAAGAATAAAATAAGCCACTGCCAGTAATTATACACACAAACATTTATTTACGCACATATATAATATTTAAAATTGTTTTAGTATCAGTTTACATTTTAAAATTTAACTTACATTTTTTTACTTTGATTTTAATTTACATTTTAATTTTTATAAATTTACATTTTAATTTTTATAAGTTCGCACAGATGGGTTTATAAAAGTTTGTTTTAAAATGTTGAGTATAGATCGGTTACATAGATTACACGGTCAAAAAACATTTCAAAATATACATAAACGATCAAAATACAAAGTCATTGATACCGTCAATTGCATAGGGAATACAAGAAACCCAATGGTATTCATCATAAGATACTGCATTGACACCAATAACTTCAAAGACATCCGAATAAATACATTTTGGATACTCACCGTAAGGTATCATTATTTACCGAATGTCTATATATTTTGATCAAATATGAAAACCAAAAACATAATTAACCGATAACGAATCCATGCAACGCCCATACCCAACTTAAATTTAATGCATTTTTATTTAGAGTGTTGAGTATGAATAGACTACATAGATTTGCATTTGAAAGAAAATATTCTATCCTTATTTAACCTTAGGCCAAAAGTTCGCAGTCAAACCAATGTCAATTCATCTGATATATCGATGCATTCAATGTAATACAAAATACGGCAGCACAAAAGGTTAAGAGAAGAAATTGCCTCTCGTCAGATAGGAATACTACATCTATCTGACAAGAAGAGCAATAAAAAAAACTCCATAGGAAAGGACTGCGGTTATTTTGCCGACTTACAAATCGCATTCCATAGGCCATAAAGGAAGTGTGTGGCATATAAAGTGATTCTTCCCATAGCGAATCTCATACTACATCTACTAATTACACCAATATATCCAATCCATTGACCTAATTTAACTACGAAACAAATAACCTAAGATTACCCTCCCCTAATATAACTTTACAAATCTATATAGCCATTCACGCCCGACTTAAGTTTAACATTTATATAATTTAATTTAACAAAAAACGAAACAGTCATAATAAAACTTAAAGGAACAAAAAAAAAATGGAAATGATTTTACAAAAGAAATACATCAAATTAAAATTACTTATTAGTAAATAATGTTTGTCAGATAGGATTCTATTGCAATTATTTTAAATATGGAAAGTTTTTAATTTAATGTTCATTAATTATAAAGTTCTTACGGTTTTAAACAGTTCATCTTTATCTGTTGCTTGCCATTTGAACGTGAATTCCCATGCCATCCTAAAAAGATTGGTATTCTATTGGCCATTTTATTTATTCATCCGGAGGTTTTTTACTTTAGCTGGTCCTCAATGTAGAAAACGATGTTTCATTTTTTTTTTTTAACAACTGAAGGAATTGAAAGTGCGTCTTTCAATCCCTTCACCTCCGACTCTCCACTAACACATATCTGTCCACTCCTAATAACTAACTAATAATTTCCAAACTTTTCCTTTTATATTAATTTTAAGGATTCAATTGACATTACATCATCGATGATGATGATCCTTCCGTTGAGGTCTGATTTCCCCGATGAATTTCTTTCATTGGCCATTCTGTTCCTATTGTTTTTCCTCTCTTATCTGACCATTGCTTATACATTTTAAATGCCAGAGGGCTAGTTTACATTCAACTAATTAAAACAATCATTTCCATTTTCTGATTAATTAATGTATTTTCCAAACTTAAAGATATATTTTTATCTCTAAATCTTTTTGAGTTTTTGTTTTTAAAATACCTTTTCTATTTTTAATAAAGTTTTATTTTAATAATTTTTTTCATCTGTGCGATTATATATATATATGAGTTTAGTATAGAATTTTAATTTTCAATTTTTAATTCTTAAAAAAAAAGTTTTATTTGCGAACTTTTATTTTTTTCATATTTAATAATAAAAAACAATGTAACGTACGTATGTGCCCATTACATATCAGTAAACTTGCTTAAAAAAAAATAAACAAAAAAAAAATTTTACTTAGGGTTAGTAATTACGGTACACGATTAACGAAAACATTTACAAAGCATTCTGTTAGTAATTTTTACAAAGATTATATACCAAAAAAAAAATGTTGACTATCGTTTTCCTAAGGACCATTTACGTTTACACCTCCTCCCACAAGAGTTCTATTTTTTTATAAATTTTATTTTTACACACGGCATGACAAGCAAATTTTATAAATTATTTATTTAAGAAGGTTGCATTAAGATAAATATGTTTTAAGAAATAATGGGTTTATACGTGTCTATTTGCAGTACAATTATAAATACCACCAACTTATTTATGACTGACTGAAATGCTTACATAGGATTACACTGAAGTAAATTCCCAAACAGTACTCATCGTAAGGTACCACATTTACGATCATAAACTTATGTGGCTGTGCACGCCTATACATGTTAAAGCATAATATATATTAACAAAAAAACATATCAATTGCAACCTTTGGACTTTCTTTTTAACAAAATACAGTTTAAAATTATTTATATCTTTCCGTTGGTTTTTAATATATGTGCAATTTCTTTCTGGCAGCGCTTTTTATAAGATTTAAAGTATACAACTTTATGTAAACAGATAAAAATATTTCATTTTGAAAAAATTTGTTCAGGATATACGTGGTTTATTAAACATCGGCCCCAGTTGGGAGACCAATTATAACGATCCAGAGAAATTAGACTTAACATAATCTGCACTACAGGGCACCATCTAGGCATTTGAACCTAGAAAAATTTGTAAAGTAGGCAGATACGTAAGTCAAAAAAAAATATTTTTTTTTTATTTTATATATTTTGATATCCGGTCATTAGCCCATTGTCACTAGATCAATAGAATAGCAGAGATTTACATTTTATAATAAATTCTTATCTAAAAATATATAAAAAAAGAATAAAATAAGCCACTGCCAGTAATTATACGCACATTTATTTACGCACATATATAATATTTAAAATTGTTTTAGTATCAGTTTACATTTTGAAATTTAACTTACATTTTTTTTACTTTGATTTTAATTTACATTTTAATTTTTTTTTAAAAAAGTTTTATTTGCGAACTTTTATTTTTTTCATGTTTAATAATAAAAAACAATGTAATGCACGTATGTGCCCGCTACAATATATATATATTCTAAAACCTTAATCCTGACCTAGCCACAACTCGGATTAAATAATGATCTGATAATCGCTGTTTATTTGAAATTATGGGTACAGACTTCATGATAAATGTAAAATAATATATTTTTTGTTTCATGTGTCATAGCATCGGCCGGGATGTGAACCCGCTCACCCAGAACAACTGCTTGTAAGGTGGCTGTGCTGAACACTTGTTTAAAAGCCAAAACTTGTTCATTTTCACAATATTATTAAGACATTATTGATTGATGTGACAAATTACCGTGTCTAATATTTATTTTGAAGAATAATGTGTGTATGTGTAAGAAACCTTAGTTGCAAAAATTCTAATCTCAGCAACTTATATATATATATGTCCAATAACACAATCTTATATATATATATTAGGCATACAGACATTTATAAAGAAAAGGTAGACATAAGTATGTTGTTTTAAAAATTGGCCTTATCCATGCTAAGCATGCCTCCATACGTTATATATTACAATCATAGTTCTTTTACATTTCTATTGTGAATGATATTTATGTATACTTGCCTATATTTAAATTCATTTTAATTTATTATGTTGGTATGTAAATTTTATTTAAAATCTTAGAGAGTTCATTTCTTCAAGATAGGGATGCTGGTTTATTTTATTTATAGTCAATTGATCTTTGGCTATGGTCCAAGCTTCTTTAATTTTTCTCTTTCTATCTTTTCTTTCAATGCAAACAATTCTGGCTTTAGATAAATCGTATTTATGGCCTGGGTGTTGTTCATGTTCAGGAAAAATGGAGTATTCGTCATTTCTTTTAGCTCTATTATACAGCTTTAAATAACCTCTTGAACAAATTGAAAGATAAATTGACCACCTAATCGACTCATTAAATAGTTTTTGAAATTACTTGCAATCAAATCAACAGCCAATATGCCTATTATGGTGAGTCAAAAGGCAATCTATCTACAAGATTGTCCCAGCACAACTATCTCTACATTAGAGCTAAAAGAAGTAAAGGAATACTCTATTTTCATGAACAACACTCAGGCCGTAAATTTGATTTATCTAAAGCCAGAATTGTTTGCACTGAAAGGAAAGATAGAAAGAAAAAAATTAAAAAAGCTTGGATCATAACTAAAGATCAATTGGCAATAAATAAAAGTCACCAGCACCCCTATCTTGAAAAAATGGACTCTCTAAGATTTTAAATAAAATTTACATACCAACACAATAAATTAAAATGAATTTAAATATAAACAAGTATACATAAATACCAGTAACAGTAGAAATGAAACTATGATTATGATACACAATGTATCGAAAGCATATTCAGCACGAATAAAGCCAATTTTTTAAATAACATACATCTATTTCTTCGTACAAATGTCTGAACATTTATATGTCTAAGATTACAATTGCAAAGAAAAGAGAGAATGTATTTAATAAATTACATGATATATATATATGTTCACTAGATAGCGCTTACCACTAGCTCCAAACAAGCTTTAATTAGAAGCAAATCTTCATCCCCAGACCAATTGGTTTCAAAATAATGGTAAGCTCCATCTAGTGAACATTTTTGTACAAGCTTAAAAACAAGTTACATACAATTTGTGTTGTTTTATTAATTACTATAAGTGTACCCTTGAAGGCTTTTGCGATGTTATATTGCTTTGGCTATTAATATATGGTGAAACTGAACCGAGTTCAAACCCATATAGGTATCTGGTTTGTAAGGCTGGATTTGTAGACATTTACATGTCTGAAAAATTTAGATTTTCAAATTGATAGTAATGTATTAAATAAGTGCTGACACTTGAGTTGGAATTTTGGATCTAGGGTCTGAAATCCTAACTTCTCACTGCCATAAGCTCGAAACCAATTGGTCTGGGGATGAGGATTTTCCAATAGAGATTTTGAATTCTTTTTCGGCACTTATAATTAAAGCTGTGTAAGCTCCATCTAGTGGACATTTTAGTACAAGCTTAAAAGCAAGTTACACAATTTGTGTCTTGTTTTATTAATTATTATATATGCAACTGAACAGGGAGTAATTGAAGCTTCCAATGAGTTATATAACATAAATAATCTCTCCAAAAGATAGATGTACCACATGTCTGTTAGTATTTCTTTTTATATATGCTTAGTTTATCTATGTAAATTCATATGTAGAGATTGTTAAAACTAAAATTTGTTTTGATTGTCTGAATATTTAAATGGTGATCTTATTTACTCTATATAGATAATCAATAGATCAAATTCATTTCCTTATTTAAAATGTGTGTAGATAAACTAAGCATATATAACAACAAATGCTGGTATTATCTGTCTTGAGAATTTATTTACATTATGTAATTTATTGGAAGCTTCAACTACTTCCTGTTTAGTTATATATATTGCAAGGAAATCAAGTGAACCTCATGTGACTTAATTTAATAAGCTTATCCTATACCCTATCCTCAGACTAGTTCTAGCTCTGGCTTTCGTCCGTGAGGCATTAGGATATTCAGGCATTAGATTTAAAAATACCAGATTTTCTACTTAATAGTTAATTATTAGATAAATGCTGGGGCTTGACCTGGTATTTTTAAATCTAATGCCTGAATATCCTACTGCCTCACTGATGAAAGCCAGAGCTAGAAATTGGTCTGAGGAGAGGAATATTCAGAAAAGCTTGTTAAAAGCTATTAGCGTATTCATTATATAACATTTGTATTTACAAGCTTGTTAAATTAAGTCACAAGATGTATGATTTGATTTCCTTGCAATTTTTATTTTGCTCTTGAGGCTTTGGCAATTTTATATTGCTAAATGTATTAATATATGGTGTAACTGAATGTAGTTCAGTTCCATATGGCTATTTAAGTTAGGTAGCTGGATTTGAAGATATATGGATGTCTGAAAAATTCAGATTTTCTACTTAATAGTTAACTATTACATAAATTCTGGGGCTTATCCTGGTATTTTTAAATGTAATGTTTGAATGTCCTAGTACCTCATTGATAAAAGCTAGACCTAGAAACCAGTCTGAGAATAGGGATATTCGGAAAAGCTTGTTAATAGCTATTATCATGCTCATTATATGTTATATATATATATATATCAATAGATGGCATTCTACCAAAAACACCGTCAAGCGTAAGTTTGTTTACGTAAACGTCAGAGCAAGCATTCACTATCTCTAACTTTAATTCCACTTTCAGATCATGATTTCAAGCTATTTGCTATCGTGAGTGAAAGACAGGAATAAGAAACTAGATCTAAACACAAACTCTGAGCATTTATGAAACAGTTTCTATTCAGCTTGCAAGCATGAATCTTTTAGACACGTAATGTCTTCAAACTCAGCATAGCAAGCCAGATAGCTATATGGGTCTGATATCAGTTCAGCATCACCACATAGTAGAAGCCTCTGCAATATATATCATTGCAAGAAAGACCTCAAAAGTACATTTATGAAAAACAAAAAAAACAAGTTAAAAACTTGCTAACGCTTGTATTTATGTCAATAGATGGCGTTCCACCAAAAACACCATCAAGCGTGTTTGTATACATAAACGTCAGAGCAAGCATTCACTATCTCTAACATTAATTCCACTTTCAGATCATGACTTCAAGCTATTTGCTATTGTCAGTGAAAGACAGGAATAAGAAACTAGATCTCAACACAAACTCTGAGCATTTATGAAACAGTTTCTATTCAGCTTGCAAGGGTGAATCTTTTAGACATGTAATGTCTTCAAACTCAGCATAGCAAGCCAGATAGCTACATGGGTCTGATATCAGTTCAGCATCACCACATAGTAGAAGCCTCTGCAATATATATCATTGCTAGAAAGACCTCAAAGGTACATTTATGAAAAACAAAAAAACAAGTTAAAAACTTGCTAACGCTTGTATTTATGTCAATAGATGGCGTTCTACCAAAAACACCGTCAAGCGCAAGTTTGTTTCCATAAATGTCAGAGCAAGCATTCACTATCTCTAACTTTAATTCCACTTTCAGATCATGATTTCAAGCTATTTGCTATCGTGAGTGAAAGACAGGAATAAGAAACTAGATCTAAACACAAACTCTGAGCATTTATGAAACAGTTTCTATTCAGCTTGCAAGCATGAATCTTTTAGACACGTAATGTCTTCAAACTCAGCATAGCAAGCCAGATAGCTATATGGGTCTGATATCAGTTCAGCATCACCACATAGTAGAAGCCTCTGCAATATATATCATTGCAAGAAAGACCTCAAAAGTACATTTATGAAAAACAAAAAAAACAAGTTAAAAACTTGCTAACACTTGTATTTATGTCAATAGATGGCGTTCCATCAAAAACACCATCAAGCGTGTTTGTATACATAAACGTCAGAGCAAGCATTCACTATCTCTAACATTAATTCCACTTTCAGATCATGACTTCAAGCTATTTGCTATTGTCAGTGAAAGACAGGAATAAGAAACTAGATCTCAACACAAACTCTGAGCATTTATGAAACAGTTTCTATTCAGCTTGCAAGGGTGAATCTTTTAGACATGTAATGTCTTCAAACTCAGCATAGCAAGCCAGATAGCTACATGGGTCTGATATCAGTTCAGCATCACCACATAGTAGAAGCCTCTGCAATATATATCATTGCTAGAAAGACCTCAAAGGTACATTTATGAAAAACAAAAAAACAAGTTAAAAACTTGCTAACGCTTGTATTTATGTCAATAGATGGCGTTCTACCAAAAACACCGTCAAGCGCAAGTTTGTTTCCATAAATGTCAGAGCAAGCATTCACTATCTCTAACTTTAATTCCACTTTCAGATCATGACGCTGAAAGTGGAATTAAAGTTAGAGATAGTGAATGCTTGCTCTGACGTTTATGTAAACAAACTTGCGCTTGATGGTGTTTTTGGTAGAACACCATCTATTGACATAAATACAAGCGTTAGCAAGTTTTTAACTTGTTTTTTTGTTTTTCATATATATATGATACAATTTGTTCTCACAATTAGAAATATTATTATAGTTTTACTATGATCTTGTTTTAAAAAAAGCATTTAACAAAAACTAGAAATTCTAATTTAGTTCATGATTTCACATGCACAGTCATTTATGCAAATGCATAATCATTTATACGAATCAGTCATGTTGTTTCTATTTATTTATTATCATAATCTGTTTTTTTTTAAAAAAACATTTTTATTTTGTCACTTATTTTTTATTGATAAATAAACTATAGTAAAAGCATATATATGCCAACACATTTACCATATAGGATTTAATATATATATATATATTTCTACAATACAGGCTTTTTTATACCTGCACTTCAATATGTAAATATATAGGAGGTTTGAACTCAGACTTTCACGCGACTCTCAACTATCAATGCTATCTCATACTGCTGACACCCTTGATCACACACATGTTGAAAAGATAAAATCGCCAATGTCATATTTCGTGCTAAACCAGCATTCGTCAGTTGACCCAGACTCAGATTCTACAAGAAGAGATAGCAGCAAATGGCAATAAACAAGAAAGGACTACCATAATAAATAATAGTATATTACTATTTTATAATAATATAGCTTAAGAATAACAAACCGAAAAAATGTTATTACTGTTTTATGAACTGATTGATTTGCTCAATCAGAGGGAAAAAAACTACTGTGGTATTCTATTAAAAGCAAAATAATTATGACAGTTATATTGAGAGAGTTTATAAATGACAAGAACATAAAAGAAATAAAATGATTTAAAACATGGAGGTCTGGAGTTAGGACAATGGATAGACAGATTTATGATGTTATTGTATAGAATCTACCTTTTTTTTTTTTTTTGGTAGATATTGTTATTCTGTTAATAACATTTTTCATAGAAGATTATAAAGAATTTTCAAATATGTATAAACATTCTAAGCATTCTCAATACGTAATCATGTCTTTGATTTGGAAATTGCTATAAAGATGATAAACAGCTTAGTTTTACTTCACTTATGGTTCAATTGAAACACAGGCTTATTATATACCTGTGTCTATATATGTAATTTATAGGGTATATGAGCACAGGCTTTCACACGACCCACCACTCTCCACTCTATCTAATAATACTGATACACTCAAGCACATATATGCTGAAAAGATAAATAATCACCAATATACGTATTTCATGCTAAACCAACAATCATCAGTTGGTCCAGATTATCATCTCCCACACATATATACTATAAGTGCTCAGATATAGTTATTAAGATAGCCAAACTTCATACTTTAATGGACAGGCTCCAATCTACTACACACTCCAACTCTTCAACTGTCCATCCAATTGAAAATCTGATGATGGAATGCTTGCAGGGTGGTCTTCAAGCATTCCATCATCAGATTTTCAATTGGATAGACAGTTGAAAAGTTGGAGTGTGTAGTAGATTGGAGCCTGTCCATTAAAGTATGAAGTTTGGCTATCTTAATATATATCTGAGCACTTATAGTATATATGTGTGGGAGATGATAATCTGGACCAACTGATGATTGCTGGTTTAGCATGAAATATGTATATTGGTGATTATTTATCTTTTCAGCATATATATGCTTGGGTGTATCAGTATTATTAGATAGAGTGGAGAGTGGTGGGTCGTGTGAAAGTCTGTGCTCATATAGCCTATATATTTCACTTATGGTTCGTAATCTGGGAGTACAAAGTTCCCGACAGAGCTAAGCAAGTATAAACTTTTAATATAGCTTCATGGATGTATGTTTCAAGTGCAATATATAGATTATAAAGATAATACAAAAAAAAAAGCTTCCGTGCTTTTTACTAGGATAAGTTTTAACTATGTACTAAGTTGATTTTTGTGAGGTAATTTCTTTTTGGATTTAGAACTATCTTTGCACAAGAATGTTACTGCAATAGCAATAAAAGATTTGTTTCTTAATCTTTTCATTGCTTAGAACCTATAAAAGTCTTAATCTAGCTCAGAGGTTGGCAAGCTGTGACTTGCTATACAAATGTGACTTTTTTTATCCCAATCTTGTGGCTCTTTTTATCATGACAAACATAAATACATTTATTTCCTCTTGTAATTTATAATAAATATTTTGAAATATGAATTTCTTCTACAGTACAGGCTTTTTCATATCTGCACTTATATATGTAATATATAGGGGGTTTCACACAACCCTCAACCATCCATGCTATCTCATACTGCTGATACACTTTATCACATAGATCACACACCATGTCGAAAAGATAAATAATCACCAATATCACGTATTTCGTGCTAAACCGGCACTCATTGGTTGGTCCAGATTACCATCTTCACACATATATACAATCAAAGTTCAGCTTATATTAAGATAGCCAATCTTCATACTTTAATGGACAGGCTTTAAAACACTCCACCCCACAACTCTTCAGCTGTCCATTTCATTGAAAATCTGTGATGGAATACTCAAAGCCTACCTTAGTGCCTATCTTCTCATTCTACCCCATGTCGACCACAAGTTAGTCTGACCCCTCATGTACAGGACATAATCCATTTACATACCATTAAAGTATGAAGATTGGCTATCTTAATATAAGCTGGGCTTTAACGTATGTGTGGAGATGGTAATCTGGACCAACTGACGAGGACCGGTTTAGCACGAAATATGTGTATTGGTGATAATTTATTTTTTCAACATTGTGTGATAAGTGTATCAGCAGTATGAGACAGCATGGATGATTCAGGGTCACATGAGTCTGAGTTCAAACCCTCTATATAATAATTATTTTAATAACTCTAGAAGAAGACAAATGCATTACGTTTCTTGAATTCAGACATATTATAGAATAGTAAATATTCTATACGATGAATATTTAAATATTAGAAATTTGTGAATAAATCAAATTGTCAAAGTAATTTTCTGTTTTTATTTTAAAAGAATTTTTTATTCTCTTTAGGATGTATACAAATTCTATTATGTTCTATTAGTAACGTAAATGGTCAAATACATGTACAGCCATTTATTTCTTCTCTTTCTTTGCCATTCTTTAATGGGGGGGGGGTTTAAACACAATGACTCGCTTTAAAAAATTTTGCAGATCTCTGATCTAGCTCATTAATGACAAGTGACAGGTAACTTTTAACTAGAATGTGAATCCTTTGAAGATGGTAATTTTGACAGGCATCAAAACAATCACACGACTCACTATTTCATATACTTAAACATGTTGTTAATAAGAGTACCAAACTTTTCATACAGTAGTGCTACCAAGAGCAAGCCTTCCTAGTCAATGGATGCAGGAAGGTTTGTGCATAAAATCCCTATCTAGTGTCTATTCATCCAACATCCCAGACTAGGACTCTCAAACCCAAATCTCATTGATGAAAGCCACAAGCTAGAAACTCGTCTGGGGATGTTGGATGAGTAGGCACTAGTTAGGCATTTTATGCAAAACCTTCTTGCATCCATTGATTACTCTGGCTTGCACTGAGTGGCGCTACTGTATAGAGAGTTTATCTTCTGTATGAACAGTTTACGCAAGCATAAAGAATGATCATATGATGTTTAGTAGTTAAATAAATGTATATATAAAATGACTTTTCTTTGAAGTCATATATGTCAAATGGTATTTTGAGCATATTCATTTCTTTTTATTCTAATAAAAAACTATTTTTTAATTTCATTATCTTAATTTTATTATAAACAAGCAAAAAAAAAAATTATAAAACTTCGGCTCTCTTGTTTTTATATATATATAAATTTCACACTCCCCACAGTTAATCCTAATTCGCTTTCAATATCCTGCATTTCAAAAATGTTCTACATTTTCTATTTCCAATAAACTATATTTTTTATTCAAATCGTTATTTTATTTTTGCCTTTCTTCCTCTGGCATCTAAAGCTTCCGTCTTTGTACAAAATAGCAATAAGTTGCTTTTTGTATTATCGTACATTTTTTCTTAGGTTATATATTTGTTTATTCTTATTAATTCCAGCCCCCCCCCCCCCAATTAATATTAATTTTCCATAAGTCTATTTTTTCCTCGGATCAATTTATCTATCCTCTTGTCCTACACTTCTTAATTAAATACCTGTATCGCATTCTTTGAACATTTATCCTATTTCTTATATTAAGTACGAGAAAATAAATCGTTATCTATTAACTTTTCATGTAGTAAAATCTTTATTACCAAAAAGAGTTAGAATTCCTGCCCATATAATCCAATTAAAAACTATTTTTACTAATCTATTTTCATTCGTATATTGTAGTCTTCCAAACGTTAATTTCGCTCATTAAAGAAATCCAGCCTATTTCTCATCGAATAATTTCATTTGTTGACCATAATTCATTATCCAGACCATATCTTACTTCTTAATTAAGCTGGTAAGGCCATAGTGCCCTCTCATGGCTATATAAAGAAATAAAACTAAAAATATACAACAATAATGTGCATCAATTTACATTGAATCGCGGTAACGGTAATTAAAAATAAAATACTTATTGTTTAGAAATAAATCGATTCCTAGAATTGTTCATACATCTAGGTGTGAATTTATTAGAATTGATTTCTCACAGCTAAGTCTTTTAATTTGTATTCTTTCTAATTTTAAAATATCTGTTTTTAAAAATTTATTATTACAGATTATTCTAGCATTTTTACATCCCTTTGCCGTGGGTTCTTAGCCAATTACTGACCACACTGCTAAAAACATTTGTTTTAATTTTCAATTTGAACTCAACTATATCTACCAAGCAATTGATTATAAGAAACTTTATCTAAATCTTGGATATGTTTGTTAAGATATACTTAAGACATCCATTTAATTTATATTCTTGAAACTTATGAGTAAAATCATCTGAAAAAGGCAAGTATATTTTAAAAGATATTACATGGAGAAAAAGTGATGACGTTGAGATATTCTGTGTTTATTCATACTTAAAAAAATATTTATCATTTTCAAACATTATCGATTCACTGCAAGATGAATTCAACCCATCTTCTCTGATCTTTAGCCTCTTTTCTCCACACTACCCAGCTCTCTTCCTTACTTCCTCAATCCATCTCACATGTGGTCTTTTTTTTAGGTCTTTGATCATCTCTTCTAGCAATGTCCGGCCCAACTCCATTTCAGTCTTTTAATTCTTTCAATGATGTCAATAAGATGTTTGTTCTCTCACCCAAGTATTTCGTTTTCAATTTCTTCTTGTTATTCCTTTGTCGAGTGGTTTCAAGTCTCTGTATTGCGCTTCTGTTAAGTGTCCAAGTCTCAGATCCATAAGTAAGAACGGATAAAACACGTTTATTAAAAACCTTTCTTTTCAAACACATAGGCATACTTCCTTCTCTCCCATGTATTTCGTTTTCAATTTCTTCTTGTTATTCCTTTGTCGAGTGGTTTCAAGTCCCTGTACTGCGCTTCTGTTAAGTGTCCAAGTCTCAGATCCATAAGTAAGAACTGATAAAACACGTTTATTAAAAACCTTTCTTTTCAAACACACAGGCATACTTCCTTTTAATATTAAGTTCTTTCTATCAAAAGCACTCCAACCAAGTTTAATTCTATAATTAATTTCATCAATTATGTTCCACCTGTAATAATATATATATATATATTAATCTCCGAGATTCAAACGTTATATTTGCACTAGAGATAATTTCTATTTTAATAAATGCTTGTTAATAATCACTGGAGTATTTATATGAAATGATTTCTGTCAGTATGATTTATCAGTATTAAATTGTATTAATTTTTGCTCTTTGTACAGATCCTCAATAGAGAATTCCGCTGATCACATCGATAACAGTGAGTTGTGAAATGCAATTGACCATTGTACTCACTGTAATTTATGACAAATAAGTTTAAATAATATGCGATTGAATTTAATTTAAAAATAAAATTGGCATATGAAAAGGGAATCCTAAATAGGCTATAGTTTTCACAAAATCCTTTACATCAAAGATTTATTCGCTGCATAGAAAACTTTTATGGGGGAGAGAAATAGTGACCATCCCACTCAGACATATACAGTATCATAGCAACCTAAATGGATTAGGACTACATTCTATTCATGTATTTATAACATTCTATTCATGCATTTACAATACAGAAAACTATTAATCTTTTATCATCCATGACAAGAATATACCCATATTTAGAAGTCACTATTAAAATAATACTTACAGACAAACCTACTCCATATACAAAATATCTACATACAATCATAAAACCTATTAAATCAATATCTAACTCAAATATAATTTTCCCACAAGACAAATGGTACTACTAGAATATATATGGATATCTAGACAAATTATAACATAGACTTACCATGCTAGGCATTTTAGATTTGACTATTGGATACTTGAGCCCAAATTTTTTGATTTTCTACTTAAGATGAACATGTGGTCATTACCAACATATGTTTCCCTCTTTTCTTCCAAAGCATAAGCTTGTGGTTAAGACCTGTAGAGGTCCCTAATATCGCATTTTTACACACATATTCTTGAGGTTAAAGCCTTAGTAAATATTTCATAAGATATAAGAGAAATATACTTAGTATTAACACTATATGTGAGTTGGGCCACAGAACAGAAGACAACCAAAAACATATATTCTTTGAGGGTAGTAGCCTACAATACACTCGATCATTTCAAAAATTTATCAAGAAAAGAATGCCACTATAAGTTCAATTATAATTTTTTCCAAATGCCTGCTTTGCAGAAATAAGTACAACATTTATAGTATATACATTATAGTGCACTTACTTTACAATAGTAATGCAAGAAATTTTAACACATTTAAAAATAAATTTGAGACAATAAAACAAAGAAATAAAAAAATCACCTCATCAGATATTTTTTCAGACACTTGTCCATCAATGCCCTAATCTTTAGTGAGATATATTTTCTGCTTCCTAATTTATTATAAATGTTTTTAATAATAGTTTACTTCACTGAATACTATTGAAAATATTTGCTATGATATTCTTTGATTAGTTTTGTATTATTATTTTTTCTTTTAAACCAAAATATCTGTAGATATATTTTTCCTTGAATAAAATTTCTTCTAAAACTAAACTAAAATTGACAAAGCATTAGTTATACAGTGTATTTCAATAGTTAAGATTTTACTTCATTAGCGTTTGAAATAAATTAATATATATATATATATGTGCTCTGTGCACAGATAATGAAGCTATTAATTGTATGTGAAATTATCAAAATTTACCACCAAGCGCTTTCGGGACAGTGTATAGTTTCATATTCATGACGACTTGTATTTGATTAATAACTATAATATTAATGCAAATTTTATGCAAATTCATATGCAGATGTTATGTGAACCATTTTCGAGATAGAGAAAAGCAGGCCTCTCTTCTGTTGATTGCTGATGGGTCTCTTACAATGTAGTAAGCTTCTCTGACTTTACGTTTGATGTCGTTTGTTTCAGAGCAAATGACAATGGCTGTGGTGGGTAGAAAAGCAAGGCAAGTGGCTCTCTCATGCTCAACGAAAACCGAATTACCTTCAACTGTGTTTTGGTTCTGTTATAAAAAATTGATTGTTGTAAAATAAAACTCAAGAGTATTATTTATGTTGCTTTATTATATATTTAAAATATTCCCCTTGTCATACATGTAGTACACCACTGTAAAGCTTAACACAATAGCAACCTTCTCCATAAAATACTACCACAGCAATCAATTGGAGGGATGCATTCAATCCAAAGATCTAGGTGCAATGCTCCTAAATTCAAGGCTCTTCAGCGATTAAAGTGATAAACTAGAAACTAATCTGGGAGTATTAAATGAGTGGGCATTATATAGGAACTTGAGTGCATTAACCTTCTAGCATCCATTGATTACATTGGCACTAGAAGGTGACATTTTATAGAGAAAGTTGCTATCGTTTTAACAGATTGTATAAGCATAAGAAATAATCATCATATTATATTATAGTGGTTTAATACCAATCCTAGTGCTATTGTGTTAACAGACTGTATAAACATAAGAAATGATAATCATATGATATTATAGTGGTTTAATACCAATCCTGGTCAAAGAATGTTGTTGACTATGGTTAAAACCCAAGACACCAAAATATATAGATATTGAATAGTTAGATCTGTATACATCAGGGGTGGGCAATTGTTTTGGCTCAGGCGCCATGGATTTGCAGAGGGCTGCATCGGGGACCACTTGGTGGAAGCGAAGGTTAGCAAACGGTCGCACATTTTTTTCATGACACAATAAACACGCTGCTTTATTCCCTATATTACCAAAGAAATATTTGTTTGTCCATTCTTCATTAAACACATGACATTCATCATCGATTTTATATTTTTTCGGAGGGTTCATGGTTTCACTAAAGTTGAAAATGTATATATTTGCTAATGCAAAGACAAAATTGAAATTAATCCTATCAACTGGAAAAGCACTACACATCGTATCTACACTGTGCACTTGTATTGATGTGGCCATCCTAGTGGAAAATAGAGACGAATCTTTGGTTGTGCACGAGAAGAAAATCTCAGTTCAAGGAGATTTTTCTGATTGTCTTGGCAGGCTGCAAATGGCCCTCAGGCTGCTATTTGCCCTCCCCTGGTATACATAATAAATAGCTTAAATACCTTGGATTAAAAAGTATTTTCAGTTTAGGCTCATAGCTTTAAAGGTAACTAAAAAGTTAAAAGTTAGTTACTGGAGGAATGCATAAGATTCAAGGCTTCTCACTGATGAAAGCCATAAGCTAGAAACTAGTCTTCCACTAGATAGAACCATCTAGCATCCGTTTATTATCATGGCTTGCACTAAATGACAATATTTTATGGAAAAAGTTGCTTAACAGATTGTATACGCATACGAAATGATGGTCATGAAATGTTAGTCATTTTAACTGGAAATGATTGTAGAACTATTTAAAGCTGTCCTTGAAATCTATAATCTTATTGCAAGCTTTTAAATGTCCTGAATTGAACTAAAAAAAACTACCTTTATTACGGAAATAGCCAAAAGTCATCAAGGTTCAATCAAAAAAATTGGATACTTGATGTTTTTTTGACCAACAGATCATGCACAATCTTGGCACTGTGAAACAGCATGTCATGCAGTAATAACTATAAGTCTTGTTTGCAGCATTCAGATACTGCACAAAATTTGACCCATGATTAGTAGAATTAAAAAGAAAACAGTGAGCAATATTCCATTCAGTTTTTTTCCGACCACATTTTTTTTGCAATCTTCTGTGTTCTGGTATTTGGTTGATGGCTCATATTAAAAGAACCATGTCTCACTACTTATTACAATGACTGACAATAATTACATACCAATAATTGCATTCTTTGCATATCTCTGCAGTTTTGGCATCTTTTAGGTTGATTGCCAACAAGCATGAAATATGTATGCATCATAACTTTTTTTGTCAAATCTTCCATTAAAATGGATTGAGAATGAGTTCTTCAATGAGTCTGCCATTAAAATAAATTGTGAGTTCTTCAATGAGTCTGACAAACACATGATTAGATTGACAAATCTGGGCAAATTTTTCTTAATTTCCAGTTATTTTTGATATGTCTAGCTGTCTTCAATGCTCTCCCTGCTATCATGAAATCTTGCAGACCATTTGAAAATGTTCTTGAAATTCATGGTTTCACTACGACTGCATCAGTCCGAGTCATTTCAACCATTTCAGTAACAGTTTTGCTCAATTTAATGCTAGAATGTTGTTCCAAGGTGGGTTTTCTACAATAAGAAAGTCACCTTTCATGTTGCAACTCAGAATCCAGATACGATGGCATCTTAAAAATTTTTGTGAATAGCTTAACTTTGTTACTATATAACATACCGATTCAGAGATGTCCAGACAGCTTGAAAGGAGTATAGCCACCTTTTCAATGGGATATAACATGTATTTAATCATTCAAATTTGTAATTCGAATGTTTTCATGGATTAATTTTTGCTTCAGCATGTTTTCTTTTTTTGCAAACAGTGATGTAGAAAAACAGAGCAAAACTCTCCATACAGTATTGCCACCTGTGCTAAACAGAGTAATCAATGGATGCCAGAAGGCTTGTGCATAAAATCCCTATCTCGTCAGTGAGGAGCTTTGGATCTGAGAGCACTGCATCTAGATCTTAGATCCAAAGCTCCTCACTGACGAAGGCCACAAGCCAGAAACTAGTCTGGGGATATTGGATGAGTAGGCATTAGATAGGGATTTTATGCACAAGCCTTCTGGCATCCATTGATTACTCTGTTTAGCACAGGTGGCAATACTGTATGGAGAGTTTTGCTCTGTTTATCAACAATTAATGTGCTAGTATAGGAAATGTGATCATGTGAGTGATGTAGAAAGTTGAATCAATTGTATATCCAGGCAGTTTATAAGTTCCCTTTAATGAAAAGGTAATAAAGTTCATGAGCTGAAATTGCTCTGCTTATGAACCAGCATTTAACGGCTTTAATTTGCTTGTCGAGATGAATGCCGGTTACTTTTTCAACAATGTGATCACTTAATGGAATAAGGATGATGATGAATTTTGTGGGACTTCTCTCTTCAGCATTGGTTTTTATCATTTTCTGTGACAACTTCTATTTATTGTAGGGTGAAAACTTCTGAGCAACTCTTAAATGTTCCAATTAGCACCTTGGGGAAAATATTTTCACACCAGATTTAAATTGTGACATTTTATTAAATGTGCAAGCAGTCTTTTGTATTAAACAAGCTCTCGATGACCTTTTGATCAACAATAAAAGTGAAATTCAACTAATAATATAGCTTATTGATCATCACAGTAATCTCCCCTGCAATCATTTCTTTACGAGAAATTTAGCAGGTAAAGATGAATACTTTTAATAATTTTTTCGTCACGGCAGTTTTTACAATAATCACAATAATTTTCATCATACTGTATATTTTTCCTTTAAATCTAATTTCTAGACATAGAAATTTCACAATGTCTACAGGCTTTAATAATCTTGATACTGCTATCAAAATTCTGATTTTTTTTCCATATATAATTTTTATTTTAGATTTTCTTGCTGTGCGAATATACTATGAAATTGATGCTCTTGTCAAGGCAAATTGAGATAATTAAATAGGTAATATATTTGTGATAATATTGATTTTTCCCTTTATTTGTATTTGCAATTCAAATTTGTATATGTTTGATTATCTGCTTAATAAATTTTTTTTTTCCATTTTTAGATCCTAATGTTGAGTGTACTTTCGGTTATGGTTCACCAAACATGCACTCAGTTTTAGGTTATAACGAAAGAAACCAATGGGTTATGCCGATAATCAAATATATGCAAATTTGGAGAAGTGATAATATCAGATTATTTTGCAATATTTTGTCATATCCTAACCACAACTTTTTAAGTATCTCAGTATTTAGAGCTATACATTGGTTATGCCGATAATCAAATATATGCAAATTTGGAGAAGTGATAATATCAGATTATTTTGCAATAGTTTGTCATATCCTAACCACAACTTTTTAAGTATCTCAGTATTTAGAGCTATATCATTGACTTTAGTAAAACTTTTGCCAAGATGCACATATATTTATTGTATCACATATAGATTGTTATCAATGGTCAATTACATCTTAAACACATTTTTATTTAAAATTATGGATTTTGACATTGAAACAATCTATCTTGTAATATGCTTTTTTTTTCAAATCAACTACAATATAGTTAAGTCTTTACTCCACCGCTTTCTTAATTTTTAAAAAGTTAGACGTTAAGCAATGATAAACTATCTCTAAAAATGAAAAAGTGTTTTTGTATACTTTGATTTTAGCATTATGAAACACTTTATCAAAATTAAATCTTAAAAATAGACAAATTAAACTATCAATTATTACTTATATGTTTTCCCTACCTTTATCCAAAAAAATGGGTCTGACCAGACAATTTTGAATATTCCAAAGATTTTGTGCATGAACAGATATTAAAATAAAAAGATAACTTTGTAAATAGCAAATTTTAAATTTTATCCAAGTCACTATTAGTCTATTACAGAACAGGTTGCCAATGATTAATTCCAAACTGAATACTTTAAATTATTTACTTATGAAATGGAAACATATTAAGGAAATAAAAGTAACGTATTACATTTGTATAAAAATTTAACTGATCTATTCTGATTAAATTTTTTTTTACTATATCTATACACACTGTTCCTTTAAATCTAACTCGAGTCTAATTTTAGCACAAGGTAGTTTATATTTTTTAACTTTCGAGTCTTTTGTTGAAGCTTTTATAATATATGGAGTTTAAAATATTTCTGATCAGGCAATTTTCCAGATTTAAATATTGCAATAATTTCAAATTTTTTTCATGTGTAAAATATTAGTTTGAATTAAATGGACTGAATCAGGTTTACCAGATGGTTTCCATTAGATGTACTTCAATCAGAAATTCCAGGTATAATTAGTTATAAAACCATCAAAACATCACGATTTCAAATCCAAGGCTTCTCAATGATGAAAGCCATAAGCTAGAAACTAATCTGGGGATGTTGGAGGAGTAGGCACTAGATAGGAATTTTATATATAAACCTTTCTGCATCCATTGATTACAAAAACTTGCACTTGGTTGCACTACTATATGGAGAAATTGGTACTCTTATAATTATTTATGTTTTACTATATTAATCATTTCTAATTATGGTTGATAATTTATAAGATTCTTTAAATGCAATGGTATTTCTAATTTGGATAAATGGCTTAGTTTTCTATCAATTTTGGTAACAGATTTTATTATAGTAGTTAGCAATTTGGAGAGCAATTTCTAGTTGAAAATTTTAGTTTTCAAATCAAATTATAGCCTTACCTATTTTATGAGCAAAATTAATCCCTGAAACTGTTGAGCAATTCCTTGTTTTCCTGAAGATGGCTATTAACTGATGATACAAAATATATCTTGTTCATTTAATGAAATCTGTGGAATTTTCACTACAGAAATATTATTCTTCATGTGGATAATCTCTAATTTAGTGAATTACTAATAAAAACTATTAATATACTTCCATCAAATGGTTTGTGTCAAAGTTGTGAGGATCATAAGTTTGACACTTATTTAAATTGTAGTAATTCCCTATTTACATATATATACTGAACAATGATAAAGACATGTGAAAGAGAATGTGATCAGGGTCAACTGATGAATGCTCGTGTAGCATGAAATGTGCATCTTGGAAATCAAACATCTTTTTTGCTTATCTTCAGTCATGTTTATGAAAGGGGGTTAAAAGTGGACAGAAACAAGTCCCTACCTTGCAAATGGTAGTGAAAATTACACTACAGAAATATTCATTAAATGGATAAATAGTCTAATGAATGATAAATAAAATGAAATGTAATTTAAATTAGATGTTTAACTCCATTGCTAAGATACAAATTAATTGGCTGAAATATTTATATATTGAGAATATTTAATTCTTCATAATATTTCAGCCAATGCTCATATTTTCCTCAATTAATAATGATGTATCTTTTTGTTATTGTGGATATAAATTGGAAAATCGTGCTACATGAAACTGCTAAGCAATGCGTAAATCCATAAAATTTATACTCACAAAATATTACTCTAATATATACTATTAACAATTTATTATTATAACTATATACTTTTTCATTTCAGCTTCATTGTGTGACATGTTTCTTGATGAGTTAAGATATCAATTTATCTTTCTAAATTTTTCTGAATATCTCCGATTTAAATTTGCTGAGGCTTATGACATTCAGTTAATAAATTCCGAAAATTCTTTAAAAAAATCATAATTTTGTCAAACATTTGAGACTAGATGATCATTCTTGATTTATGCCTTAAAGTGGCAAGTCCTCAGAAACTTTATTATATCCTTTATTGATCTATATGTTTTGTCATGGTTGGTCATTTTATAATAATATGTACAGGCAAGAAGGTATAATTTTTTAAAAACCAAAACGTTGAGCAATGAGCTTTTTCCAAACCTCTTACGAGATATTTGTGAGAATTTGATGGAAAAAAATAGATATTATATACGAATGTACAACACTTTTCAAATGGGATCAAAGATATTTAAGAATACTCATTTTGTTATTTACTTCATTATTTTCAAATATTATACCAATCAGTTTTATTCTTCATGATTATTTTATTCAATAAACATCACATGATCACCATTTCTTATGCTTGCTAATAACTGTTATTAAAACAGGCAAAACTCTCTATATGTATTGCCCCTCAGTGCAAACCAGAGTAATCAATGGATGCCAGAAGGCTTGTGCATAAATCCCCATCTAATGTATGGGGATATTGTATCAGTAGGCACTAGATGGGGATTTTATGCACAAGCCTTCTGGCATCCATTGATTACTCTGGCTTGCACCGAGTGGCAATACATATAGAGTTTTGCCTGTTTTAATTATTTTATTCAAATACTTAAAAATATTAGACCTAATTTATTTGAATACATTAAGTTAATGAACCTTATTGAGTAGCAGCAGAAAAGTATACATATGCCAACCATGCTAAGCCAAGATACAAATCAAATTATTACAAATTTAAATTATTGATTTCACTTCGTAATCCTCTAATTCCTAGATGTTTAACCTAATTGCTTATCAGACCATTATCATTTAAATTTAAGGTAACAGAAATAGTAATTGCAGGGAAGACTTTGTTTTCCCTAATTCTTCATAGAACTCTTCTAGATACTTCATGATATCATTTCTCTTTTTAGTAATGATTTCATGTTTTCTTCTTATTACAGAAATAATTTTCCTGCCAATTCCAAGATATTGTTTTACATTTTTAATACTTTTATTCTCTTCTCTAGCTTTCCTTGCTAATTCAATTGTTTTCTTTACATTATTCTTTTTTGTATCATTTTTATACATTTCCATATCGCTTCTTTTCTTCATGTATTGTACCAGCTATTTTTGTTGCGATTCAATAAAGATAACTGGTACTTTTACCAGTAAATTTTTTACAGAAACAATATATGAAGAAAAGAAGGAATATATAAAAATGATCAATTATGAAGAATTGAATATTTAAACTTTGGTAAAATGGTAGGAAAAAATTAGTAACGATATAAAGTCTCAAAAGTGTTAAACAATATCATAATATTGCTAGAAAACTTATTTCTGCAATAAAAAGATGGAACTATTACTAAAAAGAGAGATGACATCATGGAATATATGGAAGAGTTCTATAAAGAATTTCATAGCAATAAAAAAACAAGAAACCAAAATATGGCCTACAATTACTACTAATTCTGAATTGTCCAGATTTTTTGCCATTAAAATCTTCAACTAATCATGGAATTATAATTGATATCTTAAAAAACGTTGGTAAGGAAATAGAAAAATTGTTGACAATATTATATACCAATGTAAATATTTGAAAACCAGGCACTCTTCACAAACCTAGAGCTTAATTGTAACTATAGGGGATTTGAACTCAGACTTTCAAGCACCCAACAACTATCCACATTATCTCATATAACTGATATACATGATCACACACATGTAGAAAAGATAAATAATCACAAATATATGTATTTTATGCTCTTCTGTGTATTTAAATGGATAAGGTCCTATACACGAGGGATCAGAGTGACTTCAGGTCAACATGGGCATGACAATAATGTTGGCATCAGCATGGAATTTGGACTTTCCATCATTAGATTTTCAATATGGATGGCTGAAAAGTTGGAGTAGATTGAAGCCTGTCCATTAAAGTGTGAAGATTTGCTATCTTAATATAAAACAGAGTACTGATTATATATGTGTGTGGGAGATAATAATCTGGACCACCTGATGAGTGCTGTTTTAGCATGAAATACATATATTGGTGGTTATCTTTTCTACATGTGTGTAGTTATGTATATCAGGTATATGAGATAGTGTGGATAGTTGCTGGGTGTTTGAAAGTCTGAGTTCAAATCCCTATATTTATATACTAATGTCTCAATAATAAAGATGTAGCAGATGATTGGATGCAGTAATAATATTAATATTTAAAAAAGATGATAACAGATCTATCAATATTTTAGAAGTTTTACTTTAAAATTTGGAGCAAGCTTTCTATGTAAATATATTTGATTTAATAAATGTACATATGTATGAAAATGTAAATTGACCGCATATATTGGGTTAACATATTTTTGGAAGTAGATCAACTCGATCTATATATTAACATGCAAATTATTAAATTTCCTAATACTGGATAGCTTGGAAATAAAATATTATTGAATGCCTCTGGGATGCTATTGAGAATTGAATTCAAGGTTGCAAATAGGTTTATATCATATACCAAGGTGAATTAATATAGAACAGTTTATATTTATAATTTGGCAAATCATTATCTTGTGACCATGCCCACTCTTATGATTTAGGAAATAAGAATCAGATTTTAATTCTATATACATGTATAAGTTGTAATGTTATATCCATACCTTTAAGAATAAGGTTGTTAGCCATTTACAGACATCATCATATCATGTGTTTCCCTAAGATATAGGAACATTTTCTTAGGTTTTGTTTACAGGATGATTGGCTTTATGGTAAAAAGGTAGAAGTTTTATTGTATAAATGCATAATTATGTGTGAGTTACGGTGTTTGTGACACCCTGGCATGCTCCTTTTAATTCTGTTAATTACATCTGTAAGGTATTCTCATCTTAGTACCTATTACTGGTTAGGCATCATGGGCAGTATCAGTTAAAAAGTGATGATGATTTAAAAAAAAAAATTCAATGAGCATAAAAAAAAGGAAATTACTTCCAGAGATGATTCTTTGAAATCATAAACATACATACAAATATATCAGCTACAACTACTATAGATACAATAGACTAACAGTATCAGTGAGTTGGTCAATTGGATCCAACATCTATTAAATACTAATGCAATCAGGCTCAATTCATTTTAATTTACAATATTACTGTTATGTATTCAATCATGGAATGATGGTATTTTTTCTGAAAATGGTAGTGCCGAGAAATAAATTTATAAATCACCCATCTTATTAATATTATCATTTGTTCATCTTTCATTAGTTTCATTCCATCATAGATCAGAGAGAGAACCATGAACTCCTGACCTATGCTGGATATAATTTGGTTGTGTAATGGTGGCAGATAAATGAAAAGAAAATGAGGATAAATCATCTTCCAGGTTCTTAAAGAACCTGAAGCCTTCAACTGTATAAAGAATAATTTGATATATTTGCATGTGTAGTCTTTTAGCTCGATTTTATCCAAATAGGAACAAGTTATTAGAGAGAATTGATATCTATTACAATTACATAGTAATACTAAGATTAATATTGAGGATAGATATATTGTGGGGGTAATTCTATTATTTCCAAAACTTTTACAGTAATTTTACATAAAATTTTGTGGATTAAAACAGGAAGCTAAGGGAGAAAAAGTAAATGGAGATTAGCTGTTACACTTGAATGACATCTATATTGAATTTTTGGACAATCAGTGTGCGACATAATTTCAAGATAACTTCAATTAGGTTGATTCTGCCTAACAAATAGAAATCTTTTTCACTATGTGACCTCTTCTTATTAGCTATACTATATAATCTGAGCTATACAATCTGAAGATTATTTAGAGTAATTTGTTAATCGGTGTTACTTTCTCTTCATTCAAAACTTTTTGAATGTAGCAACTATTGAAAGTACTGCTCGGATACCCACATACTGGTTAGCATCAGAAGTTGTATTTTTTATCTATGTACAACTCCATATGTTGTGTATAGAATATTTACCCAGAATCATCATTTGAAACTCACTTTATCAGTATTGAATAATTATAGTTGCACTGTATTACAATCAATAAATTTAGTGATTGCTCAATCAAATGTTACTTCATTAAGCAGCTTTGAATTTTATCTTGCACTGGTCTATATTATATAGACTTAAATTCATATATACGGTCAGTCTTTACTTTAGCTATGCACGACTTGATACTTTTTTTTATTGGCATATTATTTACACTAATAATTTTATCATAAAAAAAAAAAATAATAAAATCTACTACTCATGTGTAATGAGGAAACTTCAGATATGCAAACATTAAAAAAAGGCCTACACTCACTTGGCCATTCAGTGGCATTTCCACAAGCTGTCAAGATGAAGAATTTGATATACCATTAGTTTCTCTAAGTATTGAGTGATTATTATTTCTTTGTGTATTCACTGCTAAAGGAATTAGTTTGTCTTCCAAAAATAAATTTTAGAACTGCTAGATAATAAAGTATCTTTAAAATCCAATAACCCAAAATTAGAAAAGAATCATGCTTAAATAGGTAACAGAAATTATTTTTTACACTTAAAAAGTCTTTTCTTCATGAAATCTAATAAACTGAGAGGGGAAAAAAAATTAAATAACAATTCTTAAATTTTATTGTAGAAAAACATACCGTATTTCTTTGACTATAGATTGCACTTTTTTCCAAATTTTGGGTCGCTAAAAGAGGGGTGCGGCTTAAATTCAAAATGAACATTTTTAATGTTACATATTTCTGATGTTATAGTACTGCACTTATTGATAGCAGGTCGCATTTTTCCGAGTTAATCCAGTTGCTGTTTGGTATCTATTTTAATTTTGAGTTTTTTTTTATGACTATACTATGGTAAGTCAAAGTGAATATCACATTTTAACATTTTATTTCTCCCGATGTCATATTTCCCAATGATTGTTTTTGGTTCACACTTTAATATACACATAGTAGTATACATGCATTGGTATCCGCTATGGAAGAGAATAGGTGAAAATTTTTGTTCTGCATACAATTTTTGTGTTATTTAGCCAATTTTGTTTTTTTATTATCCATATTCACTTTTAATGATAGAAAAATGGTTTACTTATGATGCTGAATTTAAAAGAAAAATTATATTGTGTGTGGAAGAAATTGGAAATTGTGCAGCCAGTAAAAAAATTTACTGTTGATGAAAGTAACATTTGTTATTGGAGAGACATGATGTTATTTCTGTGTAAAAATAACAAAAAATAATTCTTGGGGGCCTAAAAAAAGGAAGGCATACTGCAATTGATGCAGAGATTTCATCTTATATAAAAGAAATATGTGTTAAGGATTTACCAGTGACAAGAGTTATGATTAAAGCCAGAGTGTATGCTAGAAATACTGGTGTAGTTTAAAACAAATTGTGGATGGTATGAAAAGTTTATGAAATAAGGATTAGCATTATGAAGGACTACAATAGCTCAAAAGTTGCTTTCAGATGAGAATAAGCTTCATAGTTTTCAGTATGAAATAATCAACTTAAGACAGTCTAACCCTTCTTCGAGACAAAATGGAACATTGATGAAACAGCAATCTTTCTTGATATGTCAAGACCTTATAACAATAAACATCATAAACTAAACTTTTAACTACTGGATATGAAAAATCATAGGTTACTGCAATGCTGCCTATAACTCACAGATGGAAACAAATTGCCATCTTTTATTATTTTAAAACAGAAAAACTATACCCAAGGAAATTTTTTCTAAGGGGTATGGATGACAGCAGAATTTATGGAAGATTAGTTAGAAAATGTATGGGAGAAGAGACCTGGCACTCTTTTAAACAAATGAAGTATGCCAGTAATGGATGCATTCCACGATATTAAGCATAAAGTGAAATAAAAAAACTGATCTGGTATTACCAGCAGGTATGACCTGTCAACTCTAACCACTTGATGTGTTAACAAACCCATTGATATGATGAGAAACCATTATGAAGCATGGGTTATATGGAGGCCATCCTTTGACATCAACTGATAAAATAAAATAAATTGACTTCTACACTAACTGTGAGTTTTGCAGTCTTGGAGATATCCCTGAAATTATCAAATATTTTTGTAAAATGCTACATTGCTAACAAACTAAATGGCACTGAAGATGATACAAGTATTATACCTGAGGATTATGCACAATAAATTAGATTATTGTAAATACATAATTTCTTATGTAAACAAAATGTTTATTTTTCAATAAAATTGTTTTTAAATTTTTTTTCTAATTTTTTGGACTTAAAATCCTACTGTGGCTTAAATTCAAAGTAATATGACATATCATGAGAAAAATAATGTAAAGACGAAAAGAATGATTTAAGTCATGCATATGTAATCAATAAAATTTTCCAGTAGTTTTGTAATAAAGACAAGCTACTCTATAGAAATAGGAAATAATCAGGTTAAATCATCTAGCCAGGAAATGTTGCAAGAGTTATCAGATAATAAGACAAAAGTAATGTTCAACAAGTTTTTCTAAAAGAATATAAAGATTGATAATAATGGATTAGAAATTAAGAACTACAAATACCTTGATGGGATTATTAATATAGTTGGAAATGTCTGACACATCTCTCTACAAACAAATATTATTGATAACAATAAACACTATGGCATAAATTTTTAAGGAATAAGTCCATTAATGTGCTTGACAAATTGTGATGAAAACCGTACCAAATTTGAACCTTACATAAAATAGTAAGTTAAACAGTTTGTCATCAAAACAGGTTCAAGTTTATACAAGATATTGATTAAAAAAAAATTACCAATTGCGTAGGTTATACATAAAAAGTAATAAAGCAGCACTTACACAATGAAGTACTATAAAGAACTGAAAACTTGAATAGTTTTAAAATAACATATATTTAAACTCATCAATAAGATTCTTTAGGTCAGATTTTGAGAACATTGAATTATTATTTGACTGATTTTGTTAAATCCTAATTTTGTTATTATATCAGCAGTATTTTTTAGATAAATATGCAATTCAAAATACCATCAACTTTTGCTGCAACAATATTCTAAAAGTCAAAACTTTTCTCAATTTAGAATGTTATGAAATAATATGCAACTAATTATGCATCTGATTTAATAGCTGATATCAAAGGACATTTTAATTCAATTCCAATTACACAAGATTTAGATATAAGTTATTATCTTCTGTTATTTTTCACATCAATGTGAGAGACCATCTATCAGTTGTCATCTATCAACAATGTCTTGATTTCAGAAACCTGGCATAATCATAATAAAACATGCTTTGACAAGAGTCCATTATTTGAATATAAGTCGATTCTAAAACACTTTTTTAATTTCACAAACGTTAAAAAATTATGTAATTTTTTTTTTGTTTCACTTCATGACAATCGTTAATATTATATAATGAAATTTGAGTTTTTCAAATCTATATGATGTTACAAAGTTCTATACCATCTATTTTTCTTTGTTCCAAGTCAAATAATCTATATATGCAGGAAGCAACTATCAGTTCCGGCAGTTATAATCCAATCATTTAATTGAGATTAAAAATTGATATTCTTTAGTATTCGGCAATGAATGTTTATTTTGCTTTATTTAATTGGAGTTTTCTTTGGATTCTCTTTGTTAGAGGAATGTAATGCACTATTTTTAATATTATCAGTATTTATTAAATTTAATATCTTTATCTAGATCAGTTGTTCCCAATCTTTTTTTGTTCACGCTCCACTTAAGCAGCTCTAAAATCCTGTCGTTGTCGTCTCCCCATGACATATAATTATTATTCAAAATGTGAACTCCTATTCATGAAAAGGAAACCTGAAAGGCCATTAATGAAACAACAATTGAAGTACAACAGAGAGATGAGAAGTAATAGTTATCTAAACAGAAAAGACAAGGAGATGGTAAGGAAAGAAAAAAATTTAAAAAGCATTTTTAGCTTATTTTATAAGATATAAGAACAATTAGTGGGCTTTCAAATTTGCTGTAGTAACATTATTTAAATGCCACCTTGCAGGATGGGTACTTGATTTAGATCTATCTTACTGAACAATTATCTAAATTTTACTTGAATTGAACTTCTATTACAAGTTTAAGCCCTAATATCTATAATATTACATTTGCAATCTTTTCCACTTTTTGCTGCAAATATTAGAAGCTTAATATTTTTATCATTTGCATCTTCCAAATGGAAACATTATTTCTGTTCCCTCATCTTCCATTAATTTTTTTAAAGAAAGTATTTGTCAGTAAATTATAAAAAGAAAGTACTACTGAAATCACATAATTCAGACAAACAATCTCCCTCCTCCCCTCTAAAGTGATAATTAATGTTCAACAATTTTAAATAACTTAAATCCATATATTTTTCCCAATTTTCATATACATTTTACAGATTGATTTAATTGGCAACTTAAATATTTTATTAAAAACAATATGAAAAATTTTAGTTACAGACTTTATATGCTCTCATAATACATTCACATTTTATAAAACTAGGAGCCACGTGTACTTTTTTAAATACATACAGATAATTCCATATTTATGTAGATCTGACATAGTGAAATCATGGACTTAGCAAAAAAAAATCTATGAAATATTACAGATTAATAAAACATCGATGAGAAAAGGCACAAAACTGCTGTAAGCATCAAACTATTTTCCTAGTAAATCCCTTATGATTTTCAAAATTTATTATTTTACATAGTAACATGTAATAAAAATTAGTTAAAGCATTTAATATTATACACATTCAAAGAATCTATTTTTGTATATATATTTTTATAAGATATCATACTTGTATTGAATATCATTTGACATTTTGTTTTCCGTAATATTCCGAGGAACAATCCACTTGTTAATTGAGTCAGTCTATGATTTTGGATAACTCAACATTTACACTTGGAAAAAGAGATCACATTTAATTAGCAAGTCAAGCACTAACATAAGTTTTAATTTTATACCTAAACATGTGAACGATAAATTTAAGTTACCTATTTAAGAGCTACTAATTTACAATTAATTAAAAGTTGTTTAAAAACCACTGAAATTCATAAACTTATTAAATTTTACAAATCCTGGTATGGCAGCAACTATTTTCTTTCCTTACCAAATGTAACATTATTAAATCTCAAATGTGAATTTTTAAAATAATATTTTCTTTAAGTAGAATTCGTCATGTAGTTTTAAACATGTAAACAAAATTTTTTCTTTGCAGTCTTTTTCAAAAAGTTTTCTGTGCAATACATATTTAGTAAAATATGTAATACAAGGAACAATAAATAAATTAAAAAAGATGTTAAGTACTTTCATTAAATGAGAATTTAAAAAAAGAAAAAGGAGTCATGTTCTGAAATCAGCAAATGTTTCAAAAGAATGAACTATCAATCAGAGAAATTATAAAAAGCAATTCATACGATTGTTGGTTTTGCGCCCCTGAAACAGCTGAAATTATAACTAAATAAAAATAATTTTTGATTAAAATGTAAAAAAGCTTTAAATTTATGGTTAAATGAGTCATATAAGAACAAGTTTCAGTTGACAGTCATATTGCAGACTTATGTCTCTATGAAAAATTTTGCCAAGGATCACGCAATTCCAAGCTATTCATTGCAAATAGGGAAAGGTTATATAGATTCTGAAACTGTTATCATAAAAATATTAAATAATCAGTGAAGATGCAACTCTGATAATGCTGCTGCTGCTACGTTTTCATTAGAATTAAAAAAATTATTGATCAGATATTTAAGTGTGAACAATTGACCATACACATAGTACGGTAAATATATGCAAATAAGCACATAAAATTTGTTTATATTATCTTAATTTGTATATGCATACTATATACATAAAGCATCTGTTTCATATATGTGCATATTGAAAAATAGTGGACTGTGCACTTACAATACAATAAGCTTGTCAACAAAACAAGCTATTTTATGGTATATTCGTTGGGAGAGGGGAGGGAATAAAATATAGTGTAATTTGTGGCATCACTATACTGGGAATCCATCAAAAATTACTGATCAAAACAATATAATGCTTATTTGTTAAATACATGAAAAGTATAACTCAAATTGTTTTGTTCAAAACAATTCACATTTACTGTATATCATTTGTTTCTATTTAAAAAAAAAAAAAAACAGCATGAGTCTATGATATGAAAGCAGTAATATTCCAATTTAAAAACTAAAGTGTTACTATTAAAAAAGAGCAGTTGTAATAGATTCAGATAAAATAAAAAAAATTGTTTCAATTTTGAGAAAACATAAAACATTTTCAAAATTTACATATTTCTTATCAATTAATAATGTGATGTATTGTGGCTTCTCCTTAAACTAGTCAAGAAACTCTCAGCAATTATGCCCAGAGAAACCTGTTAACTACTTTATTTTACATTCCCCAGTCTAAGTTTTCCCATATTCTGCTCCATCCCATTTCCACAACATAATCTTTATCAACTCTATGGCCTTTATATCTAAATCCCCCTTATCTTTTCCCAAACCCAGCATAAAAACCAATAATCTACTTTCTGTATAATCACTTTTTTCATATTTATTTTTCCATAACTTCATTATATGCGCCCTTTCTGTTTTCAAGCATTTACATTCAATTAACACATGCCTAATCGTTTCTATTCCTTCCTTACATAATTTACAGACTTAAATCATCCATATTTTTCGTTACATAATTTAGTCAATGTGGCTCCATCTGATGATTAGATCATCTGCTCATCAGTATCAACTGTTATTCTTTAACAATAAATTGAAAAAAAAAATTATTAGCAATAAAATCATAAAAATGTTTTTAAACAGTTATAAGATTATTCTGTATATTTTATTATTTATAAGGAGTTTGTGAAAATTATTAGATTATTCAATATATATATATATTAATAAAATTTGTTGGTACTTGCAAATCAAAAAACTATTGGCTCAGGAATTGAAGATAGATGTAACAAAATGACAATTCAAAAAGCAATGGATTATGGTGCCAAGTCCATGCCCCCCCCCCCAGCAGACAGTGAACGTGGAAAACAACACATACACAAATAATAGATTAAGTTTTATAGTACATAATAAGACAATATTAGTGCAATTGGATACAGTTCAAAGCTGTAAACATTACAGAAAATTGTATCAGATTGATAAATAGACGTAAGAAAATGAAACAACCGATAATTTGAAAATGAAATAGAATTCAGGATACTAAAAATAGGTTTTCTAAAATGAAAATAAAAAAATCAAGAATGCATAATACTCTCTTGAGGATATTCAACCCCAAACATGTATTAAAAAGAATTTTGCTAGTTGATATATATAAATTAGTAGGAAATCTAAATAAATTATCAATATCAACAATTTCAAAGTTTTGTGAAATACTACGAACTCATTAGATCTAAAATAATTATATGATAACAATCATTGTTATGATAGCTCCAACAAAGCAATTTTTAGTTTCGAAATGTATGCATCTACCTTAGAGAAACACTTGGCAATTTATATTCTTTTGTATAAAGGACGATATATATAGTACAGTATGTTTCAAATAGAAGGCACATTTAAGATGTAGTTATAGCCTTTTCTTTTATAAGTCAAAATATTGATGACACACTTGTTATAAAAAATACAGTGATACGACATATGTATATATATCTAATTACTGAAAAGGTCAATAGCCCTCCACCCAACCTAATATTCTAGCGTAAAATTTTTTTACAATACATTTTGTGAAGAAATAAACACAATTACTTAGATACCATTCTGTTGAATGAAGTTTCCCTGAAAAACACTTGTAATTTGTCAAAAATTTACATTTTTCTTTTTTCTGTTACTAAAATTTAATGTTTTATTTATTATGATAAAATAAGAATGATCGACTAGCATCCATTGAATGTAATGTGTAATTATATACCAAAGCTTAAATCATCGTATGTAAAATGCTCTAAAGCAGCCAAACAAATATAATTATTCTTGAAATGTTATGTCTACTTGAGAGTATTTGCCAATTTCTTCATATAGTATGGTAGCTATACTAAAATGAGCGCAGCTAACATTTCTTCTTATTTAATTCAAGGTGTCTTAAGCTAATTATTACATACTTCTTGAATGGCACTGAAATAATCATGTAAAAACTATTTTTGACAACTTTGTACATCCAAAAAGTGTATCTTTAAAAGGAATTTCATGAAGAGAAATGATCAAATATTATGTTAAAAATATCAATAGAATGGCGTACAGCTTCATTAAGTGAGACTATTATAAAAATAGTTAAACAAACACAAATTTTATACAAATGTCAACATTAAAGAAAAAATGCTTACATTTAAGAATTATGAGCATAATGAAATAATAAAATGAAGGTGAAAAATGTTTGTCTTTATTAAATGACCAATGCATATCATGTTCACGCATGGTGAATATAAATAATGAAAACAATTTGAATAAGTGTAGTGACAATAAACCTTATCATATAATTTTTTAGACATATAGAAAGATGTGTTAAAGCAAAAAAAATTTTTTATAAAATATTTCATTAAAATTCTAGTTATAAAATAGTTTATATAAAAAAACAAACAACTGTTTATTAAATACAAGTAATGCACTTTATTAATTTCTATATTTTGTGCTCATATTAAACGTTTCAAAAAAATAAACATTGTATAGCGCCATATTCAAAATTTTTAAAAATCTTTCACAATCCAGACATCAGAAATAACTTTACAAGGAGGACATTTTGTTTAGTGTAAATAGATACTATTGACAAAATTTATTATTGCTTTGGTATTACCAAGGCAATACAAGTTATATTTGGTTTGACAAAAAACATCTATACCATCTAAATACATACTACCTTACAAAAAACATTCCAATTACCTTGTAGAAAATGAACATTAAAAAGAAAAGAAATTTAGTTCATCGAGATTTAGAATTTTTTTAATATTTTAGCAAACTCCCAAGTCATTATGCTCTGCCATGAGTGTAATAAACAATGTGATGATTTAAATGGTTAGATTAAAAACCATGCACCTTAAGCTGCTCTGGTTTAGCAATACCAATTTTGGTCAGGAACTGGCATATGTTGTTCCTTTGATCACCTTGTAGTTGGATTACTTCACCGTATTCTGGATGTTCGACAACGGTACCATTGCAAGCAAATTCCTGAAAAGAAAAAAAAAAGCTTTTAAAATACATTTTAAAAATTTTGCATAACATTTTCCAAACATAGCAATCATACTTTTGCTAAGACAAATTGTTATACAGTTCATGCATGACTATATATACATTAATTCTCTTTTGTGACTTTTAAACTTAGATTTTCATTATAGCTTACAAAAATATATCACTATTTTTTTCTTTCATTATGTTTCTATTTTATTCTACTGATACATTTCAATTTTCCACTATTATTTTATACATAGACACTATTCTTCTTCTTTCATTATTTCTTCATTTTTATCATAATATTGACTTGATTAAAAGAGTAGTAGAACAAATATTAATGCAAATAAACAACAAAATTATTTCATTCAGTTAACAAATTAATTTTCTTAAGTTATCAGAGGGGAAAAACGCACTTATTTTTTGATATACTGTAATAATAAATTATCATAGAACTTGATATATATTTTTAATCATAATTTTATATGAAATAAAATGGTCCAGTTTTAAAATATATGAGGGCAAGTCAAAAAGTATCCACACTCTGGTTGTAGAATTTACTTTAATCAATTTTCAAAAAAAAAAAAAAATAAAGTCAAATATATCATTTTCCAGCAATTTTTCTGCTTTTCAATACTTTTTTGTCCATCTGTCAACAAATTTCCATATTCCCTCATTAAAAAATGTAGACTGAGCTACAAGTCACGTATGCACTGTTATTTTCTCATGACAAAACATGGATTCATAACTACGAGCCTGAGATTAAACAAAGAGTATGGAATGGAAACATTTTCAATCGCTAATCCAGTGCTGACAGTTTTCTGGGACTGTTAAGAACCAGTATTGAAAACATTATCAGGAAAAAGGTTCAACTATCAATAGTGATTGTTACAGCGAGACACTCACCAAAGAAATGAAGCCTAAAATTCGGACAAAATGCAGAGGATGACAATGCACACTTGCATTCTACAAAAATGTTACTTTGATATGTTGGGGTATTCATCCTCCAATAGTACTGATCTTGCCTCATCAGACTACCACCTGTTCGGGCCATGAAAAAAGCCCTAAGACAAGATTCCCGTTTGATGAAAAGGTAAGACAACGGTCATTTGTAGCTTGCACTCAGCCTAAAACATTTTTTAATGAGGGAGTATGAAAGCATGTTAACAGATAAACAAAATGTATTAAAAAAGCAGGGAGATTATGTCAAAAAAAACAAAACTCTTTTCTGAAAGTTAATCACAATAAATTCTACAGCCAAAGTGCAGATAATTTTTGACTTGCCAAAAGTAATGACTTGAAAAATGTTTATTTTTATACCAATGACTATATTTTAACTTTATTGCTTTTTATAGTAATTTAATTTTGTTATCATAATATATTTATCTTTACATCATGCATACTGAAGATATTGTAAACATTATATTTTGAATCAATTACATAAAATTCACTTATAAAATTAAATTCCATTACATTTTATCTCATTTCTACAGTGAATTAGCTCTAAATTTTTTTCATCCATCAGCCCCATTTCTTTTCTGTGTGTTGTTATAAAGACTGGCAACTTCTTTGTCTATTTATTTTCATTTTTCCAAAAGTTTCTAGACAAAAAAATTATAAATTGTAATTGTTTTTATGAATTAGAAAATAAACAGATATAACTTTAAAAATAAGATTACACTATCAAGTTTGCTACCTTGGGAGCTACACACATAAAAAGGTAATATGTGGACAACTATCCCCCCCCCCCAAAAAAAAAAAAACACCCCACAACTAATGTTGGGAACTAGTTTATATATTATTATTAGCATAATCATTATATAACATTTGCAATTCTAGTTTATGTATATTGTGTCTAAATTCAGGCAGAGTTAAATAGGCAATAGGTACAATAATCAAATAATGAAACTCGATTGTCACCTACATGATTAAGTGTGATCTTTACACTAAATAAGTGTGAGGTAAAAGAGCCTGTTTACTGCAAATGCTTTTCCCATAAAAAACTTGGTAAACAGCAAACTTAGCTAAATTTAGCCATATAATCTAGTCACCAAAATAAATTTTATAATTTTCATTCAAACCAGCATGAAAATGATACATTCAGCAAATTTTTAAATAAATCATGCAAATAACTCAAAATATTAACCACAAATAAAATCGGTTAATTTTTTGATATTTATTCAAATAAAATCAAAGCCTGTTCAGTGGAGTATTTAATTTATAATAAATGAGAACAAAATATAATTTGAATAAGAATGATTTTTTCTCTACTGAATTTTTTTTTTTTCTTAATTAAGTTCATAGAACTCATGAAGATTTATTAAGATTATGTTCTCCTTGATCATATTTACAAATATTCAACAGTCTGTGTTCTCAATGAAAGTTAAAACATTCAAACTATATTTTAGTATAGTTAAAATGCCTTTAAATTAAAGTGGACCAAAACTTTTAATACTAATTAAGTAGTGTATATAAACTAATTTGTATAAAGATTACCTAAGGATAAAATTCATAAATTAAATATCGATAGTGCAGAACTGAGCTTCTTTATGAAGAAAATGAATGCATAAATTTAACAACCGGATTCAATTTAATGAATATCATAGTCAAGAGAAGTTGTATGTAACTGCTGTACGCTATAGAAATGAGTATAGGTACCTTTAAATGCATTTTTATAAATAATTTTACCCCCCCCCCTTCACCATGTTAATGAGTGGCAAACAGATAGTAAAAGTACTATTTACATTAAGGAAAAGAGGTATCATATAAGTGGAGTCTAATTACACCAGCTATTTAGAAAAACATTCCACAGGCAAAATTAAATACATACTATTACTTTTTTAGATCATTTTTCTTTAACCTCTTCTTGTCATTGCTTAACAAGTATGACCGACAGGAGATATGACTGAAAGCAAGTAACAAAAATATATTGGAATTTATTTTTAAAAAATTCTATTGGTTAACTCCTTTTGTGTCCATCCTGATTAAATACCCATGATAATTAAACCACCGACAAACAGTTTCATCATGATGATGATGATAAGAAAACTTTTAGAGATGTGGAATTCTAAAAATCATAAAATATAGACAAAAAACATATATATATTTTGTCCATGAATTGGTCAATATTCAAAGGCAAAAAATTCATAAAATCAAAAGCACTGAAGATCAGCATATTTATAATAAAAATTCATTAACAGTGAAACTGGAGACATTTTTAACAATTTGAAATTAATGTAAAAATTATATAGAAAGAATATTTCGATAATTATTATAACTATATATTATTAGTTTGTCAAATAAAATAAAAAATATATCTATGTGTGACTATAACAAGTTAAGATTGGTTGCATTAACGCGTGGTTTAAAACAAATAACTTTTTTTTTTAAAAAAACAAACCCATTACAAACCCTTCAATTAACTTAACTTCAAAATGCAAATAACCTAACAATTGATGATAAACTACATCAATTTTGAACTATTTTAACAGTAATCATTCTTTTTTCCTCCCTCATAAAAATTTAGTTTTAACAATTTCTAAACACTCAGTAATTTATTTTTTCTTTATATTAGATTATCTATTAACTCTTAATTAATAGAAGAACTTTCCTAAATTTATATACAGCAGCTCTCAAAATTGGAAGTGTATTAATGTAATTAAAATTTACATTTTAATCTAACTTGCTCAGAAGAATTCACATCAAATAGTTCCAAGATTACAGATATATTTAAATATAAGAAAAAAAAAAAATAAAAGATTGAGGTTTAAAATTACATACGAAACTAAAGCAAGTTAATTTTACAAATGTTGCAATCTAAGCCAAAAAGTTTATAAAGATTGCTGCAAATTTTGCATCCAATATTAATAATTTTCTTTGAAATGTGTCTTTGGGGCCTTGAGAAAATCAGGTCATTAGGGAAACAAATCCAGAAAAAGACCATGGACACATGAAAATAACAAAGACAAAAAAAAAAAATTAAAGCTGCAAAAAAATAGGGTTTATATGTTATTTTAATGACTTTAGAAATTAGATCAATTATTAAATGTATTATCACTGAATATGATCTAATTCCAAAAGACAATAAAATATGTAAACCAAATTTTTTTTCTCAAGTTTTTGCCTAGCTATAGTCTCTGGATTTAATGCCTTAAAGAATAGTTACAGTTGAAAAACATTTATTATAATCTTAGATGCAAAATTTCACTGCATTTTTACTTTGATGTGGATTTTTGAGCATTTATAAATCTAATTTTGTTTGAATTCTTGTTTGCATAGAGTTTCAAACTTCTATATCATCCTTCATTTCATCATTAAATTTATTGGTAATCTCTTCAATCTTTGATTACAATTTTCCAATAATCTGCGATATTTTTCATATACAATCTTTTTGCCATTGATATTGTATTTAATATAAACAGTAACGATCACAAAACAATGACAAGTTAGTATAGTGTACAAGTATCCACACTTTACGGTTTTACCTCGAAATATTAAGGATATCCTATATTGATTTTTTAAAAAACACAATGTATGCCAATCAATAAGTTTGTAATGAATGTATTTTCTAAGTACAAGTCTTTTCTTTTGAGCAATTACGACAACTTTAAAAGTTTTAATGAGCACATTAAATTTTGAGAGCCATATTATTTTTAGGCCTTATTTAAATATTATTTCAATCTTCTACTTATATTATTTATATCATTTAACATAGATCAATAAATTTTTAATAAAAGAAATTAAAGGATCTATTTTGTTATTGTCTTAGATATAAGCCTATATTATGGATATACACCTGGGTCTCGTTTTACGAGATAGATAGGCTCCTCAGAAAACACGCGCAAACGAAATCGCGCAAAAATAGACGTAACTTACATTGAAAAAGGGGGGATGCGGTCTGTGATTTTTCAAAATTCAATTAAAGGATCTATTTTGTTATTGTCTTAGATATAAGCCTATATTATGGATATACACATGGGTCTCGTTTTACGAGATAGATAGACTCCTCAGAAAACGCGCAAACGAAATCGCGCAAAAATAGACGTAACTTACATTGAAAAAGGGGGGATGCGGTCTGTGATTTTTCAAAATTCGCGTAAAAGCAAAGCACCAAAGTAAAATTACTTTAAAATTCGCGCAAAAAAAATATAAGGAAATAAAATATGACTAATAAAAAATTTCAAATTTGAAAAACATCGATACAAGACAAACTTTTTTTAACTATAATATTTAATTTTATTCAAAATAATATATTTTTATGCATAATTTACAGTACAGTAATTTATATTTTTTTTATACACCTTTTTAATTATGATTTTCTGGTGACAACGTAATTAGTAATTAATCTTCAAGACGATTATTTTATTAATTGTTCACGAAGCTCGCGATATCCAGATATACAACCATTTACCTCTCGTTGGAATTTAAGAGGACGTTAATGTTTAGTCATTAATAAAAAAATAATAATTGATTACGTTATTTTTTAAAAAGCAAAAACAGAATGTGATTTAAAATGCAAAATTAACACGCACAATGTTTGAACAAATTTACGTTATAATCTTGTAAAATTTAATATGTGTATACATAAAATGTGGAAATCATGATTTTAATTTCAATATTGCATAAAATCTTACTATTATAAAGCACTGAAAATATTGAAATTACTAAGATGAAAGTCGAATTCCAATAATGTGCTATTACTTTCAATATAACGTAAGAGCGCGAAATTTATTATTTAAAGTAATAGCGCATTATCGGAAATTGACTTCCGGTGAAACACGAATAGCGTAACTTTAAAATCGTGTTAAATAAGTCCGCTTAAAAAGAGACCCAGGTGTATATATATTTTATTCCAGACATTGTTTCACATAGCACCTTCAAGTAAAAAACAATAAAAAAGTTGCTTTCATCTTCAGCAATTTGTTTGTTATGAAAACTATCTTAATAGAAAGATAATTTATTAGTGTGAAATACCCACAGTTGTCTAACTAATAGAGTAATTGCATATTGGTTATAATTCCTCCCTTCATATTTGGATTCTTACCATGCGCATAAAAATGAACATGAAATGAATTTTGTGCATCAGAGTATGGCGTTATCAACTCAATAATGCACTCCATATTTAATACTTTAAAGTTACCCTATTGAATTGTTAAATGAGAGATCAAACCAAAACAAATTATATTTCCTTATCCCTCCCCTGCTAAAACTCTATTGCCATGCTGATGCATATCAATGTGTTGGCTGTCGCATACCCGTGAAAGGCCGAATTTAAACATGGCCTTTACACACCACTTCCAAAAAAAGAAAACCCCTCCGGAAAGGATGTATAACTACCAACAAAACATATGGCATAAATGAATAAAGATAACACATCAAAATTTTAACCCCCGATAAAGTAGTGTCCCATGTACTAAGCTGTCATCTCTTTATCCCAGGTTATTGGTGGATTAAGCCACTATCGGAAATATATGCATTTAATATTGTTGGAGAGAGAAAAATAAACGAGACACTCACAAAGACAATCTATGAAATGAAAAACAAATACTTATTTACCCCAAATAAAGAAAAATACATTCTCTACCCCCCCCCCCCCAAAAAGCACTATAATATGAAAAGAAAATTAATACTAATGTTTATGCAATTTAGACATGGAACACCCTCCCTTATTTCATAGAAATACCTTTGAATGAAGTGGTCCGGGTTTCTACCCACACACACATATATTAAGCATTAGTTATTTTATGTAATATCAAGGAAATATGGTTATACATATATGTCTATTCACACATCCTTTCTACTATTTACATAACATTTTATAAGCATGCGCTTGTATATAAATCAAGCACAAGCGGAGACAAAGCAAAACTATAATTTAAATCCATTTTATATTTCTTTATGCTATATGCACGTGTGTTATAAGCATTAATTAAAAAAAAAAAGCACGCACACATATGTATGCACATCTAGGCATATTAAATTTAAGATGGAAGGATGGTTTCACACGAACAATCCCGCGCTTTGCAGATAAATAATTCGACATACATGTACTATACCAAAAAATACATATATCAATAAGATTCCTTTTATTTTATTAAAGCATCTCAACAATATTTAACTAAAAATGGTAAATGAATAAAATAAAATTTATATCCTTTGGTGTGTTCAGACTTCATCCGGATTTCAGGGGTTTCAGAGTTTGCTACACAACTGGACAACAGAGTGGCGAGGACATTACTTTATTAAGACGTGGGCATCGAGATCTTCGTCATTATCATCAGCTAGAATTAAGTGGGCTTCTACTCCATATTCATTTCACTGGCTAATGTAGATATTCTCATCTTCTTGAGGTTTTTACTCAATATTTTCTTCTTTATGACAACATCAAAAAAACTGCAACTTATTTGTATAATTGAAGCCAAGCAAGCTCGGCTCTGTTCCCTTCCTTATTAATTTCTTTAATATTGGACGATTAATGTCTCCTTAGATGCAGTCTTAATAAATGGCCTCAGCAGTTTATAGCTAGTAATCATCAGTCAGAAGAAAAGAGTTCGGCACAGCATCCCAACATTTTTGCAACCATGGTTTCACTCCGTATTAGAGTATATTCTATATCTTCACGTCTCTCTACATTTCTCTTAATAGTCAACAACAACCACAACAATAATAACTAAATATAGTTTTTACTTCTAATTATTATGTAAGCAAAACACTCATAAATAAGTTTAGTGAAGATATAAATTAAATATTAATATCGATAGGCTTAACGTTTTCAAGGATCCATGCCTCATAATCATAGCCTTCATAAAAATATATAATAAAATGTATGCAAAGATATTTAAATATTAGCCAGTGTTACATAGCCCATTTCTTCGAAATCTCATATCTTCTCCACTAAAATGAGTGTTTTGTTTAAACAATAACTGTAATAATAATCCCTCAAAACTTGATGAACAGATTATATAGCACACTCATTACACTATGAATTTGAGTACCCCATCCCCTATAACTATTGCATCAGCCAACTCTACCTTCATGGCTAATGTGTAGAACAATGCATATAGCTTTTTACACTTTAATGTTATTGCTATAGTTCTCCCTTCTCTCAGAAGTGGATTATTCCAGATTCCTTTCTAATCTGATCGGATTAAGCATTGTTTGCTGCTGGCCAATAGGCTGATATACAGCTAAACACATAGCCAATGATTAATGTAGGCCAATAAGCAAGAATGCTCACTGAATCCAAATGTTTTCAGTAAGGTCAGGGATCTGGCTATAAATAGTCAGCCTTTTGTGAGAACATGTCTGTATGCGTTCTCCCAGGGAAGCCCTGCTAACCTGAACAGCAGTAAGCATTCCCATTAATAGCAATACGCTATTTGCCCACGCAGCTAGGCAAGTCCACAGAGGGACCGAACATAAGACCACTGTTGACTCTAGACAATCTGTCTTGTACAGCCGGAAGAATCGTTTCTCCCTACCTGCGAGGCAAGCTATCAGATGTAGCTGAAAGCAGTAGAACCACAAGATCCGGATTCAAGAGTTCACATTATAACTGCATTATTTATTGTATATATGTGTGAACATAATAAAGATTATATTAATTGTAATACCAGTGTTAGTATTATTTGCTGTAGGTTGGTCAGTAATCCAGATCAAAGACAACAGTTAAGTAAAGTACAAAGCAGAATGCCCATTAATACATTAGTAAAATTTAACATTTGGTAAAATAAGTCACCTGACTTTGCTTTAACTTATTAACAGAGAAAATATATAACAAAAAAAAAAATATAAATGCACGTTGGGTCATTTACAATTACTTTTAACCATTTTTTTTATAAACATGTTCCAACACGTGAACAACTTTTAAAAAATTGCTAATGTAAAGTATTTGCGATAGTTAAAAATAAAACAAAAATATTACTCGCATATTATGATATACATAAAATTACAAATTATAGCTTTTAATATTTGTTTTAGTCGTGTGCGGGTAAAATATAAAGACCATCATCATCCATTTTATAGTAAGTTTATATATTTCGTACTTAATTTATGGTGATTATAATAGTGATAAATGTACTCTAAATTAATACACGCTAATATTTTTCTATATACAAGAATTGTAGCTTTAGCTAGAACCGCCTTGTGTGCGGCCACTCCAAGAGTGCCCGTCACAGTACATATATGAAAAAGATAATCTTCAGTATTAAAAAAACAAAAGTACTTGTATAAGAATCAATGGATAGTTAATATTTATAATAAACCAAGTGTATTTAACAGTAATAATTGAAATGGGACAGATGTTTAGCAGATATAAGAGTGCATGACTTTCTAAAACACAAATGTGATAGAGTAGTCATTTGCTGTATCTTCTAAATCTACTAAATAATGACCGACTTCAAAGAACATATTACCAATGTTAAATATTTTTGAAACAATCATTTTGCAACTACTGTCTAGACAATCATTTACTCCAAACTTTATTATGCCAGTTGAAATCTGCAAAAATAATTTTAACAAACTCATAGTGATATGCAGGTAAAAGCTGCTCATGTTATGTTTAACAGAAATATTCAACACAAGATTTGCATTGTGAAGCAGACGGCAGAGACTATCAGCATAGAACTGTTCCACTGCTCATACTGTGTATCTACAGAAATAATTATATAGAATGTGATAGGATGAAAATATTAATAAAATATTTCAATAAATGTAAATGATATTTATTAGCGCAGTTTTTATTAGTAGTTATTAATAATCATGAATTCCTGCATATTCTATATCAGCGTTTCCCAACCTTTTTAGGCTCGCGTATCACATGATAGTACATCACGCTAAATTGTACCACTTCGTAAAAATGATTGTATTTAGTGAAATTTGTTATTGCGAGTGTGTTATTTTATTTTCATTATAAATATTATAGGGTGACCACGTATGCATTCACATCTCATAATGAGACAAATTACATTGAAACATGCCTAAACGTCACGCCAGATAATAAACTCACTGAAATTATAAACTCACTGTAACATATTTATATGTATGTGTTTGTTCAAAGGCTGCAGAAAGGAGTTTGCTATTAACTGAAAGGAGACCCTTTGATTCCTCTTGGAGGCCTTAAAGGAACCGAGCAGGGCAAATTCCTAATGTCCACTTCATACGTTCTTGTCGTTGCAGCTGTTATTACTATGTGATTATTCATATAGTATACGAACATGGATGGGCTACTCACCAACACGCATTAGCCAGCATGGTGAGTTTATTGGCTTTTTACCTCTGAGTTTAAGATCAAGAAACACCATGGTCTTTCTTCTCAGTGCCTGATAAGGCAGAATGAATGTTTGTGTAAATGATAAATATTTTTCCAATACATATATACAATTATGACAGACAAAAATAAAGCATGGCCCTTATTCCCAGGAGGCTGTAAAGTCACCAACCAAGGCAGCGGTTGGTGGCCGAAGGCGGAGGGTGCTAAGAATCCCCTGATTGCGAACCCAGGCTGCCATTTGATGACGACTTTTTATTTAGGTACTTACAACTGCAGATCACTTTCAAGTGAAGGAAGATTGCAAGAATTAGAAGAACTGTCTTATATTAAATGGGACATTATTGGACTTTGTGAAGTTAGAAGAAAAGGAGAAGAAACAATTGATTTAAAAAGTGGACATATACTCTATTATAAAGGCACACATATTGGAAATACAAGTGGAGTAGGATTCATTATAAATAAAAAGTGGAAGAACAATATTGTGGAGATTGATGGTGTATCGGACAGACTGGCAAGATTAGTTATACAACTTAATAGCAGATACCAAATGCAGATAATTCAGGTTTATGCCCCAACAAGTTCTCATAGTGATGAAGTAGTAGAAGATTTTTATATGGATGTACAAAAGGCTTTTGATCAGAGTAAACAACATTTTAAAATTGTTATGGGAGACTTTAATGCTAGAATTGGTAGACAAATGAAAGATGAAATTGCTGTAGGTAATTTTGGTTATGGTAATAGAAATGAGAGAGGACATAGACTTGTGGAGTTTGCAGAAAAAGAAAAACTTTATATTATGAATTCATTTTTTGAGAAAAATGCTAAAAGGAAATGGACATGGAAGCATCCAAATGAAGGTACAGCAGAATTGGATTATATTTTGACTAACAGAAAATACATATTTCAAGATTGTAATGTTCTTAATAAATTTAACACAGGAAGTAATCATCGATTAGTAAGGTGTAAGTTACGTGTTAATGTAAAACTAGAGAGACAAAAATTATTAAGAAAAACAATATTTACAGTTGATATTCCTAATCTTCAGAAACATTCTAATGAATTTAAATTAGAACTTACAAATAGGTTTCAAATGTTAGGAGATTTTGAACATGATTCAGATTTGAATGAAATTAATATGAAAATAACTGATACACTTTTAAAAACTGCAACAAAGATAGCTGGTAGAAAAAAGCAGCAATTGACTAATAAAATTTCTACTGAGACTAGAGAATTTATGAAGAAAAGAAGGAATCTGAAGATATACAAAAATGATGTATTAAAAAGAATTGAATATCTCGAATTTTGTAAAATGGTACGGAAAAGAGTTGAAAATGATATAAGAAAGTATAACTGTGAAATAGCAAGGAAAGCTGTAGAAGAAAATAAAAGTCTCAAAAATGTTAAACAACATTTTGGTATTGGTAGGAAATTTATATCTGCAATAAGAAAAAAAGATGGAATTATTACTAAAAAGAGAGATGACATCATGAAATTGGTAGAAGATTTTTATCAAGAATTATATAGTAATAAAGAACAAGTACTTCCTATATCTATTACATCTTCCGAATTGCCCAGAATTTTAAATGAAGAAGTGAGACATGCAATTAAGTGTATGAAGAAAGGAAAGGGTCCAGGGAATGATGGAATTATAATTGATATATTAAAAGAAGCAGGTGAAGAAATAGAAATAATTTTAGCAAAGTTATATACCAAATGTCTAAATGATAAAGATGTACCGGAAGATTGGAAGAATGCAGTAATAATATTAATATTTAAAAAAGGTGATAAAGAAGATATTAGAAATTACAGACCTATCAGCCTTTTATCAGTTTTATATAAAATTTTTACCAAGATAATTACAACTCGTCTACAGAGAACTTTGGATTTCCACCAACCAAGAGAACAAGCTGGATTTAAAAGTGGTTTTAGTACAATAGATCATATCCAGGTATTGAGACAAGTCATAGAAAGGACAAACGAATATGAGTTGTCATTATGTTTTGGATTTGTAGATTATGAAAAGGCATTCGATTCTATACACATTTCTTCCGTGATTAAAGCATTGGATCATCAAGGTATAGATCCAGGATATTGTCATATTTTAAAGAATATTTATAAAAATGCAACAGCAACAATTAGATCACATAATGATACTGGAAAAATCAACATTGAGAAAGGTGTAAGACAAGGTGACTCCATATCTCCAAAACTCTTTACAGCAGTGCTGCAAGAAGTATTTTGTGGATTAAAATGGGAATCTAAAGGAGTGAAAGTAAATGGAGAGTATTTAAGTCATTTAGATTTCGCAGATGATGTAGTTGTTTTTGCAAATAATGCTTCAGAGCTGCAGGAAATGTTGCAGGAGTTAGCAGATGAAAGTAGAAAAGTAGGACTAAAGATAAATGTTAAAAAGACTAAAGTAATGTTTAATCGATTTGCTCAAAATATGAAAATAAAGATTGATTATGAAGAATTAGAAGAAGTTAACAGTTACAAATACCTTGGTCAGATTATTAATACAGATGGAAACATAATGGAGGAAATTAATCATAGAATTAAACTTGGTTGGAGTGCTTTTGGTAGAAATAACTTGATACTAAAAGGAAATATGCCTTTGTGTTTGAAAAGGATGGTTTTTAAGAAATGTGTTTTACCAGTTCTTACTTATGGATCTGAGACTTGGACACTTAATAGAAGAGCAATACAGAGATTTCAGACCACTCAAAGGAGTATGGAGAGATGTATGTTGGGAGTAACAAGAAGAGATCAAAAACGCAATGTATGGGTAAGACAACAAACAGGTGTTACTGACCTTATTGAAAAAATGAAAAGATTGAAATGGAGTTGGGCTGGACATATTGCTAGAAGAGATGATAATAGATGGACAATTGAAATTTTAAACTGGATTCCAAGAGATTGTAAAAGACCCAGAAAGAGACCACATGTGAGATGGATGGATGAAATAAGAAAATGTGCAGGAGTGTTGTGGAGAAGAGAAGCTAAAGATCGGAGAAGATGGATTAAACTTGGAGACCTTCATCCTGCAGTGGATTGATAATGATTGATGATGATGATGTTTGTTCAAAATTTCATATTTTTTCCAAAATAATTTATTAAATATTACATTAAAGGTTATTTGGTACATATTTTGTTCAAAGGGTTTTCTCATTCCTTCATTTGGTTTTCCTGAATTTGAGTTTTCTCTTTTTCAAAGCATCTTGCTATTGGTTGGGCCATGGAGAGGATAAATCCAACATGTCCAAAGTCATGGTAAAAATAACCTCAGGGATTATCAGGCTATCTCTTGTTCTTGTTTTCTTTATATTGTTCAGCATGAAGTTAATAGGATTAAAATTTTGATGATTAAATACTAGCTTACATCTATCTAGTAATCCAAAATAGATGATCAAGAATTATGAGTCTAATTTCTGGGTATGATCCTTTTCTGATACATTCTTTCAAATTAAATAATTTAGATTAATTTGCCTTGATCCGACTCATTATTTATCTACTACTTTGTCATATTTCATTTACTAATAAATGGTTTTAATAAAAACACAAAATTATAAAAAAACAATTAGTATATCTTCTTATCATAATCAAATATTTTTATAAAATAAATTTAATGAGATCTTTGTGCTTGTTTCGAGCAACATAATTTTTTGAAATTTGGTTCAAAAGATGCGAGGTATCCCCTTAAGTCTTCAGCTGCGTTCAATCTGTTTCGATACTTTTTTTTTTTTAAAAATATTTGAAGAAAAAGCTCTTCCTACTAATTCCGTATAGTAAACGGTAATAATAATTTAAGAGCTTTCTCAGAAAGTTGTTCATATTCTTTAATGTTTAACCAAAAATTAATTAGATTGTGTCGTTTGAATTCTACTTGTAAAGTTCTGTCACATGATAATTCTATTAAATTTTCTTTATTCTTTATTGATAATGATGTAGCTTTTTCTAAATTTTTTGCACAGAAGGGGTTTGAAATCCAATTATCATTTGTATTTTCGGGTTTTGGGAAATATTCAATAAAAGACAATTTTAATCCTGTTAAATGTGCTATTATATTTTCTCGTATATCTTGAGACAGACTAACCTTATTTTCAAACAAAAAAATATGTAGAGTTTCGAATACTTCCAACTGATTGTTTTCGATACTTATATATATATTACTGTTTCCAAAAATCTAATTTCTTAATCATACTTTCAATTTTACCATTAACATTAAAGATCGTTATCGACTGTACATATTAACAACTTTACTGTATAATATTATTAATTAAAATAAATTTTATGAATTAGGAAAAAACGTTTCTATATTTTTTTTAATTTTTTTTTTTTATGTCCGCCATTATTGATTATTTTTCGTGTACCACCAACCAGCAACTCGCGTTCCACAGGTTGGGAAACACTGTTCTATATAATATCGTAGACCTACTAATATGATTAATTACTAATAAGATATTTATAAACAGATATAACTTGGGTTTAAGTTCATTTTTTTGTTCACATGCTTTATTCAAAACAAATCAATAATAATGAAGTTCACCTAAGTGAAGAAGAAAGTGGGATTCAATCTGGCAAGCTCAAAATAAGAGTCAATTTTTTAACTACCATTAACCTATTATTGCAAGACCCATTTTTCAATAATTTTGCAAGTGAAAGTTTATGAATGGTGGACGAGACAAAAACCTGCAAATGTAAAAATTAATCTAAATGCATCCCTCCATTATTGAATTCATTCAAAGCTTTAATTAAAATAGACTCGTAGTTGAATAGGCCTCTAAACTAATGTTTTAAGGCACATGCTAATTTTTTGTGTGGGTTCCTCTGATGAGTGCTTTGGGCATTAATTTTTATTCAAATTTAATTACATGTAAAAAGGTACATGTTTAACATTAACTTATTCTTAATTTCAATTACCTTTGAGTGAGTTTACGTTTTATTATATATAGTCTAAATATATTCAGATTTAATTTAATTGAAATAAAAAGCAGCTAAGAGTTAAGTGTTTTATTGAAAAATTTAAAATCACATCAAAGCTTAATAATTTTGGACTGCTAATGTTATAAAGCATCAAAACATATTTGATCAAGCTTTTTAACATCTAAAATAAAGTTTCACAGTATTAATATAAATAGGATCTAGTATTGTGATTAAGACATTAATGAACAACTAAAAAAAAAAGTTTATTTCTCCAAACACTTGATTAAATAGTTAGCAAAATGTGCATAAAATTTCCTAGTTATTAAATTTTAATTAATGGAACTAACATTTAATGGCATATAGTAATAATGTTTTAAACAAGTTCTATTACTAAAATAAATAAATGAGTATTTTTCATAGTAAAAACAACTTTCAATTTTTAAATAATTTTGATACTGAAAAATATTCTACACATTACTGCTACAAAACACATGAAAACTTTAATCTATTAATGTTGGGATTTATAATCCAATTTTTTTTTCCTTTCCTTGAATGGTTGATTGTGAAGAAGATTGGTAAAAAATGAAACAGATTCTTAGGCAAAGATATAAAAAATTTAGCATCAAATTTATTTGTTTTTTTTTTGGGGGGGGGGGACGGGACGGGGACAGAGGTGTGGCACTAAAATACACACTTCATACTAATATTTTCAACTTTCAAGTATAGATAATTTTTCCCAAATTACTTTCTTTAAATGATTTACTCAAAAATGTAAAGAATTACAATTATAATTTTAAAACACAAATGTAATAGTCTAGTTATATTAATTAACGAAATAACAAACCTTTTTGCAAGCCTTGACAATTTTCTTCTTATCGTAATCGTCTGAAATTCCTTGAACAGTTGTTAGAGTTTTTCGACCGTTACGTTGCTGAATTCTTATATGAATGAGACCCTCCTGGGTACCTTCAGTGTCATCACCCTTGACTGCATCAGCAAAAGGGTCTGAAAATATACAGTATTATATAGCAACAACAACAACAACAACAAAAAACATAAAAGAAAAAAATATTTTTCAAGATTGAAAAGTATTATTTATATAATAACATAAAACATGGTGACAAGATGAAAAAAACATCAAACAATGCAAATATTTTAAACTTTCGTTCAATTCTGCTTTTAACCAAAAAAAATTATAGATAAAAGGATAAGATCTTTTATACAATGAAATATATATATATATTTTAGTAAAGTATTTGACGTGAAATATGTTGTACACATTTGTAATAATTTGGTATTATAGGTAGAAACATAAATATAAAACAAATGACATGGTGAAAAGTGTACATAAAAATTGCACAGCAAATACTAATTATCCATCAGTAAATTTAAATTTTCAATGTAATTCGATTATCATACCTATAGTTTGGGGGGAAAAGGAAATATGTAAACTTTACAACCATTTTTTATTTTGCACATTATCATACTGCAAAACTTTGCTTAAAATGATCCTACAGAAAAATGTTAATGATGGTAGAAAATCCATAAAGTTTAAAAGCTGTCAATCGTTGGTGGCCTAGTGGTTAGCATAGCTGCCTTCCAAGCAGCTGGCCCGGGTTCACTTCCCAGTCAACGCATTTGACATATGAGAAAAGAAAAAAAAATTCTAAAAGCTGTAAAGTGTTTTATTAGATAGCTGCTACTAGATTTCTTAAAAGATTGTGAAAAAATTGATTGAAGTTTTTTTCTTCTAGAAAAATCTTACAGAATGTTTAACTGTGATGAAACCAAATTGTTACAGAAGAGAGTACCATTGTTAAAGTCAGGAGGCATTTGCCAACTAAAGATTCCCTGTACTCTGATACAACTATGAAAAAATTCTGGACTACAACTCTTATTTAATTATTCTTGATTTCTCCAGAGGTCTGAACCAACTATATCAACTAATGTTCCAACATTCGGTCATCAGAAATAACTATATCCATTCAACTTATTCCATTTACCATCACAAGAATGAATAGCAAGTTTTGTTTATTTTTTAAGAAAGTAAAGCACATGTATATATGTATTCTGGATTTGAATACCATACATAATGTTAATGTGCCCTTACTGTATGTCTTCATCTGCATTACTATAGTCTACTTTTTTGATTTTGTGTTAAAATTTTTAAAATAAATTATATGGTAACTATGTATATATACATATTTAAAATGTTTATACTGTATATGTAATATATGCTACTGCTAAAGTGTGAAAAACAAGTAATGTATAGAATACCTAGGCTATACAATGCGTGACAAGTATGAAAAAAGATTTCATTGAAAAAGATACACCCCAAAATATAAGAAATACAAAATATGTAATTTTTCTACTTAAAGAGAAAAAGACCGATGCTGAATTACTTGTTAAACTTAAATGGTATTATACAAAACTATTATCCACATATTTCAGTATTCACATTCATCTATTTACATATAATGAATAAATTATTTCAGTTTGATTTTGGTAGCCTCTCTTTATTACTATAGTCTTTTCTATATCTGCATTATTATATTCTATTTTATTATTTTTAAAATAAATTGTAGCAGATGTTGTTAAAAATGTCACTATTGTAGTGTTCACTACCATGTATTATCCATACTAAAGCTTAAAACGAGATGGTGCTGATGGTATGGGTTTACTACATTATATATTTATTTATTTAGAATGATTCTTAATCAGACAGTAATAAACTATCTACACACGTACTATTTAATCATATCACTAGCTCCATGATTTTGTAACCAAAACACAAGATATTTCGAAAAGATAAGAACGGCCTTCTTACCTTTGTATTTAAATTTAATTATATAGGCCAATCTAATACATTTTGAAATGAGAGCACAAAGATTTTGACTTCATCACTTTACTTCCATTACATTTATTAATCAGTTGTAAATTCGAAAATTTTGCTGGGGTTAATGATATAAATGCAATGGAAATAGTGATGAAGATAAGATCTTCGCGCTCTTATTCCAAAATGCATTAGATTGGCATATAAAATCGAGTTTAGGTATAAAAGGAAGATGGCTCTTCCTATCTTTTCAAACTATCTTACACTTTGTTTGAGTTTCCAGCGTATTATATATTCTTCCCACATAACTAAATCTTTATTCAGCAATTATGATTTTGGTCGCTACTCTTTACAAATATACAAGTAATTTTTTTAAGATTTTAATAATCACCTATTAATTTATACAACTTAGAAGTTACTATTGTTTCAAATCATATTTGCTATAATAGAATTTGACTGCGTAAAATAGTATTAATTATACATTATCATTAATCTACGTAATCACGTGATCACCATTTCTTATGCTTGCTCATACTGTTATTATTGTATGAGAGTTTTGCCTGTTTTAATCTACATAATATTAAAAAAAAAATAAAGAGAAAAAATTTAAAATGCAACATTCAATACATTATAATTCAGAAACTAAAAAAGAAAGAAAGAATAATAGTCAGAGGAATTAATGTAATCAACAAAAAAATGCCAACAAACATTTTGGGAAAATAAATTTTATAAAAATTATTTATTTTTTAAGAGTACAATTTTGCTAAAAGATTCAGATAGATATTAAAGTTTATAAGTAAACGAGCAATTATAAAAAACATTTATGAAATGAGCTAAAGCAAAGCAATTTATTCATAAAAATCAAATTTTTTTATGACTTTTGAAATGGTCATGGCTTCCCACATTTAGAAATTACAGATCCTATCAAACTTTTTTTGCAATACTAAGAAAAAACAACAAGTATAATGTTTAAGTCAACTTGCATTCTATATATGCCAATATGCTATAGAAACTAAAAGAATTGTAAGCTTACTGTTCTCAGAACAATCTTAAGTTTTAATAGTTTATTTTGAAACATTAACCAAACCATGAAAATGCGAAGGAGAAAAAGTTACGCATTATTTTACTATCCTAAATTTGATAATTCAATAAATTTGCTCCTTGATTTATTTGATATATTTAAATTAATAATATATATTTTTACTGTTCTCTATTAAGACTACTAATAAAATGAAATTTTCCATTCATTTTATTATATTAATTTGGATATAAAATATATTACTCATTCAACTATGTGTAGTCTTTGTCAAGCATTGGTAGTTGAGAGATCAGTGACAGCTGCTTTACAAGCAGTTGTCCCAGGTTAGCTTCCGGCTGATGCTATGACACATGAGAGAGAAAAAAACTATATGTATTCTTTAAACAAACAAAAAAAAATATATAGCTAATTGTTAATTTTCTAGAGTTATAAGTAAAGCCAATTTCATTAAATATAATAATATTTAACTTAATTATATTACAGCAATCAAAAGATAAACATCAAAATTTTTTCCCCTTAGTTTATTGCACTACCATTTTATAAGATTTAGATATCAGATACAATCTCATTTAAAGATCAACTGTAGCAAGTCATTTGTATATAAAAGAATTATTATAACTTACACATTCTCTAGACTGATAAATAAAGCTTACAAATTGAGTAGAGCCGGTGAAAAAACAATGCTTCCATTATTTAGGCATAAAAACATATGTTTACTGTTTCTCTTTCAATTTTATTCTAAACACGTGTATGTACTAATTTATTACGCTGCTTAAATAAATTGTAACAAAATGCTAAAATAAAGCCTGGTGATCATGAAAATTTAAAGAATCCCTTTGGAATATTATTTTAATTATAGAAGTTGCATAAAAATATGTAAATGAAGTTGGATTAATGGTATTCTACCTGCAACAAATACCTAAAAGTTAAGAGAGTATTTTCAATGAACATTTATATTATGTTAAGATTTCAAGTTTTGAACTAGCTTGAATATAAGCAAAGTTAGATAAATGGTGATATTATTAGCGCCCCCAAAACATTAGTTTAAAAAAAAAAAAAGGCAATTCAAATGATCTAGTGTTTTAGTAATTCTCTGAATTATCAAAATCTAATGTTTCTATAGAACATATAAGATCATTGATTTTTGGTGTGACTTGATTACTAAAGAATGTTATGAATGCATTTATTCATATGGAATAAATTAAGGACGAAACAAAAACATTAGAATATGAAAACTATAAAAAGGAAATAAGGTAATAGTGCATTTGCATAGTTGTGAATCCAGACTATTTGATGATAACTTTTTATACATACAACTGCAATTTCTTTCAATTAAAGATTGCTCAACAAGAACTATCTAATATTAAATGAGACATTATTAGAGTCTAATAACATTAGAAGATGAAGAGAATTTAAAAAGGGGCATGTGCTTTAATGCAAAGGCATAAATATTGGAAGCACAAATGGAATTCATTATAAATAAAAAGTGGATGAATGATATTGTGGAGATTGAAAATGTAAGACAATGGCTAGATTATTCAATTTAATTGAAGATATAAAATGCAGATAATTTAGGTTTATGCAACACAAGTTTTCATTGCCATGAAGGAGATTTTTATATGGATGTATAAAAAGCTTTTGATCGGATTAAAAAAGGTACAGCAGAATTGGATTGTATTTTGAGTAACAGAAAATATGTATTTCAAGATTGTAAATGTTCTTAATAAACTCAATATAGGAAGTAATCATTGATAAGTGAGATGTTAAGATATATATAAATGCAAACTAGACAAAAACTATTAAGAAAAACATTATGCACAGTTGATATTCCAGACCTTCAAAAACATTCCAAAGAATTTAAATTAAACATCGCAAATTGTTTTAAAATATTTGAAGACGGCTCAGATTTGAATGATACTAATGGGATGGTAATTGATACACTATTAAGAACTGCAATAAAAATAACTGGTACAAGGAAGCAGCAATTTACTAGTAAATTTTCTACTCAGATAAGACAAAGTATGAAAAGATGGAGGAATATAAAAATTTATTTAAAAGCCCCATTAAAAATTGAATATCTAGAGCAGGGGTGTCCAACATGTCCTAAGGGCCACATGCATTCCAAGATGGCTATAAATGCAGCTCAATGCAAAATTGTAACTTTTTTATAATTAAGTGTTGCAATGTGATTAAAATAAGCATATGTACAAACTCAAATATAATGTCAAATATCCAAGTAGTTCTATTGTTTCCCTTTTTTACTTTTATAATAAATTATATATATATAAAGCATCAGCGATGTTTTATTACTTAATAATAACAAACTTAGAACCTCTCCAAATGGGGTTGCTGCATAAATAGATTTAATGACTTTTTGTTCAAGTGTGGTGCATGTCATGAAAATTATTCCTGGATTTTTTTTTTGCTTATCTGTTTTGGTAATGTTTGTATATTTAATGTGGTCCAGAGACACCACACACCCCAGATTAAGTTTTGTTATATGTAATAAAAAAGCCAATAAAGATTATGATAATTGTAAATTAGCAAATAGTTATAGAAGAGAATAAAAATCTCAAAAGTGTAAAACAATATCTTGGAATAAATGATAGGAAACATTTTCACAATAAGAAGAAAAGATGAACTAAGAGAGATGCCATCATGAAATGTATAAAAGAATTCAATAAAGAATTATATAGTAATAAGGAACAAGAGAACAAAATACCCACTATAATTACATTTGGATTGCACAGCATTCTAAATGAAGTGAAACTTAATAAAATCTATGAAGGGAAAAGGTCCAGGGAATGATGGACTTATAATTGATATCTTGAAGCGGATGAAGATATAAAAAAATTATTGACAAAGTTATATATCAAATGTCTAAATGATAGATGTAGTAGATGATTAAAAAAATGTAGTAGTAATATTAAAAATTAAGATCTATTACTAACCTTTTAACAGTTCTATACAAATTTTTGTACTAAAATAATTACAACTCACCTACAGCAAACTTTGAATTTTAATAAAGCTGAATTTAAAAATAGTATTAGCATAGTGGATCACATCCAAATATTGAGAAAAATTATAGAAAAGAATTTGAGTTATTATGCTTTGGATTTATAAATTACGAAAGGGTATTTGATTCTGTAAGCACTTCTATAGTGATTAGATCAAGATATAAACTCAGGATAGTCATTCTGAAGAATATCAAATATGCAACAGAAATAATTAGATTGCATAGCAATATTAGAAAGATTAACGTATCTCCAAAACTTTTTAAAGCAGTTTTGCAAAAAGTATTTTGTGACTAAAACAAGAAGCCAAGAAAGTAAAAATAAATGACAATTATTTAAATCATCTAGATTTTACAGGTAGTGTAATTGTTTTGGAAAATGATGTTTCAGAACTTCAGGAAATGTTGCAAGAGTTATCAAGTGCAAAAGTAGGAATAAAGATAAATGCTAAAAAGCTAAAATAAAGTTAAATAAAAATCAATGATGAATTTGAAGAAGTCAAAAACTACAAATACCTATATCAGATTATTAATACAGATGGAAACATAATGGATAAAATTAGCTATAAAATTAAACGTGCGCAGTACTTTTGGTAGAAATAATGTTTGAAAAGGAAAGTTTTTAATAAATGTCTTACCAATTCTTACTTATGGATCTGAAACTTGAACACTTAACAGAAGAGCAATAGAGATTTCAGATACATTCAACAAAGTATGGAGAGATGTTAGGAATAACAAGAACAGATCCAAAACAAAATACTTGATAGAACAAATAAGTATCACTGATATTATTGAAAAAATTTAAGAAACTGAAATGGAGAAGAGCTGGGCATATTGTTAGAAGACATAATAATAGATTGATAGTTGAAATCTTAAATTGGATTCCAAGAGATTAGAAACCACGCAAGATGGATAAAGTAAGAAAGTATACTGATGTGATGTGAAGAGACTAGAGATTGGAGAAAATGGATTAATACTGCAATGGATCTATAATGGTTGAAAGTAATGATCATATCTGTGTATGTTTATTTAGTAATAGATGTCAAAAAATTGTGAAACTGATATTATTTCTGCATAATTTACAAGAATAAAATATGTTCATTGTTGTTTTAACATATTAATAATTTTTATTAGTCGTCCATTAGACTAGAGATTATCCAATAATATTTCTGTAATTTTCACTACACCAGCCTCATGCAAGATACGGATTGGTTTCTATCTGCTTTTAACATCTTGTGAGGGATGTAATAAACATATAATCAAAGATAGGTGAAAAATACCTATGATAAAACGTGTAAAAGATTGTGGTCTGGGTCAACTGATGAGAGCTGGGTTCAGCATAAAATGTGCATCTTGGGAATAATCTTTTTCACGTCTTTGGTCATATTTACGATTACATCCCTCCACAAGAAGTTAAACGCAGATAGAAACCAATCCCTATCTTGCATGAGTGGTGTAGTGAAAATTACATTATGAAAATATTCATTATGAAATTAGCATAACTCGATTACATATTCATTAAATTATTTTAATTTCATGATTACAAATATTATTTCTACTTTATTGAAAAAGGTTATTAAAACTTAAGATTCTGTTTACATCATTGTCTAATTAGATAATTATTAATGCCATATTTTCATCTAGTTAATAAATGAAGTTCATTTTGAATTTCCAATTAGCAAGAGTAAGCTTATAACCATTAAAAATTTTAAGAATCGGTAGGGTAGTCGGAATTTGAAGAAAATTGGGTTGTCCCTCTTAATTCATAATATAATCACTTTCTAATTCAATTTAACTCGTCATCCTTTAATTGATTTACTTTCCTGAGTTTTTTTAAAAAAAGAATATGGTTTTAATTATCAGATGCTCGATAATTTCTGATTGTCACATAAATGAATGTTCACCATTGTATTTTATATTTATGATGGTCTTTAATTTTCTGGGACTGTAAATCACTGGGTAGTAAATCTGGATTAACATCCAATGCGACCTTTTATTTAGCCGCCTTATAAGACAATGGCAGTTTCAAATGAAGGAAAATTATTTCAAATGAAAACTAACTTTGGTTGTTTCTTTTTTATATTAAAAATTTTTTTTACCTAGAAGTGAATAAAATACCAGATATTTTTCAAGCTCACAAAATCTCAGCCACGTACAATATTACTAAAAACGCGAGTTAATTACAAAAAAAAAACACCCCCCATTAAATGCTAGAAACAAATATCGCTAACAGAACCGATTTATATTTCTAAGATATCAGTTTACAGCTTCTTATATAGATCATGACATTCACCACAAACACAACCCTCTTAATCAAAACTCAAAAAAAAAAGACAAATTTTGTAAAGATTCAGTTAAACTATATAAGGTGTTATAAATAAAAAATTATTGCTAAAATGTTCAAAAATTTTCAGTTAATGTTACTATTTGAAACTTAAAGGAAATTATGTACATATATATATATGCATCAAGGCAATGGCGTAACAAACTGAAAAAGTGACCCACCCAAAGTTAAATTATTTCGAATAACAAAGTTGAATGTTCATACCAAATTCAACATTTTACATGTAATTTTATATAATTCAGTGTTAATGTTAATTTCGAAATCATTATTTCTACGTCAAAAATTTAAATGAATCATCTAAAAGAACGAAATAACGAACAAGTCAAATAAACTATCTTAAAAATTTACAATATTTAAATTTAATAAATGCAAATGCATAGATTTTACAAGTCATGAAAGCTTCAAACTATCATTTATTTTTCATAATCACTGCATTTGTTTTAAAAAAAAAAAAAATTAAATATGCGTTTTACTCAGGCTTAGTCCAAAATACTTTTAATTTAAAAAATAAAAGTTTATAAATTCTTACCAAAAGGTTGTAGATTCTGGATGGACATACGATAAATATAGCTTGTCGCCTTTCAGTAAACAGAAATAAACCACACAAAGTTGGCAGATAATCGTAAAAATTAATTTAACTGACTTGAAAGATCGAAAAAAGAAATACAACAGAGAATGAAGAATATGGCGGAAAACAGTAAAGAACTAATCAGTTTGAAGAACCCGGATACTATAATATATAAAGTCACTTTAAAAAAGTTTATAAATATTTGTCTTTGAATTACTTATTATTATTTTTTAACAATTTGAGATTATTAAAATAAAATCTAAAATTTTGTCGCAAAATACTAAAATTTTCCCGAAAGTCTTTTGATTAAAAAAAAAAAAAAAGAGGAATGTAGAAGTATAGATATCCCGGATGTTAATTTCTCTGTTAGAAATCAAAGCGAGGTTAGAATTATACTGTATTTAGGACTTAGAAAGACGCTACGTGCTTCTTTCGAAAAGTTTACTGAGGTAATGTTTGAATTTTGTTCTTTTATCCGAAGTACGTTGATTTCAAATTGTTAAGTAAAAGAGTTTGTGCATTTTGTATCATTATAATATTTAAGATATCGTAACATTAATTGTTCCTTTGCTATTAATTAACATAACTTTTTTGTTTATTAATTAAAAAATTGAAAGAATATATTTATTTACTCTTAGATTTGTTTAAAAATTATGTTAACTGTAATGTTGAAGATGATCCTTTTAAACGATCCACCTTTTGTGATAGTGGAAAAATCGTAGTCAACGCCACTTAGTGTTGAGAATAGAGCAGACATCGGATTTATGTAGTGCTCACGCAAGATGGCTGAATATTATGATCCCGCTTTTCCTACTGAGTAAGTAAACACATATATATTGAATGTTAAATGCATTTTATATTTTCATGTTTTGTTTTTATTTTACTTCTGCGCTCAGAATTACTCTTTGTTTATAGAACGAACACAATTGCTATATTTAATAATCAATGACAACGACACTATACGGTAATAATAGTAATTATTGGCGATCAGAGTTCATTCTTTTTCTTGTTGTTACCTTTTTTTTTTTTTAATCGTTCATTATTATATATGTAATGCATATATTTGTAAGATTCATTTGTGTCCCGAAACATTATGTAAGTACATATATCCGACAAACCGGTCTTTTTAATTGGTGAACGTTACTGAAAATTATAGATTTAAATTTATTGTTATTTAAAAATGGAGTCTGCAGAAAAAAAAAAATTCCGTTTCCAAGCGTAGAGCTTGTTTAAGCTGTATGTGTATTTTTGCATATAATTTTGTTAATAATTAGATAACCAAAAAAATATTTATGAAAAAAATGTGCAATATTCATGAACATGAATTTTAGTTCTGAATGTTTAATCAATATCATCAACAAAAGAATTACAATAAATTTTATAATTTGCTAAAGAGAAGCTGATATAATTTCTTTGCTGATTTGCATAAAATGATTAATATGGCGTATGTACCTTTATAAAATGCCCATGTTAATTACTAACCAAAATAAATTTTTATTAGATTATTCATTTTGCATTGTTTTAATTTAAAAACATGATTTCAGTATTTATTGTTCGATAATAAAGCTTTTTGCCCCCACTATTCACACTCAGCAGCACAACATTGTTTTGTTTTTTAATGAGTGTTTGTAATATTTGTTGAAGAATCAAAAATAATTTAAATACATTGATTTTTTTAAAAATATATATTAATTTAAAAATGCCAAAGAGATGTAATATCTGATTAGTATTTGTAAATTCACCAATTCACTCATTTCTGATATGCAGGATTTTAAAAAAAATATGTGTGTATCCGCGACTATATTTATAAATGGTTAATAAAAAGATATTTGTTTGCCTTAAGTTTATGTAGTAATTAAAAGGTAATACAAGCTTTTTTATTATTATTTAATTAAAAGGTAATACAAGCTTTTTTATTATTATTTAAGCAGGTATGTATATTGTATATTGAAGCGTTAATAAAGTTTTTTTTTTTTTAAATGTAATCACATTTATAACTCACCTCATTTATTCGGAGCAACTAACAACTAAATTTTAATTTGTCATTCAAAAACTATACAAAGTCTAGAATTCGCTTTATTTTTTAATAATTTAATTTATGTAGAATTCTCTTTATTTTTTAGTAATTTAATTTAAGCCATTTAAAATATTCAATAATCACAGAACATTCAAAAAATTGCAGCCAGTATATTCTACATTTTTAGGAAAAAATAAATAAAAGAAAGCTACTTACAAAAATATTTTTTAAAATATATGTAAAATACTAGTTTTTGAAATATTTATTTATTTAATACTTCAAGCTATAAGATTTATCATAAAATTTCCTTTTCATAAATGCATATTGATTAGGGCTTACAAATGTATATTTGTTTTAAAAGAAATATTATTTAGAGCTTATATATATTAAAAGATTTTTTTTTTTGACAGTTATATTTTATCGCAACAGTATTTTTTTTTTTTATAAATACAATACTGTAAATGATTTTTCTGGTATGATATATAATACTTATTGATAAGGCTTTTTATAATTTTGTAAATAAACTTTGTTTTTTATTTGAAAAATCAGAACAACAAAAATTAGTTTAAATAAATATGTAAATTCCTAATCTATTTTCATTGTCACTTTTACTGATACTAAAAATGATTTTTTTTAGAGAGAACCTGTATATATATTGTATGAAATGTTGATAAAAATGACTTATGAACTTTCATGTGCAATATCTTTTTCATTTTAGATTTTTTTGATTTTTTTAATAAATCTATTCTTTGTTCCTTCATTTAGAATAAAAGTCATCTATTTTATAATTTTATTAAGTAGTTTGAATGATATATTAGCATAAACTTTACAGTTATATTTTTTAAAATATTAAATAAAACTGTATGCAAATGGAGTTTATTTTTTAATAGAAGTGGCAAAAAGTTTTCTAAATTTGTATAATAAAATCAAACTAAGAATTAAACAGGGATATATATATTGAAATCTTGTTGATTTTTTATCAAATTAAATTTATCTGATCTATCAAATAGAAAGTCATCAATTAATCTGATTTTTATACCTTAGCAGAATGAGTTCTCAAAAAGAAATAGAAAACATTTTATCCACTAAACATCATGTGATCACTATTTCCTATACTTAAGCAAGCTGTTGTAATATTTTAATTATATAATACTGTAAAATTTGGTATTCAAAATATAACTGATCATTGTAAGTTATGTGAACATTTAGCATTTATTTTAAATATTTTTTTTTTTTTTTAAATTTCATCAAAAAATTGGCATTAACATTATTGTTATTAAATTAGAGCTATTGTAAAAATTATACAGAAATGTTAATATTAATTTTCCTAATATTACCACACCAGAAGTAGTACAATTAAAAATACAAGCGTATATATTAAAATGCCCAGAAAATACAACTTTTTAAATGGTTATATGGATGATTTTTCTTTTAGGGATTTTCAGAAATATCTTGTTCACATTTTGTAATATTTGTTATAGTGATTTTTATTTTCGTATGACAAAGTGGGAGCTAAAACATATTGAAAGTAATACAAAATTATCAAAACATTAAGAATACAAAGTTAAGTTTGTGAAGTGATGATGATTTAATCATTATTGGAAAATGTTAAAAAAGATTAGAAAATTGTATTTTTATTACTCGTTGCAATTATGGGATCCAAAAATTTCTATTAAGATATATATTTATTAATATTGAACTCACTAATCAGTCAAAAATTAATGGTGAAGTTTTATTTTCAAGTATCAGTTTTCTTGTTAAAATTTTTTCAATAGTTATGAATTTGTAAAAATTAAATTGAAAAGTTTGATGGATTGAAGCTATAATCATTTTTATCCCTATACAATCTCTCTTTGGTTTTTTTTTATATATGAAAATGCATATATCACTTTATTTGGGATCCATTATTTGATTCCATCTCCCTCTATCTAAAAAAAAAAAAAAAATGTTTTTCTTTCTATATATGACCCCAATTTGATGTAATTTTTAAAGCCAGGCTATATACTGGATTCCCTACTTAGTTTTTGTATTTAAAAAAAAAAACTTTTCAGTACTGCAGTAGTCCTTTGAAATAAATAAATATTTTGTGCTGTTTATGAATTCTTTTGCATTTAATTTAGCACATTCCACTTTTATAATTAAATCTTGTTTATCTTTCACTTTTTTATTTTTTTTCATCATATAAAATTTTTTAATGTTACTTTAACACCCCCCCCCCTTCCCCAGCATTTAACAATTGTAGTTTTTACAATCCTTGATCATTTAAGCTTTTATAATTTACTATTCTGTATTATCTGCAGATCTGTTTTTATTATCAGTAATTATTAAATTATCAACCAGTGAGCTAATCTTGAACAATATTTTTGTTAATCTATTTAGATCTCTCTATATCTATTTTTGATTAGGTATTGTTTTTTTTTTAAAAAAAATAAAAAGAATTTAAAATAAATCTACTACTATTTCCTTAAATGTATTTTTGTTCCTATTGGATTTTTTTGATGATTGGAAGCTTAATTCTTGATAATTTTCGCATTAAAAACCCACCTTGATTATTTTAAAATGATAATTTTTGCCATCACTTGTTCTTTGAATTTTTTTTTTTTTTTTTAAATATTCCATGAAGTGTATGTTTTTTTCTCTTAGAAAATATCATATAATACATTTGCATTAACGATAAAAACCCAATTGTGCTACCATTTTCTAATGAGAAAAAAAAAATTTGAAACCATTGATTTTGTTATGTTCAAATAAATCAATATATATAAATATTGTATATAAACTGTTTGTTTATCTATGTATTATTTTACTTTTCTAAATGATAAGACAAATAAATAATAAATATTTTTTTCATCTTCGAATATATGCCTGTAGATAGATCTTTTTTCAATTTTATCTTCAAAATATTCAGTTTAATTTAATTATCACTTTTCTAACCTTTGCTATTATATTTTCTTTTTGTTTTTGGAGAAAAAAAAATCTTACGTAAAAAGTTTCCAAAATGTATATTATTCAATAAATTAATAAGACACACATATTAAAGAAAAAAACATACAAAAGCAACTAATTAATTTAGAAATATAGAAATTCTTTTGGGATGGAATGTTTGCCAACTCAAAGCTACATAAACCTGGCAAACCTTTAAGACTAATGCTAGATTTTGGGGAGTGCATTACTTTGAAACAGCTAAGCTAGTAAATCAATGGTTGGTTGACAGCATAGGTTTTGGAGACTACACAGTTAATTCTTCCTTCAATTTCATTAGAAAAATTAAGAGTACATTAATAGCCAGAGTTTGAAATTGCAGCCATTGATGTGACAGAATTATATGGATCGATTAACAGGAATTGGTCAATCAATATTGTGCACAAAGAATTAATAAATAATTACAGTCCAGCTGAACGCATGAACTTTATTTTAGCCTTTCTTAATTGGTTAGACAACAACATTTTTACAACTTTTGAGGGTAAATGATATCATATGAAAGATGGTTGGCCGATGGGTCTTCCCTTAAGCGGGGTCATTTCTAGCATATTTTTAAACTTCTTTGAAAAGCAAGTCATTTCTAAATACCACGCTAACACTCCTGGAATAATATACCTGCGTTATGTTGATGATGTGTTCATTGCAGCTCCAAGAGATATAATCACTAACATTAAAAATGAATTACAGCTGCAAACTAAATTAATCATGAATACCATTTGGGAGAACAAATGGCAGAAACTAAAATATTTAGATTTTTTTATCCATTGAGAAGACAAAGCTCTGCATTATTGCATGATTATTAAATCTCTTGAGGTCAGAGGATTCACCCACCCGAATTCCAAATTCGCCTACATCGCATAAATTCGCAGGTTTAAATGCGTTTTTATTTAGAAATCAAAATTTGTGTAAATTTGAGGCTGACAGGAAGACCCATATTACAAGCTATATAAAGGATTTATTAAGCATCGGTTTCAGCTACAGATTAATTACTAAGAAAATTGATCAATTTTATAAAAAAAATCAATAGCTAACAACACTATTGAAGATAAACCTCAAATCACCCTCCTATATATCCCCAAAATATCTAAATAACTTATAAAAACTTTAGCTAATGAATTTAAGGTCGGCTTCTGCACTCCCCCTAATACTAACAGACTTATTAACAATACGGACAGAATCGATCCAACCCAAACACCCAGGTTGTATATAGCATTTCATGCCCTCAGGCTGAATGCAGTGCCACTACTATAGGAAGACCAAGGCCACTGTACATAATAGAGCCTGTTCAGCACATGTATACATACAGAAGAGCAAAAAAGAATAACGATAACATCTCAATATTTTTTGAACATGAGAAGCAGGCTGGTCATGTGTTCGAGCCCTCCAACTCTAAAGTAGTGGGCACTGAGGCTAATGATTGTAAAAGGAAGATTAAAGAGGCATATTTTATCATCAGTGATAATGCGATCAATAGACGCAACACGTGTTACGCATTTCCATACATTATCATTTTTCAATATCACAGCAAACGATTTGAAAATCTATTTTGGCCATGAATATGAGGGACAAAACCTCGAAAGTATTAGGCCTGATTAATTTACTTTGTTTATGTTACCACTAATAGCTTCTTCACCCAGCATATTAAAGTGATCGTATATACAATTATATCATAAATAAATGTATACAAATATGTGTGTTTAAAAAAAAAAAAAGGCACAAGACAGTGTTTCATATTAATTCTTGATTAAATTTATTGTATATTTTGTGCTAAAATTTATATATATTGAATTGTTTTATACTTATTACTAAAATTTATGAATAATTTTAGACAAATTTAAAAATTGTGCATTGGTAATTTTGTCACACAAATTTTACTTTCAAATCTATTTATATATATACATTAATGTCAATAGAATTTTAATCAAACCCATTTTGTTCGTCTTTTGATTATATATCTTAAGTTACATTGAAATACATACAATCTTCCATTTTATAATAATTTTCATAAAAAGTGTGTATCTTATGTTTATTATTTGACATCTACTTTGCCTTGCTTTTCAATTTTTTTCTTTCCTTTTTTATTTACTATCGTATTACTAATGTCTTTATTGTACAGCAGTGATAAAGATTGTCAGTTTGTCGTAGTAATGGCAACATCAAAACATCATTTCCAACTATTCTGAAAAAAGCTGTCATGAAGTCATGAACGAATCCCGTATCCTATATTTGAAAACTTGTGATTAAGAAAAAATAAAAATGCTATTTATATCAATGTTCAATTTGACAGTTATTCATAATAGCAATAATAATATATGATTGACATGTAAAATATTTCTAGTATAAAAGTACTTTTTTTAAAAAAAAATATTGTTTAAAAAAGACTATTTTTAAATATAACCAAATTTTTAATTTTCTAATTGTTTTCAATAATATATGTCTGTATATCCAAGGATTCTCATTGATTGGGATTTTTTAAAATATGAACAATGGGAATCAGGAACAGGGGAAATAAGTTGATATAACAATAATGTTATTTGCAATAAAATTTCCATTTCTACTTTTATATATTGTCATACAAGACATTTAAACATTTTGTGAATATTAATATTATATAGTACTACACTTATATTTCTTTAATAACATTATAAGTAAATAAGCATTTATTTTTATATGGCGCTATGTGTACAATTGTATTACATTCAAAGATCAGCCTTTCAAGCTAATTGTGCATGCGTCTTTTGAGAGTGTTAAATAATAAATGAATTCTACTCTCACGCTTTCAACAATACTTCAGATTTGCTCATATAAAAGAATTTGAGTCGTAGGAATAAGAGGATTCCTTTTATTCCTGCATAAATACTATATCTTGTATTGTAGAGGGAAGTATTCATTTATTATTTAACACTCTCAAAAGACGCATGCATAATTTAATATAATTATATAAAAATGTAATAATAATTAGAAATCATTTTACGAAGCAAAAAAAAAAAAAAGACAAAAATTAAATTTTATTGTTTCTTCGCAATCTTTTTTGATGTAAATTTTAAAAAATTTAATTTTTTTTACATTTTATTGTTTCTGTCTAATTTTTCAAATAAAACTTGTTGATTTCACATGTGCTTGTGTGTGGTCTAATTTAATTTCATTTATTTTTTTTGTTTAAATTGGCAGGAAAATAATTACCTCTCCTTATTCCTCTATATATTAAAAAGAAAATTTCATTATCTTTTCAATTCTTGTACTTCATTTGGTATACATTTTTTTTTTACAATTTTTTTTCTGAAATACATGTTTTTTAAAAGACTTTTTTTATTGCAAATTTAAAATAGGAAAGATATTGTACAATTTTTCTATAAAAAAAATAAGTCATTATTTCAATATTCTTTATGAGAATGTAGAATTATTATACTTCCTAAAAAAATAATGAAAATTTTAAGTCAGTAGTTTGACTAATTGTCCATATGTTCCACATTTGTGCATATAAATTAATTAGTTGTGCAGATAATGATATATATTTGCATTTTCTAATTATATTTTATCAATGTTATTCTTTAATAAACATTTGAGAACAAAGTATTGCATGGTTTAATATTTATTTTGTTAGAGAATTATTATTTACATATCTTTAAGTATTAGTGGGTCTTTCATTTCCAAGGGAACATCTAGACATTTTCATTTTTAAATGTTAATGGCATAAAGTATGATAATATAAGAGATCTTTTTATATATTTTAATCATAATTTTTTTTATAAGGAGTGTTTAAATGTAAATGTTTATTTTAAAATTTAATTATCAGAATTTGCAGTTGTATAAATTTAAAATTAATAATTTTAAAAAGTTTGTTAAATTCTTTATTTTTTATTTTATTTTATGATAATGACTATATTTTCTCTGCTTTATTGTTTTTCATGATATACTGTAGTTAGTAGCCTGCAATATTTCATTTCTGTATAATTTGTGAAAATTGTATTCACATGTAAATATCGATTCAATGTAGTACCCATGCAATCAACTTTTAACATAGCTAAGACTATCTTCTTTATCATACTTTTGAATAACTGATAATGTTGATTTGATACCTGATAGTGAAGATTTGCTTCGATCATTTTTAAGAATTTTTATTTTACTAAACCAAAATTGATTTTTTTAATTATTATGAATCGGCTTTATGGTCTTTTAGCCTTTTAAAAAGAACTACTTTTTTTTTCTGAGGGAGAAAGAGAAATTTAATGGATTTTATTTTATCTTGTCAATATTAAAATTGGTTTTGGAATGTAATCGTAATCAGCAGTCAGAAGTTTACTTCATTTGGATAAACTGAATCGTCATGTGTTCTAATGTAGCCTTTGTTTCAGTAGATCACTAGCTATTTTTTTATGGAAATTTTAATTGGGTCTCAAGCACTAAATTGTATTTTCATACGGTGGGTAATGTCTATATTTGTAGAAAATACACCATAAATATTGTTTATTAATATGTAAATATGATAATATTGAAATTGATCTGCTGTATTTTAAAATTACATTTACACTTTAATTAAGACAGTCAATCCATTAAATGTTAAATCAAATATAGTTATGTTTGTTAGTTTTTTTTACAAAATTTGATGTTATAAATAATTGTAGTCTTATATATACATAATAAATTTAGGAGAATAAATAAAAATTAAAACAAGATAATAAAAAAAATGCATTTTATCTAGAAAAATATATATTCTTATTTTCAAAATATTTTGTTTGATATTTTTTAAATATTGCAAAAATATGTTATTTAATTTGAAGTGATTAGGCTATCATTTTTCAATTTGATGTTCAATTAGATTTTATTAAGAATTACCACAGATATATTTTTGCCTTTAAAAATGAACTCATGTGAATTATCATTGATATACTACCAAAATTGCCAAAACTCAAGTAGACCTGAGAATACTAAATGTATTATTTGAATGCGTGTGTGTTTCATTTTTTTTATATATAATTTTTTTCAAATCGTCAAAAACGGAAAGTTTAATCCATTATGGTGCTTTTACATATATTTCAATAAATTATACGATGGTATATAATAAAATTTCTTCATATAACAGTAATAATATATATAATAATAGTAATAATTATAAAATATAAAAGCTCTTTTTGTCAAATATTAATTTTTGCCCTTTTCAATGTGCTTGAATCATTTTATAATTGCAACCTACATTGTATACAAAGTAACAACTATCTTTTTTATATAAAATTAACTATAACCTATTAAAAGAATACAATATTTTTAAAACAGAAAAAAAAAATCTGTATAAATGTTTATATTCATTTATCATTAGCCAATTATTAGTTAAATTAATTGATGTTTTATATATATATTCATATAATTATTTTTATTATGATTAATGTAATTGGTTGCATATATATTTGACAAAAAGAGCTTGAATGTGTATGATTATTTATTATTGTATATATTATTGCTGTTATATAAAAATATTTTATATCACACCATATGATTTATTTTAAAAAGTTTTTTCAAATGTGTATATATATATATACCTTATGTGTACACCTGGGTCTCGTTTTACGCGATAGATAGGTTCCTCAGAACACGCACAAACGAAATCGCGCAAAAATAGACCTAACTTACATTGAAAAAGGGGGGATGCTGTCTGTGATTTTTCAAAATTTGCGTAAAAGCAAAGCACCAACGCAAAATTACTTTAAAATTCGCGCAAAAAAAAAATAAGGAAATAAAATATGACTAATAAAAAATTTCAAATTTGAAAAAAAATGATACAAGACAAATTTTTTTTAACTATAATATTTAATTTTATTCAAAATAATATATTTTTATGCATAATTTACAGTACAGTAATTTACATTTTTTTATACACATTTTAATTATTATAGCTATTTGCCGAAAAACACGTTCGTTTGCAAACAACTAGCGCCAACTTCACACTCATGTTGTGTCAATGGTTAGTAATTAATCTTTGAGACAATGATTTTATTAATTGTTTATGAAACTAACAACTAAAAATTAAATTCTTATTTTTGTCTTTAATTTTCAATTCAGTTTAAAAATCAAATTTCACATCACATTAATTTCAAGTCGCCGTAAGTATTTTTCAATTGTTAATTACTATTAAAAATCAGATTTTAATTTTTAATTGTCAAATTTAATTGTGCCCACTGCTATTACTGATCTTTTAAAAATAAACTTGTGGACACTAACTGATTAATAATTGATTACGTTCTTTTTTAAAAAGCAAAAACAGAATGTGATTTAAAATGCAAAATTAACACGCACAATTTTTGAACAAATTTACATTATAATCTTGTAAAATTTAATGTGTGTATACATAAAATGTGGAAATTATGATTTTAATTTCATTATTGCATAAAATCTTGCTATTATAAAGCACTGAAAATATTGAAATTACTGAGATGAAAGTCGAATTCCAATAATGTGCTATTACTTTCAATATAATATAAGTGCGCGAAATTTATTATTTAAAGTAATAGCGCATTATCGGAGTTCAACTTCCGGTGAAACACGAATCGCGTAACTTCAAAATCATGTTAAATAAGTCCGCGTAAAAAGAGACCCAGGTGTATATATTTTTCGTTTAAATGAAATATATACATAACTATCCAATTTTGAAGCCTTTAGATATCCAATTAAGTTCTGTTTTTATTTTGTCTTCCTGATAACTTATGGCACTACAGATATTTTGTTAATATTTTTTATAATTAACAAAACAAAAGCCTTGATTTTAATAAGGCCAGATATTTACAAATCCATCATTGACTACATAATGCTATAGAATTGATTAAAATGAACTCGAATTAACATTTTTAAATAATTTAAATTATTGATGATTTTTCATTTATTTTATACTTAATTATAAAAAAAACCCGAATACTCTATTTACATATGTATTGATATAAAGTTTAAATTGAATAGATTTTTTATATTTCTGTTTAGCATTATGAATGGATGTTTTTTACCCATCACAGAAATGTATTAAAAAAGTACTTAGAAGAATTTATTTTTACAATTTAGCACGTATTCTCAAAATTTGCTTTAATGACATTTTGATGATTGTTTCTGAGAAATATAGCCAGAATGCATTTTACTTATTCCAGAGTAATAAACAGTTCTAGACATACATAAATTTGGATTTAAGCAAAAAAAATTGATACATCAAAATCCTGGAAAATATTTGAATATCAAAAACTATGATCACAGAAATCATGGAAAAATATATCCTATTCTTCAAAATTGAAAAAGAATTCTTCAGTGCAAAAAAAAAAAATTAGAGAAAATATCTTTTTTTTATTAATAGTTGTGAACTAATTTCTCTTCTTTGTTATACTTATATAAGGCTAAAACCTCAATACATGCACCTTGAGTGCTTAATTTTTTTTAGCAAGAGAGACCTCTACAAATCATAATGCAAGATTCAACTTTATAAAGATAAGAGGGACCCTCTTATCTCTCAATCTATTTTCTTAATTATATAGGCAAATCTAAAGCATTTTGATTTGGGAGCATGAAGCTAATAAATTCTTCACTGGTTAAGTCCACTATTTCTGTTAAACATTAACATTCGTGAAATCTTTCGATTTACAATGAGTCAATCGTAGTTGACTAATAATTTAAACCAAAAAAAAAAAAAATCTTTCATTTTTCCAGCAGAATAAACATTATGTAATTCAAAATATAATATCCGTTAGTTGAAATATTATTAAAAATATGATGCTCAAATAATATAATATATCTTGTAAAAATAATTCATTGCAAAAGCTTTCAATAAATATGAACATGTATGGGATGTTTAATGATATATATATATATAGCCAACATGTTAATTTTATTCACCTTTTTGTCAATTGAGATTTCTTGAAGGCAGGAAAAATATATGAGTGAATTTTTTTAAAATTAGATATTGAAATAATGATGGACTAACTAAATTATGGCTGTTATTTCCAGGTGATTGTATAGTTGGCAGCCAAGGCAGTGGTTGGTGGCTAAAAGCAGAGGGAATTAAGATTCTCCCTATCACAGACCCAGGCCACCATATGATACCAAGTTTTTATTTAGATATTTACAAATGCAAATCCTTTTCAAGTAAAAGAAAATTACATAAATTGAAAGAAGAATTGTATAATATTAAGCAGGATATTATTGGACTTTGTGAAGTTAGAAGAAAAGATGAAGAAGCAATTGATTTAAAATATATACAAAGGCACAGTTATTGGAAGCACAAATAGAAATGGATTTACTATCAATAAAAAAGGGGTAAAACAATATTATTGAAATTGATAGTATATCAAACAAGATGACAAGATTAGTTAGTTATTCAAGTTAATAGGAGATACCAAGTGCAGATACTTCTGATTTATGCCCAACAAATTCTCATTATGATGAAGTAGAGGATTTTTATATGGATATACAAAAGGTTTCTGATCAGACTTATGCAACATGTTAAAATGTCATCAATTACTTTAACAATGGAATTGGTAAATTATTGAAAGATGAAAGAGCTGTCGATAAATTTGGTTGTGGTGACAAAAATGAGAGAGGACACAGACTTATGGAGTTCACAGAAAAAGTCAAAACTATATATTATCATTTTTTGTCTTTGAGAAAAGTGCTAAACAGAAATTAACATAGAAACATCCAGATGAAGGAACAGCAGGATTGGATTATATATTCACTAACTGATTATCTTAGAGTGATGTAAGATACATGTTAGTATAAAATTAGAAAGGTGAAACTATTAAGAAAGACAGTATTAGCAGTTGATATTCTTAATCTTCACAACTAATTACTGAATTTAAATTAGAATTTGCAAATCATTTTAAATTATTAACAGACTTTGAAGGTGATTCACTCTTGAATGAAATTAATAAGAAGATAACTGATATTCTATTAGAGAATGCAAGAAGAATAACTAGACATCAATTCTATACCAAATCTTTATCAAAATGAATTACAACTCCTCTACAGTGAACTTTGGATTCTAATCAACTATAAGAATAAGCTGTGTTTGTTTAAAAGTGATTTTAATCTTGTAGTATCACATCCGTATACTGAAAGAAGTTATAGAAAAGACTTTTCATGGTCATTAAAGCTTTAAATCATTGAGGTATTATTCTGGAAAGTATCAAAATGCATCACCAGTGATTAGATTACATGGTGAAAGTGTATAATAAAGAGTGATTTAATTACTCCAAAACTTCTTCACAGTCATTATACAAGAAGAATTTTGTGGGTTAAAATGGGAAGAGAGTAAAAGTAAATGGAGATTCCTTAGATTTTATAGAGGATATGATTATTTTTGCAAATAGTACTTCAGAGCTTTAGAAAATGTCGCAAGAGTTATCAGATTAAAGTAAGAAAATAGATTAAACGTAAACGTTAAAAGACTAAAGTAAGGCTCAGTGGATTTTATTAGAAGAAAATAAAGATGGATAATTATGAGTGAGAAGCTAACAACTAGAAATACCCTGGTCAGATTATTAATATAGATGGCAATGTAATGGATGAAATTAGTCATAGAATTGAACACGGACGGAGTGCTTTTGGTGGAAATAACTTATGTCTTTTATCAGTTTTTACTTATGAATCTGAGACTTGATCACTTAACAGAGAAACAATATAGAGACTTCACAATATTCAAGGAAGTATGGAAAGATGTATCTTAGGAGTAACAAGAAGAGATTGAAAATAAAATAAATGGGTGAGAGAATACAAGATATGATAATAGATGGATAGTTGAAGTTTTAAATTGGGTTCCAAGAGATTGTAAAATGTTGAAAGAAACCGCATGTTAAATGGATGAATGAAATGAGGAAATTTACTGATTTGATATAGAGAAGAGAGACCAGAGATGTGAGAAATTGAATTAAAGTTGGAGAATCTCCATTCTGCAATTAATTGATAATGGTTGAAAATGATATATAAAATAGTTTACTCTTTTTGTAAGTGCTTATTTTTTTATAAAAATGTATCCACAGATATTAATAAATACTTAAATGATTACATTTCATTTAAACTTAAATATAGTTTTTAAAATGAATGAGTTTAATTATATCTATAATATTTTTTATATAGATGCATGAACAATCTCCAATTTTTAAAAACTTTCATTTTTTTTTGCATAAGTACCATCAATCTTATTTATAGTTAACAACTTACATTTTTAATATATGGTTGCAATCATTGAAAAAACAAATACTCATAATGGCCTTTAGATGCATTTTGCAAAATCAGATCTTTTGAGTAATTTTGAATCTCATGTAACTCATCAAAGATCTAACTTGTTGAAATGTATTTGAGGAGAACATTAGCATGATGTTTTTTCTTTCTAGTATCTGTAATAATATCACATGATCACCATTCTTTATGCGTACACAAACTGTTAACACAGAGGCTAAACTCTTAATACAGTAGTACCACTCAGTGTAAGCCCAGAATAATCAATGGCTGCAAGAAAGTTTGTGCATAAAATTCCTATCTAGTGCCTATTCATCCAATATGCCCAGACTAGTTTCTAGCTTGTGGCATTCGTCAGTGAGGCGCCTTGGATCTGAGAGCTTAGGATCTAATGCAACCCTCATGCAGCCACCTTTTACCTTATTAGCTAACTATAAAGCTTATGAGTCCAAAATGAAACACAAAAATGTTTTAAATTTAATCTCATTAGCTTGTATAGTAATATAGATCTGAACTCAGTTCAGCATCCATACTTTTTGGTGTCTTTGGTTCTTTAATAACCACAATCACTATAATCCTATTGGGCAGGATTGGTATTAAACCACTAAGCATCACATGATCACCATTCTTTATACTTACACAAGCTGTTTACATTAGGGGCATCCATTGATTGCTCTGGCTTGCACTGAGTGGCACTACTGTATGGAGAGTTTAGCCTCTGTAAAAACATCTTGCGTAAGCATCAAGAATGATGACCATGTGATGTTTAGTGGTTTAATATCAATCCTGCCCAATAGGAATATGGTAACTGATTATTAAAAAAACAAAGATATCAAAAAGTATGGATACTGAACCGAGTTCAGATCTATACGACTACGCAAGGAGCTTGAATTGTAAACATTATTGTGTTTTTATTTTGGGCTTGAAGCTTTACAGTTAGCTAATAAGGTAAAAGCTGACAACTGGGGGGGGGGGTATTAGATCCTAAGATCTAGGTGCACTACTCTCAGATTCAAGGCTTCTCACTGATGAAAGCACAAGCTAGAAACTAGTCTGGTGATATTGGATAAGTAGGCAATAGATAGGAATTTTATGCACAAACCTTGCATCCGTTGATTACTCTTGCTTGTACTGAGAGTCCCTACTATATGGAGAGTTTTGCCTCTGTATAATACATTTTACATATATATTGTGCAAAGACACATAATGAGCATCTAATTTAAACTAAAAATGTTAGATTTTTTTTTTTTGAAAAATTATTATAAAAGTATATAAAGAGTATTATTTGTAGTAATAAAAATAAATTAATATAAAGTTGCTTTATTAATCATTTTATTCATAGAAACCTAAAAATATATCACTTTCATAAAGTCACATCACTGGCATTAGAAATTCTAAACTTCTTGAAAGATTTTATAATGATTTTTTAATTTTGATCCACGATTTTTTCACCCAATCATATACCTGATTATTGCTGGACTTTTTTATTAATATTATTTTGGTGTTAAATCCAGAATTTCTGATAATGTTTTTTAACTATTCCAATTTACTTTGTACTACACATATATAATGTGCATTCCATTTTTTTCTTCTTTAAAAAAAATATTAAAAGATACAGTATTTCTACATTTTTTAAACATATTTTTTTAAGGTATAAAGTGTACCTATCTTTATAATATATCTGGTATTAACAAAGTAAAAAAAAAATCCTGAAATTAAAATGCCTTTAGATTCAAAAGATTAAAAAAAAGTCATTTATAATATTGTTTTAACTGCTTTGATAAATAAAATCAAAAATAGAAGTAGAAAGAAAATTTTAATACTATTTTTTTTTATATTATAAATTTATTATTTTAAAAGAATATCCTTAAATGATTTTTGATTTCATTAGTTTAAAAATTTATATATGAATACTATATATAGTGCAATACTTATTATTATTGATTATTACACATAACCGAGCAATGCTGTACAATAAAATGTAGTATAAATCACTAAACATCACATGATCACTATTTCCTATGTTAGCACATTACTGTTATTAAAACAGGCAAAACTCTCCATACAGTAGTGCCACTCAGTGCCAACCAGGGTAATCAATGGATGCCAGAAGGCTTGTGCATAAAATCCCTATCTAATGACTACTCATCCAAACATCAATCCACAAGCCTTCTGGCATCCATTGATTACTCTGGTTGGCACTGAGTGGCACTACTGCATGGAGAGTTTTGCCTGTTTTAATAACAATAGTGCGCTAACATAGGAAATAGTGATCATGTGATGTTTAGTGGTTTAACACCAATCCTGCCTAATAGGATAGTGGTGGCTATAGTTGTTAAAGAGCCAAAGACACCAAAATGTATGGGTACTGAACTTGGATCAGACCCATATGACTATATAAGCTATTGAGCTTAGATTGAAAATATTGTGTTTTCAATTTTCTCATAGTTTGGTAATTAGGTAGAGATAAAAGGTGGTGGCTCCTGGAGGGTTGCATTAGATCCTAAGATCTAGATGCAATGCTCTCAGATCCACAACTCCTCACTGACGAAGGCCATAAGTCAGGAACTAGTCAAGGATATTGGATGAGTAGGTATTAGATTGGGATTTTATGCACAAGCCTTCTGGCATCCATTGATTACTCTGGTTGGCACTGAGTGGCACTACTGTATGGAGAGTTTTGCCTGTTTTAAAATGTAGTATAGATCACCATTTTTTTATAAACGAAAAATGGCTATAATATTTTTAAATCATTTAGCTTTGTATGTGTGCGTATGTGATGAATATTCAGGATAGTCACTATCCTGTGAAAACTTATACATACAGTATTCAACTTTGAACTTGCACAAATGACAGTCATATCACATCATTAAAATGTAATCAAATGTTGAAATAGATTTGTAAATAATTCAAAGATTATAAGAAAAACGAAATACTTGAAAATAATTATTAAAATTTTTTTAAAAAATTTTGGCATATTTTTTTAAAATTTTAAATAAATATTCTTATAAAAAAACTGAACTCTACTTGCAAATACATATGAGTATAAAAATTCATTTATATATATCTGGATTTCATTCTTAGTCAGTTTTTTTCTAATAGGAAACGTATTTTATGTAGTAATTAAAAAAGAAAAATTACTCTCTAATGATATACATTTTCATAAAAATGCAAAATTCCAGTTTAAGTATTTATTTATTTTCTTTGATTAAAGATAAATAATTAATCAGTGAGTACTATGACCAAGCAATAATATTTAATTATCATTGGTGATAATATATCACTATTTTTAATTTTATTTATTTTAATTTAATTTAATTATTTTGGGTTATGTCACAATGCTTTATATTATGATGGATGTATCTATTATTTTGAATATATGCAAATGTTTGAAATTGAAAAAGAAATCGATTTTAGTTAACTCTTACGTGTATGCCATTATTTTTTTATTTTTTAGTTTCAGAAAATTATTAGAATTGCTTAAACTGTTCTATTTCTACTACTAATCATTTTTAGTATATTTTATCCATTCCAAAATAATTTCAATATTTATTATTAAGCCAGTACACAGTTTCACATTTGCAATGAAGTTTGTCTGAATATAAAATATAATAAAATTAATTTTTATAGAAAATTATTTTAAAAAACTGAATTAATAATATAGAAATACCTCACTCATACTAATAAAAAAAATCTGAACATTAATCATAGTAATCTCTCTGAATTTATGAGGTTAATAAAAATGAGGAATTAAACCTATATTTAAATGTCTGGTTCAGATTTGCTTTCTAATGAACTTTTAATTTTTTTTATATCAATTATTTTAAAGTTAATATGAAAATTGAAAAAAAAAAAAAATCTTTGAAGTTGATTTTTAAGAAATTTCATTCACTTGATCTATCTTTTATTTCTTTCCTTGTCCTTATGTAATTAGGGAAGGTCCACTATGTAAGAAAGATTATAAAATTATAATTCCTTTACAGATTTATAGCTTAGCACTGCTTTCAACCAAGCCGGTCGTATTCGTAGTACTTAGTGGGCTTTCCCTATCCATCCACATTTTTCAATTAAAATATAAAAGAAGTAATTTGTTAATAAATTTGCAAACTTGGGATGAATTGGATTCATTTATTAAAACACATCAAATATTAGTCAAAGAAATTAAAGAAAAACTGTTAGATATATAAAAACTAAGATATGTACGTATGATAAAGATTTAGAAGTATAGCAATTTTATTTTATTCCTATAAATTATAGAAGACAACTAAGACAAATGGAAAAATATTTGTTTATAATCATATATTAATGATTATTATTGCTTATATTGAATAAAACAATTCAGTTTTTAAAAAGTGATAGTTATAACTGAGTGGATGCTTTTTTTTTTTTTTTTTATCAATAATTCATTGCTATTCATTCCATCTTAATATTTATTGAAAAGTTTTTCTTTTATCACTCAACTGGAGCCATTTCAGTAAACTAAGAATACTATAAAGTTATTATTCAAAAGTAATCTATTGTGATATTGTATAGCTGTATCTTAAAAATTTAAAGTGTTTGATAATTTACCAAAATTGTATTGCTATATTAATGTTATTCTTAACGTTAAATATTATCTAATTTCTATCTTTTTATCATTCAGTTTGTCTAATCTGTTTATTTTTATAAAAAATGATTTTTAAAAAAAATGATTTTTTTTGATCAGACATAATTATTTTAATCAAATTGAAAATGAAGTAACTAATAAATTAAACATATTTAAAAAATCAAAATAACTTTATATTTATTCCTTAGATGAACAGTAAAAGTAAATTATTTATTAATGAATAGCTTTGACTGGCAGTAATAAGTACAATATTTAAAGCATTAAATCATTTTAATGACATAATTAATTTTTATCATGTTAACATAAAATGTCATTTTTTAATTTTTGTAAAATGTAGATTATAAATATATAGTACCATTAATTGAAATGCTTCAGCATTAAATTACTTTAAAAACAAAACGTTAGGGGATTAATTGATTTTAGGATTATGAATGTATTATAGTTACTTGTGTAAGTAGAAAATTAAAAACATTATCCAGGACTAGGAAAAAATAAAACTAAATTTTACTGAAAGTATTTTTACCAGTTTAAAGAATAGTAAGAAATCTAAATTATATATACATAGGAATTCTTGACATTAAATGCTACACAAATGAAAATATAAAACAGTGTAACATTTTTCTTTTACAGATAACATTCTAAGAAGGTGATAAGGGAGTATCTGGCAGTAAATTGATATTTTATTGGTAAACCTATGAAAATTATTGCACCTGTCTTGATTTAAAAGTAATCAAATTGTTATTTGGTTTTAAAGTAAAAAATCTTTTTTTTTTTTTTCAAAAAAGGAAACATTGTATTTAAAAATATTTATAAATACAGTGACTCATGAACTACACTGCATCAATGCATATGACTTCAATTGTAGATTATCCCCCCAAAAATGTTAACAAATAAATGAAAATGTAAATAAATAAAAAACATTAAACTTAGTAAATTTAATACATTTTATGATACTCAAGCAGATATTTATCCCGCACTGACCGCTATGCTTCCATGCTTAAAAAATAAAAACATCAAAACAATTGCGAAGAGACTAGTATTATATTTCTATAAGGGCAAAAAGTTGTTGGAAAAAACAATATTGACCAGGATGTATTGTGATGAAAATCAGGCATTTCACTATTTTTATTTAAAAAGTATGGGTACAATAAGTTTTTTTCTTATTCTTATTTTTTCAATGAATCAGCACACACTCAGTAAAATGTATGTAAATGTCCCCTCAATTTATTATTAATAACTTATTTTTAAAAATTTTGCTTATGTTATAATTTTAATATATATATAAGCTTTTATCATATATATATATATGCATGTTGAAATGTACTATATACTTGCTGTTCAATACACATTATGTATTCTATTCTAATCGTAAGTTTATCAACAAAGCATGAGTTAGTATATGTAGTATGATGTATACAAGAATGCTTGTAATGAAATATAATGGATATTGCAACTTCATTGTAGTCTTTTTTTAGTTATGCATCATAAATATCAAATGTTGCATATAGTTTATCTATGAATTTAAACAACAAATTATTTATATTAACAAAATGATTAAATTAATAGAAATTTTAACCATTTTATTCAATTTGAAGAAGTTGTTACTTTAATCATAAGTTAAGTTAAATCTTTTACCCACCCCCTCCCCCTTTAAACTCAGATTTTTTTATTATTATCATTTTGAGAAACATTTGTCAGGATCATTGTACTTGTGATTCTTTATTGATTTAATTATGCAAAAAGTGAAGTAATTTCAATATCATAAGAAAAACACATTAGTAATACAAGCTTCATATAAATAATTGTATGACAATCTTAAAATGGAAACCTCAAGAGAGTTTTCCAAACTATTTTCAATTTAATTTTTAAATATGTAACTTGATTATTGAATTGAATATTTTGTTCTATAGATTTTTTTAAGTTATAGACATTTTGTTATTGTTGTTTGTATAACAAAGCAGTAAAAAAAAGTAAGGTTATGAGAGAATTTGGCTGATATATATGATTCAAGATTTACTTGTCTGTGAATTATCCATTTTTGAAATGGTCTTGTTTTAGATTGTACAGTTTGTTGATATAGTTTACAAATTTATTTTGTTTTACAAACATTTCTGCCAATCTGATATTTAGAATTAATACAATAATGTGTTTTGTTAGAAATATCTACAATTTTCACACATTTGTATGATATGTTCAACAGCAATTTGTTTTAATAACGTAATTTTAAAGAGTGGTCTGTGTATTGTTTACTTGTTAAAATATTAAAGAAAATTTAATGGCCCAGTAACGTTATATCGATATGTGTTTTGTTGGAGGAACAACACCATCAAGCAGGATGGATTGCCATACGTATCAGTACCAAAAATCATTTTCTAAAAAAATTTATTTTCTATCATTAATTGTTCAGTAGAAAGGAGATTCAAGCACTTTAGTTGTTTAAGGAAGAGAGATATATATATAATACATTGTCTTAAATGGACAGGAAAGGTTCATGTTTTAGATACTTAATGCACATAATTAATATGCTTTTGAATAATAGGCAATTAATATAAGTAATCAAATTGTTAGTTGTTCTGGAGATTATATGAAGTTTGAAAATTGTAACATTTAACTTTGATATACTAAAACGTGGAAAAGATTTGTGTAGTAAATGATATTTATTTAAATAGAGGGATTTTAACTTAGGATTTTCAGTCTATATTCATTCTCCACTCCATCTCAAATAACCAATATACAAGGCCATACATGTGAAAAAGATAAATGATTTTGTACAGAATCAGCACTCATCAGTTGGGCCACATTGATGTAATGTCTACATAGATATGACTACAATATCAAATCCTACAAGGGCTTGTAGCATTCCATCATTGGTTTTTCAATGAAATGGACATTTGAATTGTTGGATGGCTGAAGAGTTGTGGTTTGGAGTAGTTTGAAGCCTGTCCATTAAAGTATGAAGATATCTCAATATAAGTCTAGCACTGATTGTATGCATGAATAGATTATAATCTGGACCAACTGGTGAATGCTGGTTCTCCACGAAATATATACATTGGGGGTCATCTTTTTCACATGTATGTGGTCATATGTATCAGTTGTTTGAGATGGAGTGGAGGATAAATGTAGACTAAAAATCCTAAGTTCAAATCCCTCTATTTACTCTGTAAACATTCAATATACTGAATGAATGGGTTCATTCAATGATATTTAACAAATGTTTATCTGAATGTTTTTGATGATGGCATTTCATCTATAGTTATATGTTGAATTATTTCCATTATTTAGTTGAATTGTTAACTTTCTTTTAGAAAAAGTCAAACTTTATTTATACTTTTAACAGTTAGTAATAATTCACTTGATTAGAACATCATCTTAAATTTAATATTTACAAATCTGTCACTTGGTTAGATAAGCAACATCTAAAGAAGAAATGTTTGTTCTGCTTTACTTCTAATAATGGGAATTGTATTTAAAAGAGTATAAGTAAGGTTTGGATTTTTTTTTAAATAAACTTCATCAAGATTATGGAAGCAGTCCAATATGTATATTTAATAGATTTTATTAAATTTTTTAAAATGTTGAGCAAAATTTTGTACATGCAAGTAATGTTTGCTACCGTTCATATTTTAAGAGTGGAAAAACTGTGTCAATTTCCTGTATCTTATCATTCTCTTAAAGATAGAAAAAAAAAGTAGTTTGAAATGCACATGGATATGATGTCTTGTTGGAAAAAATATTTATTTCTGATTATCATAGCAGAAATCTATAACTTGGATAGTTTTTTTTTTTTGTAGAAGTCATTTTTTTAGAAAGAAAAAAAAAATATAGAAAAAATAAACAAATGCAAATTTATTTGAGACAGACATTTTAGAAGGAATTTCTAGATACTTTCAAAGTAAAAAAGAAATGGTGATAATAAGAAATGGTGATCATGTGATGTTTGGTGGTCACTTTCAAAGTAAGAATAGATCATTATTATTAGTTTTATATTAATTTACATTATAGTGAAATATCCCAAAATCTTAACGAATTTTTTCCCAAAATTAAGTGTTATATATAAAAAAATTAGACTATAGATATATCAGAACTATAAATATATGTTTGTATATGTATGTGGGTGTAAATATATATATATATTCATTTTTAGATTATAATTTCTTAATGTAGTATTCATTTGAAAACAAATTGATAGGTAATCTAATTTTTTTTAAAAATAAAATAAAGACACCCCCCCCCCCATTTCTAACCACAGATTATTTTAGATAGATTATAGCTTGAAAATGAAGGAAACTATTATCACCAAAAGATTGTTATTGATCAGTATTTTTATGTCACTTTAATTGAAATTTTAAACCTAATAAAAACAAATCCTATTTTAAAATTTATCAAAATGAATAGTAAATAATTCTAAAAATATTTAAATTCCCCTTTTTTTTTTAATTTTATTTTAAGATAATTATTATATTTTCTCAGCATTTGTATTTTTTGCACTATGATAGCTTTATGAAACACATTGTTTTATTTTTGACGTCATATAAAGTTATTGAGAAAATTATATGTTCAATCAAATTTATACATAGTTAATGTGGTGTATATAGCAGTAAAGAAGTTAAATTGCCATTACTCTTATTTCTCCTTGCAGAAAAACTTTTTTTAATTATATGTTTACTTGTTTGTGAGCATCCAAGTAGCACATTGAGCATAACAGTTTTTTTTTACTTAGCTGAGATTTGATCCAGAAACTTATCCTTTTTGAATCAGTCTTCTGCTATAAATATCTCCAAAAATTTATCAGGGATAAATATCTCCAAAATTTTATTTATTTTTGCAAAGATCTAGATGATGTTTTTTTTTATAATTTGTTTTGGTGGATCCATTATCAAACTCGCCGCATTCATGAATCGACTGACAGCGTAAAATCATGATTATGAGAGGTTTTAAGTTTTTCAGTCAGAATTATCATTGAAAGCAACTGTATCTTATAAGAAATATTATTCACCTAGTTTATAGGGTCTGCTATTTATTACTGTTTTTTCTTTTAATGTGGGATGTTACTTTAAAAAAAATTTTAAATTAATAATTGCATGTCATTGCTATCCTTTTATTTGGTCTGATTATCACATTTGGAAGATATCTATGACAGATTAGGCAGGAAATCTTATTTCTATATTGAAATTTCATTTGCTTTTTCAAGACTGTCCTTAATTGTGGCACTTGAATCTTTGCTATTAATGGCTGAGTTTAAGATAATCTTTTTTACTGAAAAGGTGTACTCTATTCAGCTATTTTTTGCTTAAGATCATTTCTCTCATGATTTACCATTCTTAGATCTCTATAAAGATTTGAGTGCTAATACGAAGTCAAACTGTATTTAAAAATAAAAGCAATCAAATTGTTGGAGCCTGATTTGACATTCAAAAATGAACTGTTTCAGATTGACATTAAGATTAATGACTGGAATAAGAGCATTCCAATATCTTCCAAAAGAATTTATTATGACATTTCACAAGCAAAATATTTACATCGGATGTGCCTTTTTAAAGCCACAGGTTTTGTGAGATGAGACTTATATAATATGGATGTGTGTGTATTATAGTTTGAGAAGTGGATAATAGATTACTGGGGGACTTATATTTGGTAACTGTCCCCTTCCCTCCCGAGATATGTTATTCTTTTGGTCTAATGATTATATAAACACATTGCAATTTGCATACTATTTGTAAATTTTGAAGACTGGATTTACTCTATGATGCTCTCATTAAGGCTATCTTTTTTTACTAAGTGAATGGTTTAATATTTCTTCTGAACATTATTTAAATGTCTGTTCAATTACAACTTGAATACAAATTGTTTTGGTTGCAAATGGTGGTACTATGTACATTGATGAATAGGATTTTGTCGACTTTTGTACATCTAATTAAATATTAGTTTAAAAAGTAATTAAACAAAAATAAATAAATTGTTCCTACTTGTTTATGTATGATTCATGTACATAAAAAGGTAATTAAAATACATGAATATTTTGATATGCAGGTGATACTTTTGGTCATGTTAGATTTTGTAACTAAATTTACATCTGATACATCTAAAAACTGAGATTAGTTTTCTAAAAAGAATGATTTTTTTTTCTCACTTCAAAAATTAAAAGCTGACTAATCTAAATCAAGAAAGAATCAGTAATTCTAATAACCAACTGTAATTTGTTAATATATAAATCAGAGAATTTTATTCAACAGAATAATGCAATTTTATAATTTATTCAAATATTTATTTTCAGAAGACAATTGTTTATACTGCAATACTTTAAATATTAATAACAAATATATTGATTAAATTAATTTAGAATAGTTTAAATTCAATAATTCTCATGTTCATTTTTACTCAATTTAATAGTAAAAGTTAATAGTATTTTTGTTCCTAAAAAGATGTGGTGTATTCTGATTGAAATTGGTGAAAACATTTATAAAAGATCTCAGGACTGTGGTGGCTATCCCTTGCATTGCTCAGTTTGATTACACTGCTTTCTATTCCATTTATTATTAGCAAAACAAATAGAAAATAGACTTCAATAGAGCATTGAGCTATAGATTTTAATTAAAATGTTTATGGAAAAATAGTCTGTATTAATCAAATTTGATAAGTATATCTGTACATTATCAAATATAGACCATTTCAAAGAATTTCAAGATGATTATAAATGAATTTTTTAATTAAACTGAATGATTGTCGAAAGTGTTATTTTTTTCAAAAGATTATAATTCAAGCATATAGATATTGCCAAAAGATTATAATTTAAGCATATATGGTAAATTTTAGTTAGAGAAAACCCTAAATTATAAAGAAAAAAATTGTATTATTAGTAATTAATTTATTATAAACTAGTAATCAGATTTTTTAAAATAAATTCAAGCTATTCTATGATGATGTAATAAAAATTAGCAACGGTAAAACAATCTTTAAATAGCTCTAAGGTAATGGTCTTCCTGCAGCACCTTACAGAGGAATAGTGAAGGAGCTTGTTAATTGTTAGGTTGTTAGGATTTGTCTGTTTTGAACCTTGTTTTGAATACCCATTAATTGAACAATTTTAGATGGCTAACTGGATTGATTATGGGTCACTTATTTGAAAGAAAAATTCCCAGTCCAGTCCATCGAAAAAAATTTGATGTTTACTTGATTAGATATTTGAATTCTGATGATCTGCATGACAAGCGAATACATCATTACCATTGCATCATGGATTCTTTTTTTTTTTTTTTTCAAATCAAAATTATATAATTAAAAATATATACAGTACAGTATTTGGCTTTTAGACTTTTAAGAATGACGCTTAACTGCTATAATAAAGCACTTTGCGATTGATTTGTTTTAGAATATTTTTTTGTTGTTGCAAGATTAATATTTATAAACATTCTTTCTTGATTTTGTTTTTAAAAAATTGGCATCCCTTTGCAGTTTAAAAATAAAAACAGAATATTTATTGTTAGAATTAGATTGAAATAAATTCACTCCTACAAAAATGGCTTTATCTTCCCAAATAAATATCTTCAGTATTAGGTTTTCATAGCTTTTTAAGTTTCAGTGTTTCTCATTTGTGAAACATAATTATCCCTAAATAAAATTTATTTTAAGAACTTTTAGTATTGGAATTTTTTTTAATGATCCCATTAAGCAAGGAATTTTGTTACTGTGATTGAAAATATTTTAAATCTATTCATTAATTAATGTTAGTTTAATTTAAAAATGTTATTTATAAATATAGGTTTGTTTCTGTGCTTTTTGGAAGGAAGGCAATTGTATAAGTCTGGGATAGTAGATTTTTAAAATAAAATGAGGATCACATTTTTAAGTGATGATTATAGATTTATCTTCTCACATAAAAATCTTCAATTAAAGTTTACATAAATAAATTACTTCTATAATGATTCAGTATCCTATATATAATACACTGTATATACATTTAAAAACTAAATATTTTAACAAAAATATTTCATAAATAGGATAGTCTTGGATGCATTTTATAATATGTATTTGTTTTCATATTGTTAAAGTATAATAACTTTTTTATTCTTTTTATTTTTTACTGTACTGAGTTGTATTTATTATAATAAACAATACCAACAGTTATTTACATTTTTTTTTTTTAATAAGGCAAGAGATTTTAAGAAAATTTGTATTAGAAATATTATTTATAATAAAATATTTTAAAAACTCAAGTTAACCACTACAGACTTCACGTGATCTCTGGTTGGCACAGGGTGGCACTACTGTATGGAGAGTTTTGCCTTATTGTCACTACAGACTTATTTTGTAATCTGAAGTTATAGCTAAATCTATAGTAATAATAATTTTGGAAGTCATTTTTTAATGTACTTGTTTATAATTTACAATCATTTTGTAGTGACTTGGAATTACTAATAATTAATTATTACAGTGATTTGAATGGCATCTTGTTTACATTTTTAATTTTTTAAATTAAAAATATTATGCTTATACTATTTTTGCTGTTTGTACATGGATTTTTAATTGAATTAGGAAAAATTTCAATTATTTTAGTTGATAAAGTTTTTACCATAATTTTGTTTTAGGACTAGAGACAAGATTAAATTGTTTCAAAGATACATATAATTTGATTATAATTTGTGGATATATTCAGATAATCGTTCTATAGCACTACTGATTCTTTTTTAAATATTGGCATATACTGCAAAAAAGGCAAAAATGTCAATCATCAGCATTATTATTAAACATTATTGATCCACTGCAAAATGAAAGTCTCTTCAAGTTCAATTCATTTTCTCTAATCTGTACCTTCCTTTCTCTGCATCATTCTTCCAAATTTTTTTATTCATACATTTCAGATAACTCCATATATGTCTTTTTAAATATCTTGGGATCCAGTTTAATAAGCCGTCACTTCTCCATTTACCACCATCTTTTTTACCAATATATCCCGAGTTAGCTCCATTTTAGTCTCTTTAATTCTTTCAATGATAATTATTTGTTCTCTCACAAATATATATTTTTTTGATTTTTTTTGTTACTTCCGGTGTACATTTCTCCATATTTTGTTATCTTACACTTATTTCTCCATATTTTGTTTGTAGTCTGAAGTCTTTATATTGCTCTTTTGTTAAACATCAAAATCTCTAAACCATATGTGAGAACTTTTAAAACATATTTGATAATACCTTTCTTTTCAAATGTATAGGTATACTTTTATTACAAATTATTTTTAGAAAAAAGTATTCTGATTTGTTTAATTTCATTCGTTATAATTCCATCTATATTAACAGTCTGATAAAATTATTTGTAATTGTTAGCTTCTTTTAACTCATTACAATCAAACTTTTTTTATTTTTTATGAAAAGCCATTTAACATTTTAATCTTTTTAACAATTATCTTCAGTTCTATTTTTTTATTTTCAGGTAATAGCTCTTATAATATTTGTTATAAAAAGAAGAATATATGTAAAATTTAGATGTCTTGAATAATTAATCTATTTTTATTTCCTTAGTTTCCTATTTTAATCCACAAAATACTTTCTCTAAAAACTATTATTAAAAGTTTTGGAGTTATGGAGTCACCCTGTTTTACGCTATTATAATCACTGTTCTTTCATTTTGATAAATATTCTTCAAAATTGGCTGTTTCTTGAGTCTATATTTTTAATGTTCCAAAGTTTTAATCATTGCAATTCTGCTTATAGAGTCAAGTGGCTTTTATAACTTAAAACTTGTGGCATAATGGCAACTCCTTTTCATTGATCTTTTCTACAACTTCTCTTAATACTTGGATATGATCTGCTGCGCTATAATTTAAATTCAGTATATGTTGTTTTGATGTATTATAATGTAAGTTCTCTATAAACAAGTTGAAATGATCTTAGTAAAGATCTCACAAACTGATAAAAAATTGATGTCTGATAATTACTATTGTCTTTTTCTTTTTTACCTTTTTTTAAGTATCACTATGACAGTCTTCCAGCCAGCAAGTACATTTTAATTATTTATACATTTGGTATATAGTGTTGACAATACAATAATTGTATATTTCTTTATCTGCATCTTTTAATATATCAATAATTTCATAATTTCCTAGTGTGTTTTTTTTGATTCCAAATTTTAATTGCATGTCTCATCTCTTATTACTGAAATAACTTTTCTTCCAGTCTCTCAAGATATTGTGTTATATTTTTGAGACTTGTTTTTTTTTTTTTCTATAGCTTTCTTCGCTAAATCACAGTTATAATATTCGTGAACTTTTTTTTTTAACGTTTGATTCTTCTAAATAGATCATTTAAAAATATTGTCATATTCATTCTTTTCTTCATATATTGCCATTTTTCAATTCAAAATTTACTAATGAAATGCTTTTTATACTATCTATGTAAACAATTTTTAATAAAGTATTGAGATGGTGATCATGTGATGTTTAGTGGTTTAATAAAGTATTAGTTAGTTATTCATTTAGTCCAAGTCTGAGCTATTGTTGAAGTTTTTAATATTTTAAAATGGTTTGCAAATTCTAGATTAGATTCATTGGATTATATTTTAAAGTTAGAAATATCAATTGTTGTTACTTTTAATAGTATTTATCTTTCTAGTTTTATATTAATATGATCTTATATCTCATTAATTGATGAATATTTGTTGTATTGCATATCTTAAATTCGTAATTTTTAAAATACATATTTTATATTAATCAAAATATAATCCATCTTGTCTGTATTTTTACTTGAATGCTTCCATGTTAATTTCAACATTCATAATATACAGATTTGCAGCAAATTCTACAAATATTTTCTTTTCTATCTCCATATTTATATTTACCTATAACACATCTTCCAATGAAAATTTTAAAGTATTGTTTGGACTGATCAAAAACATTCTTTCTGTACTATGTTAATAAAAATCCTGTACTTCATCTGAATGAGAACCTAGTGGAACATTTGGTATTTTCTATTCAAATGAATAATCAATCTTGCTACTCTATCTGACATACTATCAATATTGTTCTTCACATTTTTTTATTTGTAATAAAACTCACTGCATTTGTACTTCAATACCACTTTGTGCATTTACTTTACAAAATTCAACAATGTTCTATTTGATATTAGACAGTTCTTTTAATTTATACAATTTTCCTTCATTTAAAAGTAATCTGTAGTTGTAAATAGGTAAATAAAATGTCAGCATCGAATTATAGCTTAATTCCAGTAATTTTAAAACAGATATAATTAATTAATTGTATGAATGCACTTATACTTTGTATATAAAAAGTGCTATTAAAACAGGCAAAACTCTCTATACATATTGCCACTCAGTGCAAATCAGAGTAATCAATGGATGCCAGAAGGCTTGTGCATAAAATCCCCATCTAGTGCCTACTCATCCAATATCCCCAGACTAGTTAAGAGCAAGCATAAGAAATGGTGATCATTTGATGTTATATAAAAAGTGCACATATGAATACAAAAGCACTGGCATATATATATATATATTGAATGATAAATCTTTTATTATGTTTTTTTTTTTTTCTGCTTCTATTCATATATTTTCACTATTTTAATTTTATATATGGATCAACATTTAGTTCTTTTTATATTTAGATCATCTTTGCAATATTTTATATATATATACACACAAAGATTTGTGACAATATATATATTTATGTTAAATATATTCATGGATAATTGTGTAAACAAAGGAGTGGGAAACATTTTCATGTAATTGGTAGATAATGTATTGCCAGTGACATTGCTAGCTGATTAATAATTTCTGTTGACATTCTTTAAGCCAAACAATTTGTTCTAGCAGTCTACAATAGTTTTCTCTACCAAAGAAAACTTATTGTGGACTATTAGAACAAATTGCTTAACTTAAAAGGCTTTAAATTTTAATTGTTTATTATCTAGCAACACCACTGCTAACATATTTTTCTAATCCTTACATGAAAATATTTAATTTAACATACACAGCTTTGGGAGAGATCAAATAATATTTACAGAATATACAGAGAGGATGAAATTATCATACCTATAAAAATATTTGTCTGGTTTTCTAACTAAAGCCAAGACAGAAGGAAACTATTGTGAACTAATTGTCATATCTCACCTTACCATAAAATAATGGACTAGTCCAGATTTCTTTCTTATTGCGATCGGATTGAGCATTCATTGCCTCTAACCAATGAAAATATATAAAGATAATGCATAGCCAATGGCAAGAATAAGCCAACAGGCAATGATGCTCACTGAAATATTTATGTTAAGGTTGGAGATCTGGCAATAAATAGTCAGATTTTTTGAAGGTAAGACAGAGAATGACTGTCAAACCTGAAAGATGGTATGTGTTCTCCAGAAAACAACTATTAATCCCTGAATAACAGCCTAATTCTTCATATAATGGTAGAAGGTAACTCATGACAACCTGAACAGCAGTGATGGTTTTTCAGACTATAGCTATTTAAGCTAAGGGGCAAAACAGGGCAAGTCCACGTTTAGGGCTGGAAGCTGCCAGAACCAAAGGCGACTCGAGCCAAGCTGTAAAGACAGCTGAAAGAGTCGCCATACCTACTCACAAGGCAGGCTGTCAAGTACCAGCTGGAAGCAGGTAGAAATCTACAAGGGCACATACAGTTTCTTTTTCAACAGTTCACATTAGAACTAGTAGCTATATTCCATTAGACAATAGCAGGTGGAGTATAGCCATCATTACTTAAATCTATAAGTATTGTAAATATATTATAAATCAAATGTATGTTTATATCTATATATTACTAATAAATATATTAAAACGTATGTATACTCATTGGTATTATAAGTATGATCATGACTAAGCATAACACTAATAGAGCAAATTGTTTAACTTAAAGGCTGTCAATAGTTTTTGATAGTTATCTAGTAATTATTGCTAACACATTTATCTGCTCATTACATGGAATTGTTTACTCTTTTATATATATATATGTTATAAGAATTGTACTGAGAACATGGACAAATTAAATATAAAAAAGTCTATGTATTGAATTAAATATAAAAAAGATTATATATTGAAAATTATGTAAAATTAAGAATTTTGGTGAAAATAATCGTAAATTTTCCTCAGAACCTCAGAAGATTATATGGTGTAACAATATTAATTAGTAACACTGAAATAGAAAAAAGATTTGTCTTGTACTAAGGAATTGAGATATAAAAATTCATAAAAGAACTATTCATCGTAATGAATATTAAGAGCATTACATGGTAGTTCATTAATACAATTATTATATGCATGACTAATTCTGTAGTTGGAATTATATATTATGGAATCGATCAAATTTTTAACCTGATTAGGATATATTTATGCTTATTTATTATGTAAAAAACAGCACATTAATTATTGTGGATTTTTATTTTTCATTTTGGAGTAATGATAAGATTTATTTAAAAAAAAAAAAAAAGAACTAATTATAATTTGTATTTGGCTATATATTATAAATTATATAGATGTTTCCTGATTGACAAATGCATTTAATAATTATAGGTAATTCATTTTTTATACTTTCAGATAAAGTCTATAAAATCTGTTTTACATAAAATTAGATTTTAATCTCTTCTGTTTATATTTAGTGATGTAAGAACTTAAAATAGCTAAATTCTTTTGAAACTAGTTTTTGTGGTCTTTCATAGTTTATAATTCAGAAGTTGTCTGTGATTATACATGCATATATACATTACCTCTTGCAATTAGTGTATTAACAAATATAATTTTTTTAAATTTTGACTTTTTTTATTCCATCATCTATCCATTGATAAATCAATGTGTTATAGAAGAAATGACTAATATTTCACAATGTACATATTGGCCATTATATTTTGTACACTAGTATGCATAATGAAAACGATTTGATTTGAAAAATTCATTTCACAATAAATATAATAGTTGTCATTTTCTTCTAAGAAAAAAAATCAGAAAAAAGTGGAAAGAGTGACATTTAATGTAATATATTAAAATGAAAAAATTGTCATTTTCCACAATAAATGGCAAAATGCTGCTGTTCATTTTTTTTCTTCATAAAGTATGTGTGTAACAGCTTATAAGAAATCAAAAAGTTTAAATTGTGTAGTATATTTAATCAATATTAAAAATATACATAGATCATAAAATGAAAAATATAATCAAACAAAAAATTATCCAAGATTTTTAGATTAAATAAAATATATCAATAAATATTTTAAAGAACTGATAATCAACTTTAATTTTAAAAAAATTTCAGACAACTAAAAAAAAATATGTAAATGGATTATAAATAGAATTTTTTAAGAAAGAAAAATTGATGGGGAGATGGCACAATATTTTATATTAAAGTTATTTATAAGCTCAGATCTTTCTTTTAGTATTTATTTTACTTAGGTTTTTGAGCCTTTAAATGAATAAAAGGGCTTTGATCTTGTAAACTTTATATCTGTGATAGTTACTTTATAATTTCGTGAAATATTGATAATAATTATGGGTGATCCTGGAAGATTTTACTTCACAGAATCCTTTATGCTTGCTACACAAATTATCATTATACATTTTCCATATTATTTCAGGCTCAGCTTTGTGCTCTATTTAATTTATTTTTATTCCTATTAAAGATAAGTAAAAAATAGCTATTTTGAAACTTTAAATTTTTAGCTTTTAAATGGTAGCTGTCAAAAGAATTGCTAATCTGGATGTTATTATTGTAATTGGTTGGTAAAAACTGTTTCAACATTTGATGACTTGTTTTGCTCTTAACAAAATTAATTCCAAAAATGAATAAAAAGTATTATAGATAGCTTTTATTATTGAAGAACTTGGTCGTTCCTGCTACACACACTTTAAAAATGTTGTATCTGATAATCACAATTTTTTTTATATTCAAGGGCTCCTTTAAAAAAAAAAAAAAAATCTCCATTTTTTTTATTACTGTGCTACTGATAGTGAATTTATGTTGAGAAGTTTCATGCTTAAATATATGTAAATTTCATATCTTTTGGCACTTTGTTTTGAAAATATATACATGTCTATCTTAATGATGTAGAGGCTCATTAAGTTAACGATGTAGCTCTAAAATTTGAGATGCTGGAGTAAATTGTGTTATATGGGTGGCAAACAGAGGTGAACTGTTGCTAATGTTGAGATGTTATCACTTAGCCCTAGTACTATGTTGCCTAATTATTATACCTAATTTCTGAATGAAAATTTAGCATATATATATACACATACATACATCATCATCATCACATGATTCTCTTAGCTTACATTCATGTGATGTGATGTGATGTATTATGGCTTCTCCTTAAACGAAGTCAAGAATATCTCAGCAATTAAGCCCAGATAAACCTGTTAGCCACTTTCTTTTACATTCCCCACTCTAAATTTACCCATAATCTGCTCTATCCCATTTCCACAACATAATTTTTGTCAACTCTATAACCTTTAAATCTAAATCCCCCTTATCTTTTCCCAAACCTAGCATAAAAACCAATAATTCACTTTCTGTATAATCACTCTTTTCATATTTATTTTTCCACAACTTCATTATATGTACCCTTTCTGTTTTCAAACATTTACATTCAATTAACAAATGCCTAATATTTTCAATTCCTTCCTTACATAATTTACAAAATAAATCACCCATATTTTTCCATTTACATGTATATTCTTTTGTAGCTAAAGATCCCGTTCGAGCTTTAAACAATAAACTATTTTCCTTACTATTATCATATATTAACTCACACCTAATATTCTGTTTATTTCTATATATATTTAAACTCTTTTTACTCTCCATACTATTTCTCCATCTCTCTAACTCCCCTAGTCTTTATTAATAAATTTATTCTTTTATCCCATTCCTTACTACTATAACACTCAATAATCCTCTTAACACAATCATCCCATCTTTTGTACAAATATACTGATATAAATTCTTTATCCAAATCTTTTGCATAGCGCATTACCTTTCTCACCCATCTTGTTACCTGCCCTTTACTCATAACCCAATTAAATACTATTTTAGCTATTCTTTTATTATCCATAAACTGCAATCTACCAAACATTTTCATTTTACTTTTTGCATCTCTCATATGAAAACTTGACCATCCCATTTCTCCTTGAATTGCCTCCCTTGCTGTCCATACTTCTGCATCCAATGCATGTCTTCCTACTTCCCTTTGAGTTTTTTCTAAATAATCTAATATCTTTTTACTAACATATAATGCATCATTACCATATGTTAACCCTGCTACTGCAACTCCTTTCCATATAATTCTAGCTACATCATATTTATTATATGAAAATACTGTTAATTTCTTTATCAATCCCTTTCTTTTCTTTGCTTCATTTATCAATTTTTTCTCCCATTCATCCAAATAATTTTTCTGATTACTTAAAATAATTCCCAAATAACTATATCTATTCACCACACTTAACTTAATATCTCCCAATAAAAATTCTACATCTTCTCTTTCCTCAGTATTAACCATCATTATAATATGCATTAACAGTAGCGCCATCTTTGTATGCTGGAATAGTAAGTGGATATCAGCTGGCGAGTGGTAACCAAATCCCCAGGCTAGTTTCTTCTTATTGGTCAGAAAGGGAAAAATCTTTAATTTGGCTAACAGAATTTCTGGGCATTTGAACTTCTGACTCTATAAGATGAAGCCAAATTATATCATATTGCTGTTTTATGGCTTTGTTTTTCATTAATAAGCAATGGTTTGCACATGTCCATTCAGTAATTACATTCACTTTTTACACTATTCAAATAAATTTGAAAGTTTCATAAAGTTCTTGATATTTTTTAAATCTGTAAGTAGTGATTCTTAAATATGTAGCATTGAGAATATATACTTTATTCATGGACCAACAAAGTTTCAATATATTAACTATGATTCATAAGTCAGATTCTTAAAAAATCGTTCATAATAAACTAGTAAACAATGCAGATTTTCTTTTATTAATTTCAATTCATTGACCATTTGTTATCTGACAAAAAAATTGACATAAATAAAATAAGAGAAAATGGTTGTTATTTACAAGTTTGATAAAAATAATTTTTTAAGAATCTAACTTTTGAATTGTAATAATGTGTTCAGGCACTGTTTGTCTGAGAATAAATTATTTCAGTATATTTAAAAATATTCCCATTTTTAAACTTCACTAGCTATTATTTGCCAGTAATTTTCTCTCATATTTTAATTTTATCTATTTATACTTCACCCGCCCTCTCAAATTCTAATATTATAAATGTTCACTGTGGTTCTTCTCTCCTAATACTCTGTTTCACATATAAAAATCCAATTAATCATTCCAGCTAGTCAGTATTTCTTTATAAAAAAAAAAAACTATTCTTTTCAAATGGCCCTCTTAGTAATTTAATTATCAGGGTATTAGGAAAATTCAGTTACACTGTAGTCTCATAGCAAAGATTATATATATATGTATTGGGTTCCTCTTAAGTTCAGCATATGAAGTTTAAATAAAAGTTCAGTATCATAGAAATAAGTGGAGGGAGGGAGCAAAACAAAAAAAAAAAAATTTGATTTGCTTAACTTGTAAATAATATTAGCGCATAATATAAAAATTACTTATCTCAATAATGACTAACATTTTTCAGTTTTTCTGCATAATTTCTGTATTGATTGATGTTTATATGAGGATGAGCCTCAGTTATGTGATGGTTTCTGTTTTAAAGACTTTGTGACGCATTTTGGACTAAGTGCTCTTTGATTTTTTATGAGCAATGTTAATTATATTCTATTGTATTGCTCACACCCATGGTTGTCTTTAAAATAGTAATATATATATAGTTTCTATGAAATATCACAGACATTGGACAAAACAATGGGAACAGCTGTCATATTAATTTAGCAGCACAGAAATGGTAATACATTTCAATGTAACATCTCCATTCCTACCCTCCTTTACAAATAGATTCTTAAAGCAGTAGTAAAGTATATTTGGCAGAAAGTAGTCAATTTTTTTAAGCCTGTTTGAATTTAAATATGTCAATTAGTGCTTGGTAAAAGGAAACCATTTATATTACAAAGATTTTTAGGATTGGGAGGGTGGAGGGCTACTCATAGAGAGAAACAAATTACAAAAAAAACAACAACATACATTTGAAAATTTCAACCAATCCATACAGCATCACAAAGCAGAACATTTATTGCCAAATTATTATTTAAGAGCCACAGTTTTCTGATAAATTCACTTCAGTGAAGAGTCAGTGATATGAATATAAAGAAATGAGCAATAAATGACCTGAAGCATATGCTTAAATAAAAACGTTTACATGTTTGTTAAACACTATGAGGATATTATCATTTATTTATTTAGTGTATAGTTTTTTTTTATTTTTTATAAGGCAGTGAAATATTCACAATATTTATAAAAGAAATATGTAGAGATTCTAAATAAGTGATGGATTTACTAATAATCTTGCCATTTTACCATTGTATATGTGAATTGAATAGTTGTTAATTCTGAGGTAAATAGTTGTTTAATCATAGCTATTCTAATTAGAGACTTGTTGAATTTTATTTTTGAAACAGATAATGAATTGACTGGGATCAATTTTGGAACTCAGTATCCAGATAACCCATTTCTAGCACTACAATTTTTCTGTATTTGAGAATTTTTCTGTATTTGAAGAATCTAAAAAAATCTTGAGATGTTATATACTTTATGTATTTTCTGCGTGACTACTTACAGTATTTGATGGGAAGTGTACTTCAGAATTTCAGTAATTGTTTGACGGACCCCCCCTCTAATAAGAGCATAGTATTATCAATAGAATATGCAAGTGTTAAGATTATTTATCTCCCCAAGTAATGACAGTGAACTTTTCCAAGGAAGTTGTTTCTAGAAATTATTTTAGACCTTTATTTTGTTGATAAATGAAATAATAAGTTGGACAAAATGATGGTTTATGAATCACTTTTGAGTAGCTTATGATAGAGTGTATTTCAGTCTTTTGTTACATATTATGATGATATTATGCTTCTCCCATGGTCCAATTCAATCGTTTGCTTTCAATATTAATAAGCTTTTAATATCCATTTTTATGCAACTAATAAGATAACCTTTTTTGTATGAAGAATGGCATAATATTCTGCAGGCGCTATTCATATGGTATATAACTGCATACCATGTAGAATATTAGCAATACTTGTTGCAAATGCTATTTTCATATAAATTAATCACCACGCTTGTTCCCGTTATTTTGTCCAACCGCTCTGTATGTGTGTGTATTTACGTATGCAATTGTTTATTTATTAGTGAAAATTTTGCAGATTTATGTTTGAAGAGGAGAATATTCAAGAAGTTGTTGGGGTTTAAACTATTGTTAGTTATAGTAGGCATCAGCTGCTGAGATCTGTTGTGCAGAGTGGTTGAAGAATTCCCTTTATACTGTAAGTAGTTTTCTCTATTATATGTTTTATTGGTTTTATCCATATTTACAGAAAATGAAAAAAATTACATTTTTATATTGTTATTAAAAAGTTGATATGGGAGGAGGGGATTTAAAAAAATTATCTTATTCAATATGGCTGCTTAATCGCAGGTTGTAGCCATAATGGTAACAATAATTTTTTTCCCTAAGCTAATCATTTTTATCTTAGGTATGAAGGTCACTTGGATTCTCAAGTTATTGCTTCTTAAGATAGAATACATCATTTTGTTTGCAAATTATAAGTAATATTAACTGGCAAAGATAACTTTTTTCAGAAGGGGGGGGGGCTGTCACTGATTCTTTTTTTAATATTAATATTATTGCAAAATAAATTTACTTTTAAAGAATACAGACTATAATTAAAAAAAAAAAAACTTGATGGAAACAAAAAAAAAAAAAATGGGTAGAGCTGTAGATGGTCAGTTTAAAATTCTTTATCAACCTGAATGTTCTTCAGCTAGCTCTACCAAATCAAGTCTGGAAGTTGAGCTCCTAGCTTGTTGTGCCAAGTCATGTGACCACAGCTGTATTCTCAGCAGCCATGTTGTTTTTTCTATGGCTGGCAAATAAGCTTACGATAAGTAGCAGCAGAAGTTCCAAGACAATTTTTTTTTTTATTTCTAAGCTTTTTTCTCCTGCGGATTTTTGTTTGTTTAGATGGGTCGTCCAAAAAAATCTAAGAAATCAAAAAAATCTTTTTCCAGAAATTCTCCAGGGTGAGTGAAAAAAAAAAGAGTTAACCAGGTTGACTTTTATATATGAAAAAGAACTGGTTCTTTGAAGTAAATGATTGAATTTGCAAATTACTGCTTAAGAAAGTTGTTAGCTATTTTTAAAAGTAAAAAAAAAAAGTAAAACTTAGGTTTATTATTTTTATCGTATTGAAATATGTTGTAAATATTCATTTACACTTTTCTCTAGCTGATTGTATGCAAGTTATCTTAACTAACTTGGAGGGAAATTTTTTTTAAATAAATGTAGAGAATAATGAATTAATGGTTATTATTTAAATTATACATCTTGATACTGGCCTTTCTTTTTAAGTAGCAGTTATTTATTTGTTTATCGACCCTGTGCGTTTATTTAAGAACAAACAGGATTTTTTTTTTTTACTTTTAAGCATATAGATTTTGTATATATATATTAATTGCCGTACTGAAAAAAAAAAATAAGATTTTAACTAATTAAATCGACAATTAAATTTTTGATTAAATTATTTAAACCTACGAAATTAATTATTATTGTTAAATATATGTACTGATATACACTGTATATTCCATATTATGAACACCCAACTAGTGTATGTATGCAATATATAATCCATATTAGAATGTCTTGGGTAACTTATATTTTGAGAAGTCTATATGCTTAAAAATTTTTACTCATTATATTTTTTATCTAGAAATATAAATAGTATAAAACATTTAGTACTATACAGGTATTGTTATTAAATTTTAAAATTCATTGAATGAACAAATGATGTGTTTAGAGGTCTTAGAATGTAAATATATATATCAAATATTAATTGCAAGCTCTAACTAATAAATTAATAGTAATGTTAATTTAAAGGAAATTTTATATCTATATTTAATTAATATTTATAAATATAATTTAATTTTTTAAACAAATTTATAAAATCTGAGGAAAAATTATCAAAAGTACTAAATAATTATATACATTTTTTTAATTATAAAAATGCAGAACTTAAATTTACTAATGCTGGTGAGAATTGAGTTTGCAAAATTAATATAATATAGGAACTAAAACAAAATTATGAATTATAAAGAATTAAAATCAATATATTTTTTTGCTCAACCATTTTAGCCCAATGACAGAATGTTATTAGAAAATATTTTTTTGATTTTTTATCAATTTGTAAATATTCAGTTATCTTTTGTTATACTTAATGAAATATGAAACTCCTTTAAATTGAACAATTTTAAGTATGTGTGTGTATATATATACAATATAACATCTGCGTATTTGTGTAAAATTTTATTATTTAAAGCTAATGTGTTTTATGTGAGATGGTTGGAGAAAGTTAATAGTATTATAGGGCAATTGTATTAAAATGAAATGGCTTTTCACTACTTTAGAATTTGGCATTATTTAGAAATTGTCTGAACATATATTTAATGAAATGTCACAAATTTCAATTATTGCAAGGTAATTTTTATAAAAATAAAACAACATATTCAAAGTGCCTAAAGTACTGTTTTGTGGACAAGCCTTAGTGCACACAACTGATGGTTCAACTTTAGTGCTTGCTTTTATGTGCTCTGTTTTCAGTTTTGTAGACAAAGAAATTAAAGAAAAGGCCTCATTTCATCCTTTATAGTTTTTAAAATGATAAAAAATAACATCTCATCCCGATTAAACATATCAATTTTCTATCAGGTTATACCACTGCACCAATAATAATAATATTAATAAACTATTAGTGATTTCATTTATTTATTTTTTTCAACTATTATTTAGCAATTATAATAAGTTAAATTGTATCACATTTTAGTCTAAAATAAAAATTTCATGTTATAAATCTGTACATTTGAAATTTTTAATTGGTCTAAATTATTTTTTTCTTATAATAAATTAATTTGATGGGAAATTAATATCAGATATATAATTGTAGCATCTGTATTTTGTCTATTACTGTTCATTTTGTTTTCTATCTCTAGAAATTTTCATTCTAGAATATTATTAACTACCATTTAAAAGTATGTGAAATTTTATTTTCATAGGTAAATTTTTGAAAAAAATATTCATTGTGTTGTGAATGATAGTATCGTTTTGAGCAAATATCCTTTTGGGAATCGTCAGCTCTTCTTATCTAGAATTTTATTAAGTGATGAATGTTGAATCAGATTTTAAAATTGAACTTCATTTCAAAAATATTTTACAATTTTTTTTTTCAGATAATATTCTATGTGAATTAATATGAATTTAGAAAGGTCAGGAATATTATTAATTCTTAAGTCAGTTATAACAAAATATGCATAGTAAAATTTCCTGACTTTTACAAATTGGTGTATATTGTGCAATTTTTTTAAAAATAAATTCACTTAAAAATTCAGACTTCAAAAAGTATATTTGCAAAAATATGGGACTATAATCACAGACAAATTGGTCTGGATGTTTAATGTCCCTTGCTTATTTGATAAGTAAAGGTTATTTGTAAATTACATGTGTAAAAAAATCATGGTATATTTCAAAATTAATGGATTTTTTCTTTTCTTTATTTTTTTAAAAATATATATGTAGAATTTTTTATTTAGGATCAATATTAAAACTCAGCTAATCATCCACATTGGTCAATTAATAGAAATTAATTATATGCAACCAGTTATACAAACCTGTCTTATCCCAAATGTAAATTATGTTTGTTTTGTTTTTTTACTTTGGAATCAATAAATAAGATTGAGAAGGACACAGTTAACCACTGGGAAGCAACTAGCTCCTAAAAAAAATAATAAATATTTTCTATATGTTTTCCATATTATTAATATATAAATTATTTATATTATGTTTCTTATGTATTTATCCTGGTTTCCAATCATTATGGGTCCTTGTTAATAATTTATTCTAGAAATGTGGAACCAAATTTCCATAAAAATAGTGATAGAATTTAATTAAGACAGCATAGAATAAAACTGTGATATCTACTTTTTATTTAGTTTTCTATTGAGCATATATAATTTAAATAAATTAGAAACTTAAGGGTTGAAAACATTTATAGCTGTACTTATTGGTTGTGTGTGTGAAAATAAAAACTGATTGAGATTTAAAACTTCATTATTTTTAAGTAGCATTATAAAGACATTGTTAGTTCAATAAATGGAGGAGGGAAGTGGTCTTAATGGAGATTAGAAATATGCAATCAAGTAACCATTTTTTATATTTTAATCACGTTATACATGAAGATTAGTTTGAATATTTAGTACATTTCAATTATATCATTGTGCATTTATAGTACGGTGTTGGATAACAGGCATATTGTTAAATTTTTTTTTAGAGTTTTGTATAATCATATTAAAAAGATTTGTACCAGCATATGATGTTACAAGTTTTAGTAGTGTTTCTGTGTATATTTTTGCCTGTACATTGCATGAAAGTAGTATATTAACACAAAGGTTATTAATATTTTTATATATATTAAGTCTTTGACTACTGATTTGACGTACTTTCTCTGAAATTGACATTCTTCCAAGACATTAGTATCTAATCTAAATACTTTCATGAAAAAAGGTCTAGATATTCTGAGTACTTCTTTTTCTCTATGATCTTATAATCTGCATTAAATAAAGTTATACATTTGTTAAATATGATCTTGATAATTGTTATTACTAATCCGTCAATAAATGAATTAAAAGTTTCTGGATTGATTCTCAGCTTAATAAAATAAAAAATCTATTTGATCAGTTGGTAACTGCTGTATTCTGCTTTTCATTTAGATGCTCAAATGTTACTATCCTTATGATTATATAATTGATTCAGGTCAAAAGAAAATGGCAGTCCCAAGAGTACAAGTATAGTGACTTATAAAAAAGAAAATTATCATATAAATTTCATCTTATAAAGGTCTTTTTTTTTTTTCTATTATAAATTTTTTTTTTTTTTAACTTAATTTGGTAGCATAACTGTAGTAAATGAATTGCATAATGAAACCTAACCTCTTGATGATATAGGTGAACTGAAAACACCTAAAAAAATTAAGAAATTGTTAACTTAGAAGGGTTTTTTGGAAGGATAATTTATTATTTATGAAATTCATGAAAATATTTTTTATGGCAATTCAAGCTTAGATAAAGAATTCTGAATGAGCAAAGAAAAGTTTACTAATAGCCTTGTAGAATAAAGTTGAGTAGCCAAGCTTAGAACTATTGATTATTGAACAAATTATTGCATTTCTACTACTTATAATTGGAAATGCTAAAACTTATTTTAAGGAAAAAAATTTGAAAAAGGGTAATAAAGAAAACAAGCAGAAAATACTTTTTTTTACAAATGATAATAGTTGCTAAGATTGGTATTATTAAAACTTGTGTGACCATTTTTTCTTATGCTTATCCAAACTGTTAAAACAATGGCAATTTTTTCCATATAATAGTACTACCTAATCAATAATACTAGAAGGTTATGCATTTTAATTCCTATCCTTTTGCCTTTTCATATAATATCCTCTAATTTCTAGCTTTTGACTTTCATCAGTGAACATTCTTGAATCTGACAGCAGTGTACGTGGTGACTGATTATTAAAAAACTAGATATCAAAATATTTAGATGCTGAACTGGATTCATAAGTGTATGTCCATACAAATGAATTGGCTTGGATTGAAAACATCATTGTATTTTCACTTTGGGCTAATAACTATAGTTAACCAAAAAAATAAAAGATGGCTGCTGGAGGGGAATAGATCCAAAGGCTCAGGTGCACTGTTTTCAGGTCCAAGACTCCTCGCTGATGAAAACCATAAGTTAGAAACTAGTCTGGGGATATAGTTTGTACTAGGTGGCACTATTGTATGGAGAAATTTGATGTTTTAATAATAGTTGGAAAACAAAAACTAAAAAAAAAAAAGATTCATGCTTTAAGAAATTAAATATATGTAATAGCTATTATCAAAGGCTAAACAGACACAACATTTTTTTTATATTTTTATAATCCAACCTTATGTCATATACACGTAAACTGTGAGAAAATTTACTAAGCATATGCAAACGTGTACAAATTACTTTCAAAAATTGTTGATTATAATGATTTTTCAAAAATGGTGATTATTAGTACTTTGATGTCTAAGTTTATATATCCAATGTTTCTACTGTGTTTAATATATTTTAAATAGTTTAGCAATTGTGCATAACATTAATATTTAAAAAAAGCTTTCAAAAATACTATATATTATCTACTTATTCAATTTTCTGATGTGTATACCATTGCAAATTATTACAGTCACTTCTTATTCAAATTTGGAAAATGTTTTGTTCATAAATAGAAGTAAAATCTAAATTATATATATATTATTGTAAGGATTGAGTTTTAAATACAATAATTTTTTACTAAGTCATAACAATTATTAAGTATCCCCCCCCACCCCCTTTTTATTGAGCAGAACAATTTTAAATCAATATATATTTAATGGTCATCACCATCAACCATTATCAATCCACTGCAGGATGAAGGTCTCTCCAAGTTCAAGCCATCTTTTCCTATTTTTAGCTTTTTTACTCCACATCACCCCTGCACACTTTCTTATTTCATCCACCCATCTAACATGTGGTCTCTTTCTGGGTCTTTTACAATCTCTTGGAATCCAGTTTAAAATTTCAAATGTCCATCTGTTATCATCTCTTCTAACAATATGTCCAGCCCAACTCCAGTTTTTTAATTTTTTCAATGAGGTCAGTAACACCTGTTTGATCTTTTACTCGTACATTGCGTTTTCGATCCCTTCTTGTTATTCCCAACATGCATCTCTCCGTACTTCTTTGAGTGGTCTGAAGTCTCTGTATTGCCCTTCTATTAAGTGTCCAAGTCTCAGATCCATAAGTAAGAACTGGCAAAACACATTTATTAAAAACCTTCCTTTTCAAACACATAGGCATATTTCCTTTTAGTATCAAGTTATTTCTACCAAAAGCACTCCAACCAAGTTTAATTCTATGATTAATTTCATCCATTATATTTCCATCTGTATTAATAATCTGACCAAGGTATTTGTAATTGTTAACTTCTTCTAACTCATCATAATCAATCTTTATTTTCATATTTTGAGAAAATCTATTAAACATTACTTTAGTCTTTTTAACATTTATCTTTAGTCCTACTTTCCTGCTTTCATCTGATAACTCCTGCAACATTTCCTGTAGCTCTAAAACATTATATATATATTGTTTTTTTTATTTAATGGTAATCATTTTTATTGACTATAATAAAAAATACAATAAAAGAAACTAATAAGGAAAAAGTTAAACATCTCAAGTTACATTATCTATAAGAAAATGATTTTTTTTAATAACTGACAATATATAGAAAAAGTAAGAAAAGGAAAAATGGTAATTTTCCAAAAAAGTATCTTAAGTTCCTTTTTAAGCAATCCAAATGTCTGAAGATTCAATAATGGAAGACAGCAAAATATTAAATATTTTAGAAATGTAATCATAGCTTAATCTTATACCAGAAAAATGGCCTTGTCTTAAGGAATTTTTGTAGTAAGATCTTGTGAAACATGAATTATCTTTTTTTTTTTTTTGAAAATAATAATTGTAAATTATTATCAAAGATAAATAATTCAAAACAGATTATGACAATTATATTGAGTGTTATCTACCAGTTTAATATAGTTTTTTAAAAAATATTTTTATGTTTTAAATTTGATTCACACAATGCCTTGCACATAAACAGCCTAAAAAAAGAAAATTTACAAAACATAGAATAGATAGGGCTAAATGTTCTATAAAAGTTGGTTGAGGTGATAAAATCATAACATTCTATTGTCAATAATTATCCAAGTTATTTTCATAATTTTCTCCAGCTATATGCAGCAATGAGTTCTCTTTAAATAGTTAAGTTATAAGCATACATTTTGTTTTTAGTCTTAATAATAGTTTTTTTTTTTGTGACCCCATTTAATTATTTTACTATAAACAGATGTTTTTTGATTTGAGTTAATACTAATCAATATAGTATTGCAGCATATTAATAAATTAAATATTTTCAAAGTTAACAATGTTATTTTTATATATTAAAAATAGGAAAAAAGGACTCAAGACTGAACTTTGAGAAACTCCATGTCTGACATTATCTTTATCACAAACAACTCTATTAAATTTTGTAATGTAAAAATTTATCTTTCAAAATGTTTCTTAGTAATCCAGTAATTTATCATGAATATTATATTTTTCTAGAAAAAACTATAAGCAACAGTATCAAATTCCTTTTGAAAGTTCACAAAAATAACAGACAAATTTTATTTTTTTTATACTTTTTTTTTAAAATTATGTTGTATAAATATTTTTCAATTGAGGTAAAGAAAAGAAAGAAAAAAACAACTATAAGTTTATAATTATCATCATTTTTTTACTCCAGTTTTATTTATTGGTTTGATAATAACTTTTTAATGAATCAGGAAACTTATTTTGTTGAATTATTAGTTAAGTTCTTTATTTTATTACTATCCCTGGATTTACTTTACGATAGTTTCATATTTTCTTATGATATGAATGGCTTCATTGTTTTCTAAATATCAGTGTTTTTATTATGTAGCTCTAAATATCATAGTAGAATATATTAAGTAATTATTATAAATCACCATCAACCAAACAAGTGTGTCAGTAAACTTCATTATATTGCCTTGATTGTTAAGCCCGCCATCCAATTTCAGGCATAATTATTGTACTTTTATCGTTAACTGGTCGATTCAATTGAATATTATAGAGATCATTAAATTTTATTTGTCATTTGGTAGTCTCTTAAGGCTTATTTCAAATTCTAACATTGAATAAATTTGTGACAATAACTGAAAATTTTTTCCACACAAATGGATTATCATTATGATTTTTTTTAAAAATGTAAATTAGAATTACCATAATTGGAAAAAACTATATATATAGATCTTTTTTTTTTTTATTATAGAAATTACATATTTTTCATTTCAAATGTACAATTAAAAATCTTCAAAAAAAAAAAGTTTAATGACTCAATAATGCATTTCAATTTAATGTCTCTTTAGTTAGCCAAACCACACATAACTTTCCAAATTCATTTTATCTGTATTTATTTGATATATACTATATAAATTTAACCCTACTCTTGTGGTATTTCTGGATCCTGCGATGTTACATTTTCTATTTATGTATAAGCCATACTTTTAAATATAAACTAGTCATTTGATATAGTACAAAAAAAAATTTTCTGTTAAATATTGACTAATCATCTTGATTTTTATATTTAAAAAATGCATTTTTTATTTATAATATATTTTTATTCATAACTTAGCATTGAGTAGGAAAATAACATTAAATAAACAAATTTGTAACACCAAAAAAACTTTAAATTATACAGTAATTGTAAGTTTTAAAACAGGTAAAACTCTCCATACAGTAGTGCCACTCAGTGCAAGCCAGAGTAATCAATGGATGCCAGAAGGCTTGTGCATAAAATCCCTATCTAGTGCCTACTCATTCAATATCTTCATACTAGTTTCTAGCTTGTGGAGAGTTGCCTTTTTTGATAACAATTATTATGTGATGTTTAATTGTAAGTTATAACACTGCTTTTAATGTTTTGCTATAGTACTTATAAATCTATTAAAAGTATTTTAATTAAATAGTGAACGAAAGATAAAAAATAGAATGAATCCACTATTATTGGAACTGATGTTTATAAGCATATCGTTATGAACATTGTTGAAAATTCACAATGTTGACAAGGATCTGTTTATCAGAGCTCTAAGAATAGATTGAGTCATTCTATTCTTGATCCTTTGTTCAACATTTAGTGTGCTTTTAATTTCATAGCCTGAGGGGGTGATATAATCTTTTTATTTACATATATATGTGTTGAACTAAGTTTAATGTAACGTTTATTAATGTTTTCTTGCTATTGAATTTTTTCAAATTTTTGTTGTAAAATCTTCACTTGTGGATTTTATTTCAAATAATTGTTATAATTTTTCAGTTTTAAAGTGTTAATTATTCATAATTATAATAATTTCTAGTGTTATTTTTTAAACAGGCCCACAGCTTGTAGAGAATACTAAGTAGAGCTTTATTTGCTTGTTAGCTGAAACCCTCAAAGAGATGACATGCTCAGCATAGTGCTTCCAAACTTTTATACTTTTTTCCCCCATATGTCATAACATCGGCCGGGAAGCGAACACGCAGCAACTGCCTGCAAGCAATTGCTTGCTTGCTTGGAAGGCAGCTGCGCTGACCTATCAGCTAACAATGCTTGACAACTTTTATTTTTTATTTTATGTGTCAAAGTGTTGGCCGGGAAGTGAACCCCGGGACAACTGCTTGTAATGCAGCTGTGCTAACCACTCGGCCACCAACGCTTGACAAACTTTTCAGGCAGGAATTATTTAAGAATATGTGGATAAATCTGAAATGTTAACTATAGCTGGTATTTGAGTTTGTCTTCTTTTCATTAATAAATTATAAGCTATTGAACTAATTATAATTAGATCATGGTCCATGCATTTAGTTGTAATGTAATTATAATAGCTGAATATTTATATAAATATATGTATATATAATTTCAGACAATAAAACTGTCTTTAAAAATTAATAGAAAATACAATTATTTGTTTAATATTTGCAAATAAAATACTTCAAGTTAACAATTTAAATTTAACAAAGTCAGTCAGTGATTATTTATTTAACTTATTATTCATTTTCTTTTTTTCTCTGTGTATAAACTATGTGTTTTTTTTTTTTTATGTTTGTTTGCTGATTATAAACTTTGTTTTTATAAGGCTTGTGATTAGTTGCTGAGCCATTTCCAGTATGTCAAAAAATGTCAAGAGTGGACATTTCATCATTGTTAGTCATTTTTGGTATATGGTTATGGATCGTATGTTACTGCATCTTTTGTGGCAGCCATCTACAATAAAATAACCTCATTATCAGATTAGAATGGGAATCCTGAAAAACACCATCATAGGATCATTGAATAGCAGGTGGGTCATTATGATGTCCTTCCATTATTAATTGGAAAAGTATTCTGCTTTCTTCATCTTAATTTAAAGATTTCTTGGAGACAAGTGGGCCTTTTGTTTTTATTATTTACAATACATTAAGGAAATTTTAGAACATCCTATTCAATAAAATGAAGCTGCTTAAATTTCTTACATTACTATTATTAAAGTTAAAGTATGTATTCTTCTAATGTTCTAAGAAAATTATTCTTAGCATCAATGCAGAGTTAAATAAATGTAATATCCATCAGAGAGCACACGCCTACTATTAAATATTATGACTTGGAAACACACTGAATTTTATTTTATTAATTTATTTATTTCAATAGAATTGATTAAATAAAATGCATTTAATGTTGTCATTGCAGTTAAAATAGCTATTTAAGTATGAATTTTTCTCATTTGTTTCATTATTATCATTTTAAAAATATAATCAAATACACAGAGCAAAAAAAAACAACTTAATAACATATACAAGATATGAGAATTTAATTTTTGGCGTACACTTTTAAAAATTATGTGTGAAACTCAACATCAGTTATTGTGATTATTATTGCCTTCAAATTACTCTTCTTGAATAACTATATGCTGACTTAGATGGAATAGCCTGGAACTCATTTTCCAGATTACTATCGAGAACCTCTCGCAATTTATTGAATATCAGATGTATTAGAAAATTTTCATCTCTTTATACACTTCTTAATTTTAGAAATATGAGAAGATTAATCGGATAATGGCTTTTTTTATTCATTAAGTCCTGCTGCCAACACCTTGTGATTTGGTACATTATTGTGATGAATATTTCATTTATCAGACCACAGTTCTTTTTTGTTGTTGTTGTTGAATAAGATTTATTAAACTCTTTAGCAATTGTAAATGACATTGTAGGTTGATTATTTGCCCTTGTTCAATAAATTCTTGGTCGGTTATTCCTTTATAATCAAGAAACTCTAGCATGGTTTTAAATTATGAGCATGATGTTGTTTTTTTTTTTTGTTGTTGTTTTTTTATTTTGCGATGAACCCAGAAATTTTAATTGTATGCATTGACGTTTTATTGTTGGATCATATTGGAATTACCAAGTTTATTATCCATAATTACTCTCAAAAAGAGATACATATTTGAAGAAAGTTCAGTCTCATAACTTATGCCAAAGTTGGTTCTGTTCATCCTTCAAGATCCAAGGCACAAACTTTGCAGAAGTATTTATTTTCCCCAATTCCTTAGATAAAATTAGTCTTTTTTTCTATTAACTTGCAATTTTTCACTTAGTAAGCTCATACTCGCACTCTGTTAATACTAATGTTGTCATTGATTTTGGCTGTCTGTTTGTGAATTGATCTATCACATCTTGCCTATCTTTGAATTGTTTATGCCATTAAACACATTTTTTTTTTCATATCATCCTCATCATATGCCACTTTCAATAGTTACACCATTTCGCAACTGTAGTGGTTTTTTTTTTAATTTTACACACAATTTAATGTTATTACACTACTCATATACACAAACTCTAGAGATTTCACTACAATTGCATCACAGGCAATTACTTGGTCATTATTATCTTCAAGTCTCGTATAAATATAGTTCTACCAACGCTGCTATTTGTAGAATAATTGTAAAAAATAAAATAAATACAATACTGTTTAATTAGCCACTGTACATCACTGGTGGCACTGTTTCTGTGCAAAAACACAGAAATGTGCTGTTTATGCAGTGAACTTACAGCGTATAGAACAGTTCTGTTCATATTAGCTGTTAGCAGGCTTAGATGGCATTGCACACACTGTACATAATGAAAAAATAAATATGTTATAACATTTGGATTTTTGTATTGATAAAAATATTATAAATCTTAAGTTTTATCCAGTTATTTCTAATAAAAGATACACTTTCTATGACTTTCATAAGTGAAAATTGTTAATTTTTTATTTTAATTGAATAATATTTATTATTTTTCATGTATTCACAGTTAGGGAATACTAGTTTAGCAAACTTAAAATATTGTAGTTAGATGTTATTACCTTTATCTTAATTATACATCATTTTATATTGAGATCTCAGAGTTTTATTTTTTTTACTCTAACATTCTTCATAAGCAGAGTGGTATTCTTTTTTTTTATCTTCATTATTTTTCACCTATTTTGTTTTGCCTTTATATATATATATATATTACCATTAATATTTATATTAGGCAAGAGTTGTCAATAACAAAACCTGTTTTGAACTACATGAAAGAAAGCAATTATAAATTATTCCTGAATACTATCTTAAGAATTTTATGAATTAGATTTTATTTAAAAATGTTGAAAAACCCTTATTATATTAATGAGGAAAAACCAAAGCCATTTTCCAATCCTGTTAGTCTGTATGACAAAAGAGTAGATGAAAGCCATTTTGGTATCTATTTGTTGGTGTTGCTATATGGGAAAGGAAGAGCTAAAGAGGCAAGATTATATGGAATATTCTATATGGGAACAAAGGAAAGCTTGATGTAGTGAGAAAAAAAAAGGATCACATAAACATTGAAATATTGCAAGAAATAAGCAAAGCACAATAGATTGAGGTGGGAGATTTTAGATCAGGGAATATATTTTCTATTATTCAGCTATTTAACAAGAATTAAAAAAATTGTCTAGCTTTTTATTAATAGGAAACTTTATTAAAGAAATCATTGGATATAATTCTTTGAATGATCTATTGATATCATTTGAATTTATGGTTACATCATTACAATTTTTAATGCAATTGACATATTTAATAATATATTGCAATTAATAACGAATGTTTAAAAAACAAATTACTAGGGTGTGATCAAAATATAAATACAATTTTTAAAAAATCATACTATTATATAAAATAATGTATGGCTTTAGCTTACAATAATTCCAATTTTTTTAAAAAGGAGACTAGTTCTTCATTCTCTCTATATCATTGTAGTTTACTTCCTAAATTTTTACGTATCTTTTAACAAACCATTTTAACTAGTACATAATTATATAATCAAGATAACCCATACCTTTATATATATTGTTTACAGATAATTAGTCTACTTTTGTTTCATTAACATTTTTCTATAAGTTTCCTTTAAATCCATAGAAAAAAAACAATAGTTTCTATTTGAATCTGAATCAATGGATAATTTTCAAAAGTCTTCATCATTCTTTTATCTCATGTGTAATATTATTTTATCATGATTCATTATAGTATAAACTTTATATTAAGTCACTGTAGAAACTGCATTCTCACATAATTATATAAATACTTACCATTCTGATCTCTTTCTTTTATTTCATTCATCTGAATAAGGACTTTGTAGATTTATGATATAGTTCTAAAATAGGGATGCTAGAATAAAATGTTTTGATATGATACAAACCATGTTAAACTATCACAAACAATGCTCAAAGTCTTATCCCTCTGTCTTAGTACTTAATTGCTTAAAGCAGAGAACTTAATATTCATAATTTTATTCTAGTAAGAGTTGAATTTATGGACTTAAAAATTTTATTCCCTTTATGACTATCCAAAAATTAAAACTTACCTAGATTCTGGTACTATTTTGATCTAAATATTTTTAATCTATTCTTTCTTTTCTCTGTTTGTGATATTTTTACAGACATTGAACTTACTGTTGTTTTATAAATATTATTAGATTTAATTACTGCTAATCCACAAAAGAATATGGTAAATATTTTAATTAGCCAAAAATAAAACTAAACAAGGAAATAACTAATCTATCACCTTTCAAAATTGCAGAATAGTAATTGAAATATATAATCAAAAGTGGTATTTTTTTCCCAGATTAGTAATCTAAAATATGTTAATAGCTTTTCAAAGAAAAGTGATTTCAATTTCTTATTTGACTATTTCTAGTTTTAATATTTTCAAAGTAAAAACAGGCATCCTTTGGAATCCTGAAAAATCTTCAGATAACATTGTTTTACATTTATGTAAAAAAAAAAAAAATTATGAACGTCTCATGCATATTTGGATTTTTTTGTAATTTCTTTTAAAATAATTTAAAAGTATTAGAAAAATATTAATCTTATATTCTTTTTATATCAGGCCTCTGCATGAAAATCGATCATACAGTTTTACGTAAATTTGCTTAGTCGTTTTTATTTTATTTATTCATACTAAAAGCTATATATATATTTTTATCACAATTTAGTTAAATGATTGTTCAATTACGTATTTAATTGTATATTTGTTAGCAAAACTCATACTTTGCTTAGTTATTTTGTTTGTTGTATTTCTGAAAACATGGGAAAAAATTTTGATCAAATTTACTAATGGTTATATAAATCATTTATAGCTTTTTTTTTTTATAAACTGGGAAATATTTATATCTGATAATTTCCAGAAAAAAAACTATCAATCAGACTTTTTTTTTTTTTGACTGTGAAATATGATGAAACTGTTCCGATTTGATAGCATTATTAAAAAATTTTTTTTAGTTCAATTATTATTCTGTACCCAATCATCACTTTTGCAGACTATTGAATCAATAGGGCAGTTTATTCCATGGTGTACAACATTTTCATAGAAAATTAATCTTCAAAGATGATAATTGCTGTAATTTTTACTTCTTACGTAGCTAAATATTGTTTCAAGGATCATAGAATAATGTTACATGTAATCTGTGACCATTTATTTAAATATTATTGATCTTTATTGGAAAATTCTTGATTAACCAATGATGTGATGATATCTTGGAGAACTTTGAAGTTTTTCTCTGTGAGTTATAGCTTTAGAATACAAGCAGGTTTTGATACAGAAATAGCTCTATATCCTATTAACAAAGATGTCATAAATCTTGTTTGCTATTTTATTTAATCCATGTTTATTATAAAAAATATGAATACTGTTTTTGTTTTTTTGTAAAAAAAAAAAAACATATTTGGAATTAACTTTTAATGGTATTTTTTTCTCCCATGTTATTACAGTTGCAGTAATTTAAAATAAAAAGCAATAAAAATTTTAAAGACAGGTGAATTAAATACTTCAGAACAAACAAACATAAAATCTCTTAACATTTATTCTGCACTTAACAGTAGTAATTAATATATATTGCTCTCCTTCTGAGTAGTTCATGATATCCAGTGGTATTGCAAAACAGATTTGACTAATTTCTATTATTCATTCTCAATAAAGAGCACTGGTTGCAATATGGTTATCCTGCTAGTATCATTTACTTTTATTATTATCCTTGCAAGTCATTGACTTGAATTTTTAAATATCTTAAGGTTTTGATTTTAAAATTGCCTACATTTGCTTTATAATGGTGATCACTAAAATAAGACTGGTTATTTTAGACCACTGGCTTGAATAGTAATTAAATGTAATGTAGCTGTTCAGTGAGTATAGTGTAGCTAGTGCATTCTAATATGCATATATAGATAGCTTATGAGTATATGGCAGGAGGGGGATTAATTATAAATATTGTAAAATTAAATTAATTGAAATGCGTTAGTATTGTATTTTATCAGCTTAGCATAAAAAAATAAAATTGTTTACTGTAGTATAGCTTTAGATTATCATGAAGTTTTTTTGTTTTCATTCCTTGTAAAATTACCATTTGTAACTGAAAATTGATGAAATATTTTTATTCAGATTTAGAATGATTTTCCAGGTTTTTCTGTCTCACTTTGGAGTTTACAATAATTTCTCTAAATTATTTAATTTTGAATACTAAATAAATAATATTTACTGAGGCTATAACCTCAAGAATATGCGTGTAAAATGCGGTAGTAGCGACCTCTACAGGTGTTTAACCACAAGCTTACGTTATGGAAGAAAAGAGGGGAACCCTTCTTTACTTCAACCTACTTTCTATTTAAATAGGTGAAGCTGAAGTGGTTAGATCTGCAAGCGTGAAGCTATTCAATACTTCACTGATTAAGTCCACATTTCTTATTACACATTAATACTCACGAAATCTTTCGATTTACAACGAGTCAATGGAAAGATTTTATAGTTAGAAATCTATTACAATAATTTAAAGTTGTAATTATAAATTTAAATACTAAATAAAATAAAATTTTGAATATATTACATCACATTATATATTTGTTATCTCCATGCTTTCTTTTTTAGAACTTAGACATATTTTATCTATGAATATGTAATTGATATACGAATTTGTCAAGCAATCAAAGTACATTTGGCCACTTTAGTATGATCTGGATTGGAATGTATACATAAAAACGTTAGCATTTTTTTTTTGTTGTTATATTTTGAACTTGGAGAGACCTTCATCCTGCAGTGGATCGATACTAGTTGAAAATGACGATGATAAAAACAAAAACATACCTGCAGTGGATCGATACTAGTTGAAAATGACGATGATAAAAACAAAAACATAGAATAACCAATGGCTTAACCACAGTGATAGATTTTTAAAATCGGAAATGAACTTTTTTTTTTTACACATATATAAAACATATATATATTATTTAAATGTCATGAAATTAAAAACAAATATTAAATAAAAATTCTGACAAAATAATTTATAAAAAAATAAAATTTATATCCAGGATATTGTTTGGAGATTGGTTGGGTGGGGAAGTAAATAAAAATTAATGGTGTTCTAAAATGAGTAAAGAGTAAATAAATATTATTTTGTTTCTAGGTATCAAGTGAAAAGTATATTTATATATAATTTTATTTCCTATCAGAAATTAAAAAATATAATGTACTTGTTTTTATTATTTATGCTTTAAGTTGAAAGGCAAGATAGTCACCATATCATTTCTCCTATATATTGTGTATTAATCTTTGTTTTATTGTTTATTTGTTTCAAAATCTGGCAATTCTACTTACTACTTTTTAATACTATAACAGACAAATTATGACTTCAATTATGTCATTTAAATAAATGTCTGCATATACAGTAAGAACAAAGAGTATTGTTAGCTTGTGTTTATACATTTTTTTTTTTTTTTACATACATCAAAATTAGATATTTGGTAATTTGAATAGAAATAAAGTGTAGAAAGCGAATCATAACGAATTTAGATAAGAACATATTTGTGGGAATTAGGAAATCTTTCAAATCGGTCGAAAATTTTCAAAAAAATTGATGCTGTTTTTAAAATATGGTTATATTAGAATAAAATATTGATTAGATCATTTGTTAAACCATGAAGCATCACATGATCACCATCTCTTATACTAGCACATAATTGTTTATAAACAAGGCAGAACTCTCCATACAGTAATGCTCTCAGATCCAAAGCTCCTCATTGACGAAGGCCACAAGCCAGAAACTAGTCTGGGGATATTGGATGAGTAGTCATTAGATAGGGATTTTATGCACAAAGCCTTCTGGCAACCATTTATTACTCTGGTTGGCAAATGGTGGCACTACTGTATGGAGAGTTTTGCCTTGTTAGATCATTTGTTTTCAATAAAAGAAAAACATTCATAATTATGATTGGTATGACATACTAGAAAACTATAGCCATTAGTATAATAACAGAATCCAAAAAAATTATCATTAAAATTTCATAAAAGGCTTTTCAAGTTATCTTACTGAATGTGATAAATGTGTAAATAACATATGTTTTTGGAATTTTTTTTTTTTTTTTAAAAAAAAGACAAACTATAGCAATATTCTATCATCTTTACACACTAAGATTGAAAGTCCTTTACAGAAATATTCAGATGCATTTATAATAATAAACAGTAATATTTAGTGGAGAAACTTGGCATAATACTGTAATCTTTCAAATTATACAATTAAGTAATTTGAGAAATCAAAAATAAAAGGGGTATTACACAATGGAGGAATAAATTACAGCTAGGAATATACTAATATAAAACTGTAGAATTAGAATCTGGTAATTAATTTAAAATAGAATTATTAAATAATAGACATGATGATTATTTTGATAATAATTCATTGTTCTTACAATATTGCATTTGGAATAGAGAGAAAAGAGTAGTTTGTGAATAGCTTTATATCACAACAAAAAGGTACCTAAATATGAGCATAATATATTTTTCTTAATTAAACCAGTGAAATAGGAAATACAGTTAAAAAAAAAATTATAATTAGACCAAACATCTGATATGACTACTAAGCTTGATAAAAGATGTCCAAGATACATTTGTACTTGAAAAAATGAGTAGATAGATAATAAAGTGATAAATTAATATTTTGAATATAAAGCTAGAAATTTATAACATGCCTGTCAGCTAGATGAGTTATAGTTATAAAATTAATGGTAAAATATGAAAAGCTGCAAACTTTTATGATCTATACTATTAAAATAGGAATGAACATTGATTTATAAAAAGGATAATACACACGTACATTGCTGAGTTATATTTTTGTGATTTCAGAAAGCTTAAAAATATATTTTCAAATTTGGATATAATTATTCCACAAAATATATGCAGAAGTTTGTGAATGTGGTTTGTCACACTATTAAATATAATATATAAAATATTTACTGTACTTATGTATGCTAATTATTAATTGTAAGCTATAGTATCTGTGATATTAGAACTATTTGTATGTTTGGTTCAAATGTTGCAAAAATAGTAGATATAAGATGATAAAAAAATTTTATCAGAATATTTATGCTCATTTTGTTTTTTATATGCACATAATATATATTCACAATTTATAATTTATTTATTTTTTAGGGATGATGATGATGATACAGCTTCAAAAGCGATGAAAGGAATGGAAAAAGATGCTGAGAGTGCTGATGTGGAGCAAATTTCTGAAAATTTGGGTGATAGTAAACATGAATCCATAGAGGCATCAGTTGTTTGTGAAAATGTTTCTCTAACAGAAGTAACTGCTCAAGAAATAATAGAAACTGCCACTATTGAAGAAATTAGTCACACTGAATTACAGCTTGAATCTAAAAGCATAGATCCATTTGATACAGTTCCACTGACGGTGACAGCAAATGAAGTAGTTTTTAGTGATGATGTTTCTTCCGATCCCATTTTGTTATCAAATAATGTAGTTTCCTCACTAAGTGTAGATGTCAATGAATCAGAATCTGTTATTGAGTCTAATTTTCATTCTAGGACTATTATTGAGAATCTTGATTTAGAACGATTATCATCTAATGAGTCTGTTGAAATTCAAGTAAATTGTGTTCATTTGACTGGGAATGTTCCAGAACTTCTCAGAGAAGAAGAAACAATAGAAATAGAAACAATGCAAGTGGATGCTTTGGAAATAACAAACACTATTGAAATACAAGGTGACCGAATAGATATTACTAAAGATAATCTTTCTAATGAATGTACTTCATTATCTGAAATGAATAAAAATCTGTCTGATGGAAAACGTTCAAATATTTCTAGAAAGAAAAATAATTCTCGTCTACATTTGCATGATGTTGCTATGAATAAACCATCAGATGAAATGACTTTAGAGCTTGAAAAATCAAAAAATAATAACATAATTTCAAGTGAAAAAAAAATTGTTACTCGCCATCGAAGTCGGTTAACCAAGCAACATGGAAAGCCTTCTACCGATGTTTGCCAAAAAGAAGAACTTGATATTATTACTGATAATAAATTATCTAAACAGTGTAATAAAAATAAATTATCAGCTAGCAAAGTTACTAGAAGTAAACCTCAGACATCGGTTAAAAAAAAGAAAAATAAAACTCTAACAGTGGTTATTCCTAGTAGAAGATCTGCAAGAAATAGAGGAAATTCCTATACAAAAGAAAAACTTAATGAAAATGATAAAGTAATTGAAGTAACAATTGAAAATGAAATTATTAAAATTGAACCAGAAATTCCTCAGATTAAAGAAGTTACATTGGTAATGGAAGAGAAACTACTAGATAAAGCAATTGAAGAAAAGGTTTCTGAAATTCTAAATATTACTTCATCTGATTTAATTGATACTTCGATTAATCAGTCTCGTAATAGGAAGAATCGCCGTCAGAAAAAAACTTTGACTGAATCTCGAGAAAATTTAGAAAATATAGATAATGAAAATGGTCCTACTACAAGGCGGCGAAGTACTCGAATTAAATCATTGGAGGAACGTAAAGGTAAAGAAAAGGAAATAAAAGATAAAGAACCATTAGAGAAGAAGGATAAAATAATTGAAAAAGATAAAACAAAAGACATAGAAAAAAAGAAAATTGAAAAATTAATAGAAGAACCAATGGAAGTTGATAGTGAATCTATTCCTTTAGGGAAAAAAGGAGGAGCATCCAAAATTTTTTTGAATAAAATCAAATTTGAAACATCTGTTAACGAAAAAAGAGATACTGCATCATCTATTCATTTAGCACCAATAGATGAACCAATTATTACAAAACCTGAAAAAGTGAAATCTCGATGGAGAAGGAGTAGTGAAATGGATAATTTTGGTGGAGATATAATTCCTAAAACTGAGATGAAACTACAAGAAATTGTTGAAGAAACAGTTATTGAAACTGCATTAGAAGTTCTTCCTAAAACAAATGTTGTAACAACTTCAACAACTGTTATTTCTTCATCTGCTCCTACAAATGTATTGCAACAACATGTACCATCTACTGTATCATCTCCACTTAGTTTGCCACCTCAAATTAATTTGCCACCTCCACTTAGTTTATCTCCAATTAATTTGCCACCTCCAGTTTTAACACCCCCAATTAGTTTAACAACTACCAGTTTAACACCTCCTACTAGATTACCATCTCCTACTTCTCTACCAACACCTACTAGATTATCAACAACTAGTTTACCACCTCCTGTTAGTCTGCAGCCATCTGTGGCATTACAATCTCCTGTACAACCTCCTCCATCTAATTTATCTATCCCAACTAGTTTACCACTACCGACTGCATTACCATCTCCAGCTAATTTATCACCCCCATCTAATTTATCAATTCCTGCTAGTTTGCCATCACCACCTACGAACATATCTACATCTAATTTACCTTCCTCAACAAATTTACCATCTTCTGAAAGTTTACCATCTCAAATTACTCAAACTCCAGCCATTAAATTACCTTTGCCAATTAATTTGGCTTCTTCAAGTAGCATACCTTCTCAGAATAGTTTGCCCATAAAAACTAATTTGATAGCAAAGCCTAATCTAGCAGCTTCAACCAAAATACCATCTTCTGAAAATCAAGTCTCTGACATACCATCAAATAGTTCATCGAAAAAATCCATTCCTATTTGTGACAATGTAATAGCAAAATTAGATTGTGTTATTAATAAAAATGAAAAAAATGTTCCTGTTGTAGAAGCAGAACCAGCAAAAGTGGAAGAAAAACTTATTGATGATGTCCAAAGTGAAACCAAAGAAAAGCCTCCTCCTTTTGAAGTAGTCACTGAAAATATTTATCTCTCTGAAAGGTAGGTTCTACTTCCCCTTCTTACCTATTTTGTTAAATATGTATGAAATTCAAAAAGTAAACGCATGATTTTAATTGACATTTAATTTAAATTAATATTAAATATTAGATAAATTTCTTTTTGAATTTAGAAATTATTAAAATGTTTTATTTTTTAATGTTCTATTGTTAAAGTATTAGTGTACATGTGTGTGCAAAAACATAGTATGTAAAAAGTATTTTAGATAAATGAATATTTCTACAATTTAATATACAAATTCAAGAATCAAAAGATTGTTTATTTTATTTTATATACATTATATCTAAATGTGATTTCATTTATAATAGATTGCAACTCCAGAAATCTTAAAAATACGCTTGAAAACACAAAAAAAGGTGATGGGGGGGGGGCACATTTGTCGACATATTTAGGCTGATAAGGAAATCATATTAACCAAAATCTATTAATTTTATCTCTATATGCAAATTTCATTTTATGATTTGATACATAATTTTTTTTAAGATTTTATTTGAAAATAGTTTGGATTAAATTTATGTATATGAAAAATTGCAAGTCCTGAAAATGGGGGAGTGGGGGGCGACCACAGGATAGTGTGATCTTATTTAACTTATTAATTCTGTTAATGAATTTCAACAGCACATAAAATATTATAATTTATTCAGTTGGTTTTCAAAAGCTTTTCTGTTTAACAGTCTCTTTGTAATTCACCTAAAAGAAAAAATCAATTGCTTTCAAAATATTTGATAATTTTTTTTGATGATTTGGCAACCGGTGTATGCTTGTCATTAATTTATGCTGAATAAAATATACTAAAAATTTAGATTTTCATTTGATTCCTTAAAATCATCTTTTTTTTTTTTTTTACTGTTGATGTAGTATCAAAAAGAATAAAAATGTCATTTGTTAAGATAATAAAATAATTTTTTAATGTCCACATAAACATTTTAATATCTTCAAAGCAAAAATATGTATATATATTTCAATTTTTGAGAGGTTTATAGTTTGTTAAACAATTTTAATATATTATTTATGTAATAATTGATATTACTGTTTCACAATTTATTTTCCATAATGTACTTATTGTATAATTTGCTACTGAATTTCTATAATTATTTATTAAATTTGCAAATAATTTTGATATCTGATTCTATTTTGGAATTAGTTAAACAAATAAAATTTTTGAAATAAAACATTTTTGTTATTACCTTGTTTCAAATACAAATGGTAGCATTTAATGCTTGATGTGTTTGTTCATTTTGATTACATTATGCCAGTGAATATAGAAAAACTTTTCTACAATTATCCTTCAAGTATTTAGAAAGTGTATAATAAAATTGTAATATATTTATCATTTACAATTAGTTGCAGATTAATGTTCTAATATTTGATAAAATGCTTATTATTATTATTACGTTTATATTTTTAAAAATATATATTAGTTTATTTGAAGAGGATAAAATTTAATATATAAAATTCTTTACTAGAAATTTTAAAATTTTTTATCTACTATAGAGTTTTTTTTTTTTTATGTCATAGCATCGGCCGAGATGCGAACCCACAACCGTCTTGCTTGCAAGGCGGCTGCGATGACCTCTCGGCTAACAACGCTTGACATCTACTATAGAGTTGATACGCAATATGCTGAGAATACTTGAAAGATGGAAATAATGGTAATAAATGTTTGTAGCAAATAATGAAGTTATAAAGATTCTTCAAGCTACACATTTAGATGAAATATCTAATTATGGCTTTTGTCCTAATTTAAATTATGATATTAGTTTGAAAGGTTTATGAAAACTGCTGAATTTTATGTGTGTAAAAAATATTTTTGAACATATTAACAATTGTGCCATATAAGCAGCTATGTTTTTTCATGCAGCATCCCTTTAAAACTTCCACAATTAAGTGAATTATTTTAAAAACTTAACATCACAGTTTATATCTATTTAGATGAATTTTCACTTTTATTTTAAATATTAAAAAAAAAAAAAGGTACATCTATATATATTAATTTGCAGTTTTTTAAATATTGATCTTAATTTAAAAAGAGTAAAATGTTGTTATAATACTTTATATATATATATTAAGGTGTTTGGACATATATACCACTGTTGAATGAACACTCAAAAAAATTAATCCTATCTATACAGTATTGTATTGAATCTTCTGCTGTAATTAATTAGATATAATTTCATTTAAGAGCATTAGTCTATATATATATAATTAAAAGTAAAACTTTCTTTAAATCATTCACTGCAGTGCAAAATCTCTCTCTAAAAGACTTCAAAGAAAAACAATGGAAAAAAGAATTAGCATATATACCTACAGTAAATGTACAAATTTGATCAAAAAGTTATATATCCACTTCGACTTTTATAACATTTTTTTTTTAAAATTTGAAATCATAATTCTTTACCTGAAGTAAAAACAAAAAAAATTAACACTATAATACAGTTCTGGATAATTCTCTTGAGGGTAAAGTTACTTTGGCTAGCTGTCTTGGATTGAAAGCGCAATATATAATTAGAGTGCAGTGTAAATTTTGGGTTAAAAAATTTCTTATTGGATTATTGAAAGTTGTCAGATAAAATCCAAATATTGAATTGTATTAGATTCAGATACAATCTTTTTTGATGTTAAATTACATCCTTTGTGGAGTGAGAGAGAATATTGATAAGTAGTGTTTAAATCGCATTTTGGCTTTATTGCTTCAGTGGATAGAAAGTTGTTAATTTTTTAGTGCAGTAGCATCTTGAACGTTAACTTTGAATATGTCATTACATGAACATTGATGTTATTTTGGTTTTTGTTATTTGAAGAGAACTATGATGATGTTTATGCTGTACATAATTAGTTACATTTGTGAAGATTACAGGACTATTCCATTTCTGTGCATTTAGCTTTTTGACTAACCAACATGTAAAAAAAAAATAAGTAAACAATGTGTGAATAGGAAAAAATACAAACACACACATGTTGAAATCCAGTATTTAATTTTTTCTATTATTTTAATTGAATGTTTATAATTTTGAAAAGTGATACTTACTATCTATATTAGAGTATTATATATACATAAATAATTAGTTTCATACCATATAAATATATAATAATATTGGATAATGTTAATTTAACTTATGCTGTCTATAGTAATTATACAGTCTTTGAAGCAGAAGTATTTAATTGATTTTTTCCATCAAACATTATCACTTGAAAGGCCATAAAATTTCTGTAGATGGTGTAAGGTTAATCAATCATTTATTCATTATTGTTATATATAGTACCGTTTTATATATATCTAATGCTATTTATTAGACACGAACAGCTGCAAGATTAGGTTTATATAATCTGTTAAGATGCCCATACCTAATCTAGGTTATTGTAGCGAATCATTTTAAGTTTTAGCATAACTGTGGCATATTTCCAGGTAATATGGTCCTAATTATAATTAACTAATTTTCCTTATATTGTTGCTTTTAATAGTTTAAATTTGTTTTTTATTAGGTGTCAGGATTCTATTAAGATATCCCTATTAACTCGACAAGTCTTCCCTCTTTTTTCCCCCACGTCATACTAAAACCTCTCTAATGTGAATGAACGAATATCACATACATTAACTTATCCCTATAACCTTTATATCAATATTGCTAATACACTATATATCTATATCGTGACCTCACAAATAATAAATCTAAAAATATAATATTGTGTTGGCATCATCAGTTGAATTTTACAAAGAAGATCACTGAAAGAATATAGTTATGAAGCTTAAACAACTGACACATTGTAATTCTCTCCTTTTTTTTTTTTATTTTTATTTGTGAGCATATTCAATAAAAGCAAAACACAAAAAGAAAATTTGTATTATCATAGCAAAAATATTTCTTGGATTCATTAACCATATAAATAGTTTGTTATGGTCCATTAAATTATATTTTCTTTTCCCCTGGTTTATGTGAGATGTGAATTTTCTATAAAGTTACTCCAATAAGCAAACATATAAGTTCAAAAATTAATTTCTTACCTGGTAAGATTGTTTAATAGAATCGTTCTTTGGTATTACATATAATCCTCAGGTTTTCTTAGTGAATTAGGTTCCAGCTTTGACACGAGGCTTCTATTTTAGGCGAGTAGAGGTTTCCTTCTCCTAAATCATTGTAAGTATGTTTGAGGGAATGGAACAATTGGCGATGTAAAGGTATTCTAGCCGCCCATCTGAATATCAGTGGCTATCACGGGGTAGTTTAACATCTTGTGAAAAATCCGAAGAACTTAAGACACTTCTTTATCTATGTCCATTTCTTTTATATCCCTCCAAAAACTCATTATGCATGTGTATGTTGAATACCACCCGCTTTCCTTCTCTAAACTCTTATCTTTCTTTTAGATTTTTGTTCTCAAAGTTGTTTTTTTTTAGTTACCGCAACCATATTTAATTACCAATCTCTCTTTTGCAGAACTTCTATCAATACTTACATTCTGTATTCGCTTTTATTATTTAAACTTGCTTTTTTTTTAATTGAAAGAAAAGGAAAAAAAACACAATGTGCATTGCCTCAAGGAAAAGAAATTTTCTAAGTTAAATCCAATAATATATTTATTCTACACATTAATTTGTACCTGTATCAAACATACTTTTATTTTATTTTCCTTTCCTTTTTTTTTTTATATTCATTTCAGTAAAATCTTCAAATTCCACAACCAACACACCCCTTGCACTGATATATATATAAACATTAAGAATGAATCTACCTATTCTTAAAACACTGAAGTTTATAAGCATATCTTAGTCAACATTATTGGTAATTCGGAGTGAAATTAATATTTCAGCAGAATGGAATGTAACATTTAATATTTATCAAACTAATAATCAATTACTCGAGGCTGGAGGATAGAATCTCATTTTTAACACCTTAATTCTAATAATTAAATAAGATTTATTATGTAAACATTAAATTAATATTTGTTTAATCAATGTAAACATTAAATTAAACATAGCTCCATGTAGATGTAAACAAAAAGAGTAAATCATTCTCCTTCAGGCTATGAATTAAAAGCACTAATTATTGATCAAAAGATCAAGAATAGAATGAATCCACTTTTTTTTTGGAGGTCTGATGTTTATAAGGGTATCTTGGTCAACATTGTTTGGTAATTCAGAGGGAAATTAATATATCAGCTAGATGGAATATATACAATTGATTAATAGTTTAATAAATATTAAGGGTCGTATTCCACCTGGCTGATATATTAATTTCATTCTGAATTCCCAACAAAAGGAATGCTTATAAATATCAGAGCTCCAAAAATAGGTGGATTCATGCTACTCTTGATCCTCTGTTCAACATTGAGTGCTTTTTATTCATAGCCTGAAGGAGGGTAATTTTTTTTTTTTTTTTTTACATATATATGTCCATAGTGGAATATTCTACAATGAGAAGTTTTATAACAAACAAATTGAATAATGAATGCAATGGAATACTATTGACTGAAATAGCATGCATGGCTATATCTTTGATTAAAGTATGAAGTCATTTTGGTTACATTAACTTACTAATTTTAATTCAATTATCTGCTTATTTGAGTCTTGAGCATTGGAGTTATTTTTTTAATTATATATATTCTTCCACATGTACAATTTAACCATGAACCAGCAAAGCAAGAGTGAGAAAGCTAATTAATGTGTCTTTAAGGAAAATTATTTATGCTTTTCACATATATAAAAATTTTATTATGGAAAAGAAATATGTTTATCCATTTCCCATTCCTTTTTTAAATAATTGTGTTCACTGATAATTTTGCTTTAGATTATAAGTCTGGAACTGATTATCACTAAATACATATATTTGAAGTGGGCTATAACAAATGAGATTCTGGAACCAATTGCATTCATTCTAGTATATGTTGCTGTATTATACACTCATATGTAGCTACTACAATAAAAACTTAAAATTTTATCAGAAAATGTAATGAATATCACTTATTCATATATCAAATGAAAAATTTATTTCAAAGTATATTTAACTTCGTTTTGTATTATACATTCGAATTAAATTAACAGTTATATTAGAAAAGCATGGTTAGAACATCACAGTTTTATTTTAACTAATGATTTACATAGAACATTTTGTAGTATGAAATAATTTTTGAAAAATTTTATGTACATTTGTTTTTATTTTTATTTGTTATTAGAAAAAAGTCCAAGTATAAAAAAGAAGTAAAACGAATGATTTGTGATTGCATCACTTCTAAAGAGGATCGTGATATGGGTTTACCAGCCTGTGGAGAAGACTGCCTCAATCGTCTACTAATGATAGAATGGTAACTTTTTTTTGTTATAATCTTGTTTTAAATATTTATTTTTAATACTTGTATTGGTTCATGTCCGTGAATAGCAATCCGTCTTTCTATATATGTAGTGTACGTTTTCTTTACAAAACTAATTATTTCGTTAAGATTAGAAAAGCTTGGGTCAAAATATACTGAAAACTATAATAAAGAATCATTCATGGCAAGAGGATCCATAACAATTACGATGATCTCATTACGAGTGGAATATCTAAATCTTAGTCATTAAAAACTAATTGTCATGAATAATTTTTAGATATTCTAAATAAATATGGCAGAATATGTGAGAGATTCTGATATTTAGATTGGAAAGAAGATAGCAAAATATTTTTGCAGAGTAGATGACCAAAATTTGCACGTTACAAGCATGGGATCTAAATGAAAAATTTCAGAACTTCAAAATATGGGTAGGAATCTGCATATATTGAATCTGATAATAATACAATTGCCATCCTCAAGTGAGAAAAATCTAAAAGAGAAAATACATGAAAAGTCTGATATTAAAAGGAAGAAAAAATAAATTTGAAAAGTAAGCATTTATTATAAGGAAACTGTGTTGATCAAATGTGATATATAAATAGTTAAAAACTAGAATTGTAGAAATAAATAAAATTTCAGGATTGGGTTGCATTTGCAATTAAACTTACATAAATATTCATAATTTAATGTTGCAGGCTCACAACTTTCAGCATAATCTTATCTCTGACCTATTTTAACTATTATGTTATCTAATCTTTTTTTTTATCTTTTTCTAGATCATATGTACTAATTTTAGGAATAGTAGCAAATTTTATAAGCTGTCTTAATAATTTCCTTTTTTTTCTTCCCGCTCTTCTCACTATTTTTCAATCATCATCCTGTCTACTATAATATTTTTTTTATTGGTTTATGTTTTCATTGTTTTCATTTTTCTAATTTTTTTTTTTTTAAATGGTTATGTGTAATCTATCATTCTATATCAAATTTTTTGAGTACCTAATTTTAATATCAAATAAAAAAAATATTTAAATTTTATAATAACATTCTGAAGTGAATGAACTAAAAGTAAGAAATTGTGTTCAAAGTTGTATATGATAATGAATTGTGGGAAAATAAATGCATAAAAACAGGTTGTATTTGCAAAAATAACTAATTTAATATTTTGAATATTTTTATAAGAAAGTGGAAGTAGAATGATATTATATGATAATATGATGGACTATTTACATGATCTATCAGTAAATGTATAGAAAATATTAAACTTTATTTAAACTTTTCAAATACAAATGACTTGTTAGTAATAACACACAAATAGACAACACAGGTTTGTAATTACAACATTTTGAGTAGTACTATTCTTTACTCTTCTTCAGATGTTGCTGGCTTGACCAGTGTCAGTATTCGCATAGGAGTCAAACTCGCAGCTTTAGATTCTCGAATATCGAATTTAAGGCAAATGCTCTAACTAACTGAGCTACAACTTGAAACGTTGTGAAATTACCAACCTGTGTTATCTGTCTGTGTGTTATTACTAACAAGTTGTTTGTATTTGAAAAGTTTAAAATTTTTTATACATTCAACATGATAGAAATAGTCCAACATATTATCACATCTAATATACCATGATCATATACTTTCAGGCAAATAGTAAGATATTATATTTTGACTAAAATGAAATAAATGGAAATTTAGTATAAAAGAAAATAATGAAGTTATAAACAATCATATAGAAAAATTAGATCATAGTCAAACAAAAAAAATGTTAATGAAAAACCTTCTTGATTTTAGAAACTGGTAATGAGTTTATATATTAGGTAAAATTTGCAAATGGTATCTAATGTAATCTATGGAAAATTTGAAAAAGATCACAATTTTAATAGAAATAAAATATAAATATTATGATAAAAGAGAAACTGTTATTTTAAGAAGAAAACAAAAATTAGTTTATTTAAATTTTATGAAGTTATAAGTTGAAAAAGATCCATATTTTTACTACAAAGATTACCGATACTGTGAATCGTATGAGGAGGTTAACTTGGTATTTAAATATCTCTTCACATTAGTGATGAAGATCATGTTAAATATTCTAATCACAGTTTTCATTTTTGTAATCACCATATCTGTACTTTTAACATTTCACATAATAACAGCTAAATGCTTTTTTATTGACCAGTTTTGATAGCAACTGAATTGATTGTAGAACCCAGATATCGGTCTCTGACCTAAAAAAAAAAATATACATAGCATGAACTTGTGACCATGATAGGCATATGCACAGTATCATGCTGCCATTCTTGTATTAGAAGATTAAAAAAAATTGTTGAACATAAACTGAGGATGTTGAGATGGTTATATATAGTTATGAATAACAGAAATTCTTAACGCAATAAAAAATAAATCTTGACAATCTATGGGTAAAACAAAAAGGGCATCTATGAGAAGCTAGTTAATGACAAAGAAAATATGGACGTATATGCGTTGGAGTGAAAAAATGGCTGGGTGGGTGATTTATGAAACATGAATGGAAAAACAAGCATATTGTTTTTAAAAATATAATACCAGATAAATCATTGTGCATGCTTTGAGTACTTATTTATTATTTCTTTGTTACAATTATTTAAAATTCATAAATGAATGTGTTAGATTGATCATGTTATAATTTAATTGTTTCATTATGTATTCATCATGTTCAAAATAATTAGTCTAGTATTCAAGTTGTTCTTTTAAATTTTCTGCTTAAACTTCATTTTTGGTTAAATCTGAATATATTGACAAAGCAAATATTGTAACAAAAAGATATTTATTAATCTTAAATACTTAAATAGTTACTTCAAGATTTTGAGTAGTATAATTTATTGTTAATTAGAAATTTGTACTTCAAAATTTTAGCAATTATTTTTTAAGCAGGCATAAATAATTATCACTTGGGATCATGTAAAAAGGAATTTGAGGACTCAACTTATGGGTAATTCTTAATTAATATGAAAATGAGACATAAATAATTATCACTTGGGATCATGTTAAAAAGAATTTGAGGACTCAACTTATGAGTAATTCTTAATTAATATGAAAATGATAGTGTTTCATGTACATATTGTAAGCCTTCAATTTTAAGAAGATTTGCATAGAACATATTCTAAGTCCTCGACAAAATTATATTCAAGTCCGAAAAGTGTTTTAAAGAAAGTTATATTAAAGGATCTACTTTTAATAATATGTTGTAAATTTCACTTTTATTACTAACCTTAAGGAGGATATAGACATTTAAATTTGATGTTTCCAAAATTAATGATTTTGATATAATCTCAATAAGCTCGTATAATGATCCTGGAAAGTTTATGCTAAAACAACTTTTTAAAAGTTTTATGATATTCTAAAATTGAGATGTTATAACCTAAAGCATTAAAATGGCTAACTATCACTGGTTATCATCAAGTGTTACTGTTTGATCATAATATTATTGCTTAATTTCTCTACATGACCTTGGGTAGAGAATTTGCATACATGTATGTGCATTATATAATATTTAATTATGTCATAAATTTTTGGGAAACTCATATAACATTAGATAATATTGTTTTTCTGTCTTACAACAAAAAAAATTTTTTTTTAATGACATTTAAGCTAGTCTGTTTTGTTTTTGGAAAAAAGACAGTGTATAGAAAAATATTAGATTAGATTTTCAAAATATTTTTCCCATCATGTAAAGTACTTAAATAGCATGCTGTAGTGCAAAAGTCGTTCTAAGAACTCTTTTAATAGGAATAATTAAAGAAAAGACTTTGTTTAATAGACTTACCAGCTGTTGGATTGTGAGGATTTAATATTTTTTTATTCTTGTTTTATTCTCTAGTTAGAATAACTAGATTCTAATGTACCAATTAATTTTAAATTGTTAGCTAGCTTGATTATGGACTAGTCTTGGATTTGAATTTCTGGTCATGGAATCATAAATAGATACAATAATCGCAATGCTATGAGGCTTTTTTTTTTTGTTAGAGAAATGTCTGTGTGCGTGTATGTGTATAAAATGTATGAAATATTTTTTATAAATAAATATTAAATGTTTATAAATGAAATGTAACCTTTTGTTACCGTTATTTCAGTGGATCGAGATGTCCTACTGCTGAATCTTGTACAAATAAACGATTTCAAAAGGTAAGATTACTGTTTTTTCTCCTCAAAAAGGAATTATAAGTGCTTTAATTTAAATAAATTAAAGTAAGTGCTTGGATTCATTAGAAACTAAACTAACACTGTTTTTATGTCCATTTATTATATATTGTATAAATTGTTATAAATATTAAATTATATTTTAATTAATTGTTATTCAAATTTATTTTAATATTCTATTAATATTATAGAAAATACAAATAATTATGACGAGGTAAACTATAATAGTTTTTAATTTACCAAATTTATCTTAGAGGAAATTGCATATGTAAAAAAAAATTTTAAAATGTATAGGATTTTGTTTTGACTTCTTAAAAAATATTTCTTAACAAAAATAGGAATTCTTTTACTCCCTCTAAATGTATTTGTAAATTTTCAACATTTATAATAGAATAGTCTTGTTACATGTCTTAAAATTATCAACAGATTTTACATAAAAAAAATTTTCTCCAGAATTAATGAATAACTGTACTCTTTTTGATTTGTATTTATAATTTTTATAAAATTATTTATAGTAATGTAGAATTATGAAGTTGTTCATTTTTATGTCTATCAATAATTTGAATTAAGTATTTTGAAATTATTACGATTGTCTCTTTTACTTTGTTATATGTATGCTCTTACACAAAAAAAATCACATTTCTTAATTTATTTGAATCATTACATTCTTGGAGCATTTTTTTTTATTTTTTATCATAAATTTATATTTGATTGAAGGAAATGTGTGACCCAGATAATAGGATACTCATTGTTATTAAAATTAGAAATTTCCTGAATTTTTGGTTTTGCTAGATTATGATAAATTAATAGATGTGGTCATGGCATCATTGTTTTCTGCCAACAAATTTTTTGATAGTTGTGCAATTTAAATTGGTGTAATTCTGTCAAAGTTTGAATAGAGAAGGTTGTCCAATTGATAAACAGGAAATCCATAAAATGCTTTGAGGTCTAGTCTGTTTTTTTTTTCTTTCAAGTTGCTAATATTTTAAGAAGCAAAGATTTTTGATATAAAAAATTGTTCTTTTCTGGATGAAAACTAATACTTAGATCATCTTTTTACATCATTGAAAAATCCTCTCTTTAATATAAGACAAGGATTGTGTTGGCCAAAACTAAGGTTTGGAACGAGGTTTGTAGTCTCTTTTTTCTTGAATTTTTAGAGGCTTAGACTTTTATTAGTATAAAGAACCATCAATTAATTGAAATGTATTCACTTTACTGATATAAAATTGAACTAATAATTTATGAAGAAATAAGAACGTAGTGATATGAAATTATATTAAGCTATTTAGGTTTAAGAATTGTGCAAAGTTTATCCAATTTCATGGAATTATTTGCTGCCTAATTATATTGATTTTTTTTTTTTTGGGGAAAATGAATAATAGGATTTTCTTTTTTTATGAACTTTAATAAAACAATCATAATGGTAATGTAAATAGATTATAATAGAAGAAATGATCCTCACTTTGTCTTGATAATATTATCTGGTTTAATATCTTATATACTTAAAAAGATTTGCATTTTCAGTTTGGTGTGAAAGATAATTTTGAAAAATTTAATAAGATTGCTGTTTAATAAACTAAAGCCATCTAACACCTTATTAAGAGTATTTTGAAAAAAATGCATAATTAGACTGATTGCCAAAAATTATATTTTAGACCAAAGATAATGGTTTAATCATTTCATTAGTCCAGTATACTCTAAGTTTTTTTGAATCCTCATGCATATATAAATGAAGACTGAAGTTGGTCAGTTTCATGTATATATTGATAATAAAATTCACAATCAATTTCCTAATATATAGTGGGGGGAGGGTTGTTTTTTTTTTTTTGTGAATTTTCTTGCTGATTTTTTAAACTTTTTATTTAATATTCTCAGAATCTTGGTTTGCAGCTATTTGCAATTAAGAAATTTATTATAGACGGGTTTTGGACAGAATTGAAGCAATTAAATGCATGAAAAAGTATTTTTTATGTTATATTTTTGAAAACAAAGATCAGAATTGTTCAAGTTATATTATTTTCTGTGATTAAAATTGGGCATTTGAGAAGAAGAATTTGGAAAAACCTAGATGCTTTTGAACTGTTATACTAGAGAAGACTTGAGAATATCATGGTCCATAAGGAAGATGAACAAATGAATAACTCAAATCAGATTTGAATTCCTCTTGAAGCTCAATTTTAATAAATAGTTTAACAAATGGGGGGGGGGGGTGTAAAATTAAAAAATGCTTCTTTAAAATAATTTGTATTAATAATGAAAATGAAGAAAAATATAAAGATATAGATTGCAAGATTGTGTAAAAGGAATGACTCATGTACACCTGCTTTCCAATTATTGTTATAAGTGTACAATAATATATATATAAATTTTAGAAAGTAAAGAAAAAATAATGATAATTCTTTTTATAAGTTGTAATTGTTTATATTTTATTTTAAATTGCATTGTGTTCTTATTAGCCATGAATATCACATTAGAAATTAGAAGAATCATTTATTATATCTTTTTTTGTGCCACAAAATATAATTAGAGGCTTTTATTCTGTTTAAAGAAATATTTGTCTTTTTTAGTTGATGTTTATTCTTTTGTTGATAAATATAAATCTGAAATCTTAATTATATAGTTAATGGATTTTGACTATCTTTCTTTAAAGTGTGTCATGCATACACATATTTTAGAATCTGAAATCTATTGACTATTAAAATACTAATGTATGAATATATTTTTTAATTAGCATGAGTATGCCAAAGTGGAACCTTTTAGAACTGAAAAAAAAGGTTGGGGTCTTCGAACATTGAATGATTTAGCAAGGTTAGTACTTTTAAATACTCTAAATATTGCTTTATTGTATGTGTAAATAATGAAATTTTTTATAATGAATATTCTAAGTTATTTGACTGTAAGTGAATTTTTTTTTTTGTTTATTTATTTAGGAATAAAACATGACTTAGAAAAAAATAATAATGTACTGAAATGTGAAAATTATTGGAAAAGTTATATCTCCTTTTTTGATTTATATATAATAAAAAAAAGAGTGTTGGTAGCCAAACAAAAATGACCAAGGCACAAATTTACATTATCATTTTTTAAACAACAATAGATGTTAATTATTTTATTGATGTCACATATTATTGAGCAGTAAATATATTCTCAATTTGTTGGAAAATATTTGACTGCTAGAATAAAGCTAAGTGATGTACACCTGGGTCTCGTTTTACGCGATAGATAGGTTCCTCAGAAAACACGCGCAAACGAAATCGCGCAAAAATAGACGTAACTTACATTGAAAAAGGGAGGATGCGGTCTATGATTTTTCAAAATTCGCGTAAAAGCAAAGCACTAACGTAAAATTACTTTAAAATTCGCGCAAAAAAAAAATGAGGAAATAAAATATGACTAATAAAAAATTTCAAATTTGAAAAAAAATGATACAAGACAAACTTTTTTTAACTATAATATTTAATTTTATTCAAAATAATATATTTTTATGCATAATTTACAGTACAGTAATTTAAATTTTTTTATACACGTTTTAATTATTATCGCTATTTGCCCAAAAAGACGTTCGTTTGCAAACTAGTAAAAAATCAGATTCTCATTTGATGTGATGTGATGTGTTTGGCTTTTCCTTAAACGAAGTCAAGAATATCTCAGCAATTATTCTCACAAGAGGAAATACAACTAGCGCCAAGTTCACTCTCATGTTGTGTTAATGGTTTTCTGTTGACGACGGCGATGATTTTATTAATTGTTTATGAACTTAGACCTATGATAATAAAAAGACATTTATTCACCACTGCTGGGAAAAATTTAATTAAAACTAACAACTAAAAATTAAATTCTTATTTTTGTCTTTAATTTTCAATTCCGTTTAAAAATCAAATTTCGTTTTACATCACATTAATTTCAAGTCGCCCGTAAGTAATTTTTAAATTGTTAATTACTATTAAAAATCAGTTTTTAATTGTGCCCACTGCTATTACTGACCTTTTAAAAATAAACTTATGGACACTAAATGATTAATAATTGATTATGTTCTTTTTTAAAAAGCAAAAACAGAATGTGATTTAAAATGCAAAATTAACACACACAATGTGTTTGAACAAATTTACATTATAATCTTGTAAAATTTAATGTATGTATACATAAAATGTGGAAATCATGATTTTAATTTCATTATTGCATAAAATCTTACTATTATAAAGCACTGAAAATATTGAAATTACTAAGATGAAAGTCGAATTCCAATAATGTGCTATTACTTTCAATATAACGTAAGTGCGCGAAATTTATTATTTAAAGTAATAGCGCATTATCGGACTTCGACTTTCGGTGAAAGACGAATCGCGTAACTTCAAAATCGTGTTAAATAAGTCCGCGTAAAAAGAGGCCCAGGTGTATTTTATAGAACAAGGATTTGTATACTTTTTAACGAGCCATTTTGTTTAAATTCCCCTCCCCCTTCGCACCTCCAAATAAAGAGCTTCAAAGAAAGACATGAAAAATAGGTTTATGATAAACATTTATTCTAGTATTAGAAGATAATAGAATCTGTATACATTAAATTCATGCAGAAGTTATTGAAAAACCCCAGAGAGATATATGCAAACTAACACAATTCTGCCAATAAAAGAAAAAGTACAGCTTGAATCATATATAAGCATTACATTTATTCTAGTATTAGAAGATAATAGAATCTATATACATCAAATTCATGCAGAAGTTATTGAAAAACCCCAGCGAGATATATGCAAACTAACACAATTCTGCCAAAACAGAAAAAGTACAGCTTGGATCATGTATAAGCATTAAATTTATTGAAGCATTACTTATATAGATATTGTCTTGAAATTATGCTAATATATATGTCATGCTCTATATTGTAATATGTCAGTAGTTTATATACAATCCAAGCTAAAAATCAAGTGGGTCTGGTAGCTTATATACGATCCAAGCTAAAGTGCAGGTGGTTCCATTCTGTACTTCTTCATTTATTGATGGAGTTGAATTAGTTTACATATAGCTTGCTGGAGGTTTTCAATAGCTTCTGTATGAATTCATCAATATTTGAGCTATGGTTGTTAAATATGAGGCTGTCTTTCCCTCTGATTAGTTATTGTCCTGAAATTAGATTAATATATATGTTAAGCTTTGCATTGTAATATGTTTCTACTCATTCATTATCCAATTTCTATACTCATTAGACAATTGTTTTTGTATTACAGCATTCGGGTTGCAAAATAGTTTGAAATGGGCTTAATCATTAGTGTTTTGATATGCATTTAACTTAATTGTTCCATTTTTCATGTGGATTTTTAGATGTAGATATTTTTAACAACTATAGCTCTTTTCTGAGTTATGCATTGATTTTCAGCAACAGTTGATTTTAGTGATTTTGTTTTTCCATTTTTATGAATGTGATTATTACTTTTGAGATTGTTTATTTTGAATCATTAGATAATTTAGCAGTTTTCCATACTATTGCTGCAATACCTTTAAATGTGATGTTTTTTTTTTTTTTTTTACAGACTTGTGAAACTTTCAGTTTCTTGTTAGTATTAACAACTTTCTTAAGGTTCTATTTGTAAAAAGAAAAAAAAAATGTTGGTATTATGTATCTTCATTTCCTTGCTACATGATGTAAGAAATACATTAAAAAGTATATGTTTAAAAAAGTGTTCTTATTATTTTGTTCAGCCTTAATATTTATACTGGTAACTATTTTAATGTATTAATCTGATAATTGTTTCATGTTTTATTAGCTCTACACAATCCTAACAATTCAGAATTTAAATAAAATATTTTTTATAAATGCAGACACAGTAATTATTATAACATAAAAGTTTTTACTTGCATATTAAAAAGGATGTCCGACAAAGAATACTGATTAAGGAGGAACATTTTCAAATTAATTAAGTCTACAAAGTGTCCTAAAGTTATAGTACTTTTGATGATATTACTGCTGTAATTTAACGTATGTAAACATTTGTAGACACAGTAGTCTTTAGTATGGGTAGTTTCACACAAAAAAAATTCTATTGAGATTTGTTTTTATATAAATGAACAAAAAAAAAAAAAAAAATCATCTATTAAAGTTATATTATTTTTAGTTTATACTAATATGATAGTTTTATTCGAAGCAAAAAGTTAGTTATCTATGCCATAAAATAAATGCATTGCTGAATAGCTAGTATGGTTTGATTTATTCTCGAGTTTATCCAATTCTTTGTTAAACTAATGTAGTCTTAAAATTCATACAATCTATTAAATCGATAATAATGGCAAAAAATAAACTTCCAAAAATAATTCATTTTGGTTTTGTGTATTATTATATTTTTTTCATATATATATATATTGAGAAGATGGTCAACAATCATATTTAAATAAAATTAATAACATTTATTATTAAAATAATTACAAAATAGAAAATTATTAGGTCTTCTATTTATTATATTATTTGAAAAATTGATATTAGTAATTGATGCATCTATTATAATTATGTAGGAATGAGTTTGTTCTGGAATATGTTGGAGAAGTGCTCAACTCTCAAGAATTTAAAGGACGAACTAAATCATATGCGAAAGATAAGCATGAACACTACTACTTTATGGCATTACGCAGTGATGAAATTATTGATGCCACTTTTAAAGGAAATATGTCACGTTTCATCAATCATAGTTGTGATCCTAATTGTGAAACACAGAAGGTATATATATATATATTCATGTTATTTTTATTTTATTAATTTGTTATTGTATATGGATGATTTTATTTATATATTTATTTTGAAGAATTTTTTTTATTATATCGTTATAAAACTTTTTATTAGTATCTGTATGTTTGTTTTTTCATTTTAATATTTTTAATGTGATTGTTTCCAAAAATAAAACTTTTTAAAATAAAAAAACCTGCTTTCTAGCATTCATTCAATAAAATTAATAAGCAGTTTTGGGGTTTTTTTTAAATGAAGGAAAATAAGAATCTTAATTAAGATTTTTTAAAAAAGAAATGAGCAATTTATTTATATGGTGCTATCTTTTAATCTGTAACAATCATTAGAGATAACCCACTACACATGCGCATTAAATTAATAAACACTTTTTTTTAAGGAATACTCTCTTTTCCAAACACAAGATAAAGTCTTTTGAAAAGATAGAATGAATCCACTCTACCTTTTTAACTTAACATGTATGTATAGGCAAATCTTAAGCATTTGGAAATAAGAACATGAAGATATTGATTAGTCACTTTTAATGCCATTTGCTATGGTTTTAATTATTGACATCTGTGAAATTTTTACAATTTACAGCTTGTCATTATTAGATGTAATATTAAACATGTATATAATGAGTTATTTATTTATATAGCACTATGTATTAATATCTTCATGCTCTCTTTTCCAAATGCTTAAGATTTGCCTATACATACACATTTAGGTTAAAATGGTGGTGGTTTCGTTGTATCTTTTCAAAAGACTATCTTGTATTTGGAAAGGAGAATATTCCTTAAAAAAAGTGTTTTATTAGTTTACAGCACATGTGCAGTGGGTGATCATTAATAATTGTTACAGATTAAAACGTAATGCTATATATATTGTAACGTTTTCCTCGTTTTGATAGATCTGGTAGGCCTTCTTTTACTCACTGTAAATTTAGTGAAAGTTAATCAAGCTATGAATACAGAAAATGTAAATATTTCATTCATATTTCTATAAAACATAGCTATATTTTCTGATTAACTGGCCTACTAATTATTTTGACTTATGCTAATGGTGGAATCAGCTTTTTATTTATTTTAATAAGGGCGCCAGGATTCATGCAAGAATCCGCTGAAATCTGTTGCATTTCTCATCGTAAATAAAAAAGACAATGATTTTTAAAAGAATCGGTGTCATATTTTTACCGTAACTAATATTATTTTCTAGATATTATTATTCCTGCAGCTTAGTCAACAAATATTGGCAAAGGTAAATTATACCTTCAAATCTTAATAAACTAATATTAATAAATTAAATAATAATCATCATCAATAACGTACAATGAAAAGTTGATATTAGAAATAAATATTTTATTCTAACAAATTAAAATATTTAAAGATAAATTACTAATAAGTTGGAAAGAACACACACACGCTAATCCAGACATGAATCCATTAATTAAAAAAAAAAAAACAGTTAAACATTTAAAGTTCTTAGGTAAATTTCTTCTAGAAAGTTCTTTAAAATGAAAGTCTCTTGACTGATAAAATTAATGTCTCTATCAGGATTATTTTAAGTTTATTTTTAAGAATTGTTTGTAAACACTTAATTTAGTCACAATCAAGATAGGAATAATCTTAACTTATTAGCGAGTTCATAAAGATTGTGTTTTTTTTGTGGGAGAATGAGCTCGGCCATGGTTATAAGTTGATCTTGGTCTATCCTAATGGTTAATCACAAAAGCTTTTCTGGGGTTCGTCTTCAGAAATGATGTCAACAAAAGCCTTGGTCCACTCCAACATACAGAATTATTTCAGTGTAGAGTGGTCCTGGATATATTTTTGTTATCCAGGACCAACCAAAGGAAAAACAGACAAGACAAGACCCCTGATCAAACTGGTCTTTTCCTTTTTAAACTTGAGGTCCAGTTTTCAGACTTCTGCGCATGTTACTATTATCATGGCGCTTAGGTTTATAATCTTGTACATTCTTTATCAAATTTACATTACAAAGTCTTTATTTTTTTTAAGCATAATTCTGCCATCTTTAATTACCTAAAAAGATTTTTTCTAATTGTAATCTTTTTACTTTTGGAATTCTTTTAATTTTCCAATTGTAATCTTTTTAGTTTTGGAATTCTTCTAATTTATCTGGATTAGTAATCTACATGTCATTTATTCTTTCCAATTTTAACTTTTATTTTTTTTAATCACATAAAAAAAATATGAACGAAAATGTAACTTTCATTGTATGTTTTAAAAAAATTATACAAACAAAAAAAAATTTAATTGCATCTTTTTAATAAGATCGCTAAATTTACTTTTTCTTTTAGCTTTTACCCAAATGCCAATATATTTGTACCATATATAAATAAACGGTACAATATGTTTAATATTGCATCTAATACTGACGAGCCATAAATTGTAAAAATTTTGCAGACATCGATAATTAAAAACATAGCAAATAGAATTAAAAGTGATTAATTAATATCTTCATACTCTCATTTCTAAACATTTAAGATTTGCCTATACATATACATTTAGGTTAAAAAGGTAGAGTGAGTTTATTCTATCTTTTCAAGACTTTATCTTGTGCTTGGAAAGGAGAGTATTCTTTAAAAAAAAGTGTTTATTTGCTTACAGCGTATGTGTAGTGGATGATCCCTAATGTTTGTTAAAAAAAGAAATAATAAAACTTGAAAAGTATTTGAAGTTATTCAGAACTTAAATACATTAAATATTATTGTAAGAAAAGTATACACTGTGAACTATTTCTATACCCACTACAAATTATCTTACAAAATATTAATTTGCCTTTAAAAAATTTATTCAAACATATGTAATTGGGAGTCATATGATAATTAATTGCTCAATGACAGACCGCATCAAATGAGAAACTTAATTCACAGGCATTTGTGTTATGTGTATGTAAATATTAATCATAAATAATGAAGAATAATAAAATCAGTTTAATTAACATCGGAAAATTAAGTAATTTATTCATAAAAAATTAAGCATTAGGGTAAGGGCAACAATTTTTTTTTTTACTTTTATGAATGAACTATTTTACTAAATAGAAAAGTTTGCGTTCATTGTTATATATATTTCTTAAATATATACTACAATTTTTACATTATATATAAACTATTTGATGTCTTTTTTTTTCTTCAATTATTTATTAGGTTTTTGTAATGCTTGATAATAAGAAAGCATTTGATCCAGCCAGTTGATTGTAGATATTTTGTTCTAATAATTTCTAACTACATGTGGATTTTTTTATGTAATCAAAAATTGCAACTGAAATTATTTATTTATAAATGATTTTAAATTAGTCGGGTGAAAACTTGAGCATTTAGGTGCCAAAAAATTATCTCCTTGCTCTTCTGCCATCTTATGATTTTCATGTTTCTAGAATTTTTCATCTGCATAAATAATTAATTAAATGATTTATTTATAAATAAAATTATTTTTTTATTTATTATTGTTCATCAATATATTGCTTGAATACTTTATAAGATAACTTACAATTTGAATTACCATTTAAATTGGCAATTATGTGTTGTATTTTTTAATTTCCAAACCTATCGCATAAAAAATAAATATAACCTATATGTTGTAGTCTATAAAATAAATTACTTTGCTTTAGAAAATGAAATACTTATTCTCACATGTTCTCATGTTTTTTTTATGGTTTAATTTATCTATTAAGAATTAAAAATTTTTTTACAATATTTGTTTATTCATTGTCAATAAATAAATGTTTCACTTGTGTATCTTAGCTATTTTGAAATTATGTTACCAAGCTATTTTTATTACCATATAGCACATATTAAGTAAAATCATTATAATAAATTATAATTAATAATTTTTTAAGTGCATACTCATTACCTAAGTAATATATATTAAGGCTATAACCTTAAGACTATGTGCCTAGATGCGACAGTAGGTATCTCTACAAATCTTAATACAAGCTTAACGACTTTAAAAGACAAGAGTGGCCACTCTCATCTTCGATCTACTTTTTAATTACATAGATGAATCTAAAGAATTTTGGTTTGACAGCATGAAGTTATTAACTACTTCACTAAGTCCACAATTTCGATACAAGCTAACATGTAATGAAAAAGTACGTCGAAGATAAGAGTGGCCGCTCTTGTCTTTTAATGAAATCACAGTTAGTCTTGGAAGAAAGTTTATGATATACATTTGTTTTTTAATCTGCAAATAAAGAAAGAGTGATTTGCAACCATCTATTAATTTTTTTTTTGTGTCTAATTTAAAGTAGATATTTAAATTTAAAGCTGTAATATGTTTTTATTATTTTTTAGCAGTAACTTACAAGTAACAGTTTAAATGAATGTAAATGTAGCATTGTTATTCATTAAGTCTTTGATAAATTTCTGTTTTCCATTGTGAAAATAATTGAAACTGAATGCCAAAAATTTTTGACTGTTACATTTGCCAAACTTGTCCAGGGTAATGAAATTTTTAATTTCACATATAGCAATAAAATTAAGCAATTTCATAAATACTGCATTTTAAAAATTTCTCACTATCTATTCCCCCCCTCCCTTCCCCCATAAAACGTTTAACTATTGTGCTTATTTAATTCATACATTTATGTTTTTAAATAATATATGCAAAATATAATAAAATATTACTACTCACATATTACAAATGTATAAAATATTGTCAATATATATGAGTTTTGAACTTTTATTGTGCTAAAGTACAGACTAAATGTTATTAATGTTATTTATGGAATTTTTTTCTTAAATTGACCATAAATTTGATATATTCACTATTTTTGTGAATAAGTGAATTGTGAAAAATATCGCCCCGCCCCCCCCTAGAAAAAAAAAAAAACAACCCCAAAAAGGATTTGAGCTTAACAAATTATTATATTTTATGCATTTAAACTGTTTTAATTTACCTTTTTTTTTTGCAGTTATAACTTCCATTAGGAATAAATACATTTTTTTATAAGCAGATTAGCTATTAATTTAATTAACATACTGATTAAGATCTTTTAAGCATCTTTTCATAGACACTAATGGATAAATTGATACATAAATTAGTTATTCTTAATTTTCTCTGAAATATTGTGTTAAATCTTTTGTCAAGCGTTGGTGGTCAAGTGATCAGCACAGCTGTCTTACAAGCAGTTGTGCCTGGTTAGTGGGTTTGCTTCCCGGCTGATGCTATGATACATGGGGGGGGGGGGGAAATCTTTTTAAATTGAGGAGATTAATAATAACCAGAAAACTATAATTCTTTTGTCATATTAATTACTACATAGTGAGCAGAAAAATTGATAATTTAAAAAGGCTAAGCAAAAAATATATATATAAAAAATCTTGAGAGTAGCTGCTTCTCCATAGTGACTCTTAGAACTAAACTAAAAGGGTTTTTCAAACCAGCAAGATGCAGATGAAAGTTATCAAAAAATGATATCAGCAAAATTCTATATGATGAAATTAAAAAATACATTAATACTGTATATCATGAAGTTATAATTATGTATTTCCACGTTTATATAGTGAAAAACTAATTTGTTCTAATTTTTGAAATAAATAATGTTAAATATGCCATAAATTATTATATAAAGAAACAATAAGTGATAACTTTGTAAAGTTTGACGAATCACTACAGGTATTTGCAACTATTGAAAATAGAGCGATGCTATAAAAAAAGTCTTGGATTCAGATGAAAAGTAAATTCATAATTTAAAAGCAGTATGCTATTATGTCAAATTATTACGAAGGCAGCTGCAAATATAAAGTGGTGATGTATTTAATATGATAGTATTGAAAATGGCCATTGTAATTTAAGTCACTTTTGAATTTTGAAAGATTTTATTCCTTAGGTCTTGATCTGCGAAGCAATGAATCTTTGTCACATTCTATAAATAATCATGATTGTAAGAAACATTCAGATATGATAAATAAAAGCTCTGAGACCAAAAGAATATTTATTTGGATATATATATATATAATCACCAAATCATTTTTTTATTAAAATATATTTTTAACATTCTAACTTGTCAGAATAAACGAGGAATAAATTGAAAGAGAATCAATTTTAAATACTAAAAATAATAGTTAATATCTATCAAATACTTCTGTAAATGTAACTATTAAATATGTGTGGTATATATATATGTAATGTTCTGATATTTTGCGATAATATTATTGCCACACTTAATTCTAACGTTTCGACAATTCAATTTATTTCCTTACTGTAGCTAGCACTTTTGAAAGAATGAGGCCTTCATTTTCAAAGCTGTAGACAGTTCTGATGCTGATTGTTTAACGTAAAAGATGCAGCTTTGAAAGCGCTAGCTACAGTAAGGAAATAAATATCAGAACATTACATAAATCATAATAAAACTATAAATAAATGAATATTAAATGCGCATACATGTAAATATATTGTTACATGTAATATTAGTAATTTATTATTTATATATATATCTAAAAATCTTTTAGTTTATTATTTTTTTTGTATATATCATCATTTTTAATTGCATAATCATATGCAAAGTCTGGTATAAGTGCAAAATACTTGTACGCTGTTTCAAATAACTTCATATAATAAACACTTCTCTTTCTATCTAGAACCTTTCTATGTGAATCGTTAGTGATTCTTGAATTCCTTTTTTATTATCAATATATAAGTATATATTTATTTGTTTCTATGATTTTTTTTTTACTTTTAGGTCTGCATTTCCAAAAAATAATTATTTATTCCACTTTTATCTACCACACATTCTATTTTCAATTCTAGATTTTTTTAATTGCCATATTAATTTTTTTATATTTCATGATTTTAAAAAAAAGTATTTTTTTAACAAGTTAAAAAATAGATGTATATGTAATATGATTAATAAGAAATCTTTGTGCAGACCAATAAGAAATAGAATAGTAGAAATGTGAAATATGTGTAGTCAGTGATTGAACAAAATAATGAGAATATTAGTCATATCTTTATGAAATGTAATGTATAACTTATATGTGGATTGGAATTATATCTGAATATTTTTGCCAGAGAAATATTAAACCATTTTTCATAAAGAAAGTCTTTAAGTTTTGTGAGAAGTAGTGGTGAACGAAATTGCTGTCATTCTTTTTTTTTTTTTTAATCATATGATAGTGGAAAACATAGAACATATGCAGTGATCATTCTCATGCTTTTCATATCAATATTTTATATTATGGGCTGTAGGAATACAAGCATTATCATCTTGAAATTAAGAATATTATCTACAAACTTTATTTACATGATGAGATGAACCTGATTCCCTAAATTGTTTAAAGGATCGGCATTTGTGCTGCATATGTGCAAAATAGTGAATGGGGCGAGAGAATAACCAAATAAATCAAAAGGTTAATAATATTTTGTTTTGCAGGAAACAGTAAATTCTATGAGTTTTTAGAGTTAAAGTTATTTAAGGAGAAAATCAAAAATGGCAAAATTTAGTGTGAATTAATTATCTATATGCAGTTTATATCCATACATTAAATATAAATCTTAGTTTGTTTTCTGTGTTTAGCATCTTTTTTAAAAATGAATGTTATAACAATAGCAATTCACTCCATAAAGTAGCATGTCTAATTTTGTAATCTATGGATGCAAGGTTTGTGCACAATATCCTTACATGCCTACTCATCCAATATCCCCAGACTAGTTTCTATCATGTAGTTTTCATCAGTTAAGCGCCTTGGATTTGAGAGAACTGCACCTAGTTCTTAGAATCTAATGCAACACTCCAGCAACATCTTTAAACTGATTTGGTTAACTATAAAAGCTAGGAATCCAAGATGAAAACAATATTGTTATCAATTCAAGCTCATTCACTTGTATTGTCATGTAAATATGAACTCATTTCAGCATCTATATATTTTGGTGTCTTTGGTTTTTCAAAAACCACAGTCACCATTTCATGTGATTGCACAGGCTGTCAATAATAATAGCAAACTCTCCATACAGTGGTGCCATTAAGGGCAAGCTTTTGTAATCCAAGACTCCTCATTGATGAAAGTCACAAGCTAGAAACAAATCTGGGGATATTGGATGAGTAGGCATTAGATAACGATTTTATGTATAAATCTTCTTGCATCCATTGATTACGAAGGATTGAACTTGGTGGCACTACTGTGTTATTAACAGCTTGTGAAGGCGTATGAAATGGTGATCATGTGATGTTTTGATGAATGTTATACTCTAAACAAAAGAGGAAAATAACTTCTACATTTAATTGTGCATCTTCTAAAATGCACTCAACTAAACATTATTAGATTTCTCGTCTTTATTGTACACATTCTGTACATATTTAGGCTTGAAACATGATCAAATATCCTTTGGTGTTTTAAAAATACAGATGATGCTATAAGAATTTATTAATTAATGACAATAAGAATAAAATCAACCCTATAGATTATTATACACTCTTATGTTTATTATAGTAAATTGAGAGTGAACATTAATGTAAGAATAAAACTATATTTATGATTAAACCAAAATAGATTGCGTAAAATCCATATTTTAGAACATGAAAGGATATATCATCATGCTTTCAACTCTGAAAAATGCGCATATGGTTTATAGTAAATATACCAATGGGAAATGAAAAATAAAGAGGCATAGTTCATTAACAGTATGAACTCAGTACTTAATTAACAGGCAATCTAATAATATGCAGTTGAATGCAAAGTATGGCTAATTAAATGCGAAAGTTTGTATTTCTTAAGATGTGATATGTTGGACTATTTCCATCATTTATGAGTGAATATTGAATGTATAGAAAATTTTAAACTTTATTTAAACTTTTCAAATACAAACAACTTGTTAGTAATAACACACAAATAGACAATACAGGTTAGTAATTACACAACGTTTCTCCACTCTTCTTCAGGTGTTCCATACACAATGTATGGAAGCCTCTAATTAATCTTGCTCTTAGGAAAAAATAAAAATAATTAGACTTGTTAAAAAAAAAAAATTGAAGGACTCATGAGGATTTGAATCAACCCTCATATATAAATATATCAAATTTCTACTATATGTTGTTGGTAGAGCGTTTGCCTTAAATTCAATATACAAGAATCTAAAGGTGCGAGTTCAACTTCTAAGTGAATATTGTCACTGTGCATATAGGCCAGCAACACCTGAAGAAGAGTGGAGAATAATAATACTCGAAACGTTGTGTAATTACTAACCTGTATTGTCTTTTTGTGTGTTATTACTAACAAGTTGTTTGTATTTGAAAAGTTTAAATAAAGTTTAAAATTTTCTATACATTCAATATTCACTCATAAATGATGGAAATAGTCCAACATATCACATCTTATAATATACCATTTGTATTTCCTCTTTTGAATATAATATTTAATTATATTTAATGTTATTGAAATATTCTTCTTGTAAAAGACATTTATATAAATTACATATAGCTTATTATATTTCAAAGATGGATTTATTATATGTTATTTGATTAATGATATATCAATACTTATGACAAATACGTCTTCAGTTTTTTTTTTTTTTTAATTATTTAATAGATTATGGAATGTTTCTGTTAGTTAATTGTCATTTAATTGTTGATTTGTTTTTGTTTTGTTTGTTTGTTTTTCTAATAAAATTTGTAATTTATTTATGAATATATATGTATATTAGTGGACTGTAAATGGAGAATTAAGAATAGGTTTCTTCTCACAAAAATTTGTTCCTGCTGGCAGTGAGCTTACTTTCGATTACCAGTTTCAAAGATATGGGTAAGTGAAAATTTAAAATAATATTGTCATTTTTTAGAACTTTTATTAAGTTAATCTGCTTTTAAACATGTTTTCACATTAAAAACTTGATTTACACTGATGTTGTTTTCTTAAATTATTATCCTTGGGTGCTGTATATTTAATATATATATATATATTCAGACACTTAAACTTTTTATAACTATTCACTCCATCTTATACAACTGATACACATTACCACATACATGTGGTTATGCGTATCAATTGTATAAGATGGAGTGGAGTCTGAGTTCAAGTCCTTTCTAATTAATTACATCATAGACAATGTACATGTATTTGAATATATAAAAATTGTTGTACATGTTTTAAACAAAAATTAATGGCAGTAGGAAAACTTAGATCTCAAAAGTAAAAGAAGTAACCAAACTTATTTTTGAGTTCTCCTAACTAAAATTTATTTGAATTGAGCATTGAGATAAAATATGTCAATGGAAATCTACAGTTTTGTGTTAGAATTGACCAAGCATTGATATAGTAGTTTTTATTAGCATAACTTTTACATAAAAAAATTTTTAAAAAAAATTGAATTTGCCCTTGTTTTAACATTATTGATCTGAAATTGTGTTGTTTTTGTATATCATATCTCTTCATTTTATGATCCTCAAATCCAAAGCAGGAATTTGCTACGCATATGACCTGAAAAGTTCTGCCGCTTTTCTTCAACTAGATGCAATTTTTAGTAATATTTTAGTCCCAGAATTTACACTTTTAAGGAGGATGGGATTGGTATAGTATCTTTGTTGTTTTCAACATTATGGAAAAATAATCATTGAAAATAATTATCTCTTTATAGTATCAAATTTTAATCCGGTCATTCTTTGATAGTTTTGTAGAAAATCAGAGGGTTTTTTTTTTTTAATATATTAATTTTACTGTGTTATTATTATTTTTTAATTTGTGTGCATTCAAAATTAAATAAAAAATATCTTCTAAGTAAATTCTAACTCATGTAAATAAAATCTGGGAACAGTGAAAGTTTAAAGGGATTATTATAATTTGTTCAGGTATAAGAAAATCCCAAATTTTAGAAAGCTGGATTTATTTTTTGTATCTATTTTATAAGTAAAAAAAATTAACTTTTTGTCAATTGTTTAGAACTTCATATGAAGTAATATTATCCACTGTTTTAGTTTTCTTCCACTATATTTTCTTTATCATACATTTACTTTATAAAACAAATAATTAAATCCTCCTTTTTTTTACTCACTTTTACAATGCCATATTTTATTTTTTTACTTAATCTTACAGTTTCAATTGATCAGCATACTTCTTCAGAGCTAGTATAAATATAACAAATAAAAAAGAATCTATGTATAATCGATTATAATGTTTATATTATTTAGATAATCTTATGTTTATACTTTCATGTACATTTATGTATTTTAATGCTGAAGAAGGGTGTTGGTCAGTTGAAACTATTAAGATTGATTAAGTAAAAAATAAAATATAGCGTTGTCAAAATAATTAAAGAAAGGAATATTTATTTATCTGTTTTATTCAGTATTATTAAAATACTAAACATCACATGATCACTATCTCATACTAGCACATAATTGTTATTAAACCAGGCAAAAACTCTCCATACAGTAGTGCCATCCTGTGCCAATCAGAGTAATCAATGGATGCCAGAAGGCTTGTGCATAAAATCCCTATCTAGTGCCTACTCATCCAATATCCTCAGACTAGTTTCTGGCTTGTAACCATCATCAGTGAGGAGCCTTGGATCTGAAGTGCAGTGCTCTCAGATCCAAGGCTCCTCACTGATGATGGCCACAAGCCAGAAACTAGTCTGGGGATATTGGATGAGTAGGCACTAGATAGGGATTTTATGCACAAGCCTTCTGGTATTCATTGATTACTCTGATTGGCACAGGGTGGCACTACTGTATGGAGAGAGTTTTTGCCTTGTTTATTATTAAAATATTTTGCATTGCTATTTATATTTAATTAGTACTTGCTATTTTTTATCTTTTCATTGTGGTCTTTCTTAACTAATAAATTATTGTTTGATATTGAAACTGACACTGTGTGATACTGATTAAGGTATCATTTAGTGTATATATTTTATCCAAACAAGTATAACCTTACTTGGTTTAATACAGAGATGGGAGTTGTGAATCTGAAAACTAAAACTTTATGAATTGATTACCAGCTGAAGAAAGTTAATTAAATAGTAAGGTAGGCAATTAAATGAAATAATTGTACTCGGCCTGATTTTAGATCTGTTAATATCAATTTTTTGGTCTTCTGCCTATGATTATATATATAAAGTTGATATATAAAATCAGTAAAATAATTAATCTATGTTCATGTCTTATCTTTACAATTTTTTATTATTAATTCTTATGCTTTTTTTTTTTTTCATTTAAAAAAAATATTTGGCTGACTTAAATATTTATTAAAACTATTAGAAAAATGTTGCTTATTTTACATGAATTTAAAAACATTACATATGTATATAAGAAACATTTCATTAGTATGCTTATGACATGATTTTAAAGCCATTTATAACAAAACAAGAATAATATATTAAACATTAAAACTTAATAAAATCATGCAGTTTTATTATGTGACACAAAGTATTTAAATTTTTTGTCTATAATTAATTTGCTTAATTTCTCAGGTTTTTTCCCTCAGCATTTTATCTATTAGGATGTCAAATCTTAATTGTTTATAAAATTGTAAAAATATAAATTTGAAGTTGTAAAAAAACACATGACTAAAATTGAATATTACACTTAAAATTGTTGGCAGGTTATTTTTAGATGGGGCAGTTTGTCTAATTGCTTGACTGAATTCTTATTCAGTAGGCAAGTATTAAAGAAAGACATAAATTTGTACATTGATCTATTTATTTTAATGTACATGAATTGTTATTATTTTCAGATGTTTTAAAATGTGTACTATAAAGCTTGGATAGTTTTTCACTTGATTAGCATAACTAGTTTTTTCATTTTTTATCCATTCAAAATAATGCAAAATAGATGATCTTGTTAACATCACAAAACCACAAGTCATTTGATTTTTTTTTAAAAATGTCTTTATAATATTGGAATTTTAAATATTTATCTGAAGATTATGGTATTTTAGTTGTATTTATATATTGACTATTTTGATCATAATATTGAATGTCTTTTAATTAAATTTTTTAAAGCACATTCAACTATTAATAATAGCACACAGTTTAGTGCATGCAAACATTTTGAGAGATATTCTCCTCTCTTCTTCAGATATTGATGGTCTGACCAATGACAGTACTAAAATGATAATTGAACCTGGACCCTTAAACTCTTGAATATTGAATTTCAATGTAACACTCTAACCAACTAAGACTTTGGCAGAATTGTTCATTTGGTTAGAGCATTACTTTGAAATTCAATATTCAAGGATTTAAGGTCCAGGTTCGATTCCCATGCTAATACTGTCACTGCTCAGGTCACAACCCCTGGAGAAGAGAGGAGAATAATACCTCTTGAAATGTTGTGCATATACTAACCTGTATGCTATTACGAACAGTTGCATGAAGTCATTCAATACTATATATTAGATGATGGAAATATCCAATATATAAATACAACTGGAATTTTAAGTACTGTATCATTAAGCATTTATTACTTAATAATTCGCACAAGTCAATTTGCTTTTTAAAAATTTGATGAAAAAAATTTTATATGCAGCAAAAGATTGGGTGAACTTGAAAATAAATTTCATGGATTTTCTTGGAATATTAGAGGGAATGCTATCAAATTTTTTCTAGAAATAATATTGAAGTTAAGATTTTCACAGATGTAAAATATAAAAAATATACTCTTTCAGTAATTTCTCAATCACTGCAAAGATATATACAGTTGTATGAATAATGATAAAAGATTAATTAAATTAAGAATTTTGAAATGAAACCGACTATGTGCAATCATAGAACAAATAAAAATATAATTTTGTCCAATAAAAAAAAAAACTTGATAAAGAATAGGGTTAAAACTTGGGGGGATGAAAAATTAATTAGTTGGATTTAATTTTTTGTTTTGATTAGACAAAGTATAATTTTGTTTGTACTAATTTTTTTTTTTTTTTTCATGAGTTCTGTTTCATTTCATGATTCTTAATTTAATTAACCTTTTATCATCCTTCATACAAAAATTATTTATATCCCCAGATTGTTTGCCTAATCAAAGACAAATGGAATTAAACAAATAAAAATATCAAATGTAACAAACATATAATAAACTAATGAATAATATTTAGTATATATAGCAACAAAAAAACCCCACTATTCTCACTGATTTACTCTTTTTAAAAAATAATATGCATATTTATTAGAATGACCAACGTATTGAAATTAAATGGCTTATCGGCATAATTGAAAACAATTAAAATATTACGGTAAATGTTTGATTTTAAATTAATTGTATTGCATATTATGTAATAATTTAAAAAGCTTGTGTGTGTGTACATATATGTATATATAAATTATTAGTGGTTATAAATGCTTTTGATATAATTTTAAAACTGATACACCAAACCACAAGAACTATATTTAATATTAAAATCATATAACGTTCCTTATGTAAGATGATGTATTTTAAAATTTTGTTTATAATTGGATCAATTGATTTCAAAGTTGTTTTTAAGAAAATTGAATAGATTTTTGAGAAAATTTGTTTTTGGTATTGATTTAATATAGAAACTGGTCCAATTTCATTAAAAAAGAATGTTAGTATTCTTGATGTGAAATTATTGACCTGTAGTTATATTTTAGCTCTTTTTACATTTATAAAAGAATTTTTTTTTTCTAAATAATGTATTATCTTATTAAATAAAATAAAATGAAATTCAAATTATATATAAATCTTAATGAAAATGTTATTGATTTATTTTAAATCTTTTTCTATTTCAGAAAACAGTTATATACTGTTATATTATCTTTAGGTTGTTTTACTTTATATAGAATATAATTTGAACTAAAGCAACAACATTGTACTCATTAGATAAGATTTAGTTTAGAAACCATATATATCAATTTATTTATTTTTATATATTTTAATCCTTTTTCTCAACACAAAATTTCTTTATTTATTAAAAAAAATGTTTGTATTGTGAGTGGTTCATTTATAATCTAAATTTTAAAAAAAGTTTTTTTGCTTAGTAAAAAATACAAGATTTGTGAAAAAATGTAGATTTGAGATTGTTTATTCTGCTTATATCTTTAATACTTTGTAAATTGTGTGTGTGTGCATCTTTAAATAATTCATTTTATTAGATACATGTTTAAATAATTAAAAAAATAAAAAACCTAACCATATTATTTAATTTTAAACTGATATTAGTTGCCCAGTTATTTTTGTAATTTGTAGCGCTGTGGATATTTTTTTTTTTGTTTTTAATCATTTTTTTATTTAATAGATTCAAATTTTATACTTTATTTTGTTTAGGATTTTATATTTCTTGAAACCTATGTTATCATTATTCTTAAAATGTTTATATGTTCAAGCAATTATTATAATAAGTATATTTATTTTTGATTGGCATTTGAAAAAAAAAAAAAATTTTTGTATTGTATTTTTTAGCAAATATATACATATTAAAATTTATTTAAATGTATTAAGATTTTGATATTTATATTACGGATATTACAAAGTAATATTAGCTGTACACATATACATGCTATTATAGTTAGTATGTTAGATAATGTTTATAATGTGTTAATTTGAACCTTGATAAAAGTTATTTTACATAAGGTGTGTTTTGTATATTAAGAATTTAGATTTTGTATAGAAATAAATAAAATTTTATTAATTTTATATACAAGGCCATTCATGAAAACTGATCCGTCATTTTGTGATCGGATTCATCCATTAATAATATTGCAATCACAAATAGTAATTTACTTATGAACAAAACATTCCTTAACTTTCTCTGCTTATAGATATGTATTCTTTTTTTTTTTTTTTTTACTTAACTATACAAGCAAGGTGGCTTGGATTCAAAATCTTAGGAAGTGTGTGAATTCTAAGGTATTAGCTTGTCAAAACAATTGCTAGATATTTGTGTGTGTGATCCATAATTCCTCATCAAAGAATACCATTAGCTAGTCTTGGAAGTATGAATTATTATAAGACACTATCATGTTGTCTCTTCTGAGTAAATTATTGAAGCTTACAATAAATATCTCTGGAGGCATGTTATTTGTAAATGATTTTTTTTATTAACAGTAATATTTTTGTTTTCAAAAGAAAAATAAATAAATCATGAATCGAATCTAATTCAAAATATTTATTCATTTGGGAGTCAGAAGTAGACATTTTAAAAAATATTTGGTTAAAAATTACTACTAAGGTTTTAATATTTTTTCTTTTTTAAATTGTACTTCATTCAGCTTAATTTTCAGTATATTTTTTAATTAAAAATATTATCACATAATATAATCTAACATACTTACATATATATATATTTGCTTTTTGCTGTTTGTAATACTTAATTTTCTATATTTGACAGTAAATATTTCTTTAGAATGTTTAAATAGTATCATTTAATAAAAAGATTAAATTTTTAAAATAATTGTAAGCGGGTTTTTTTTTTATCACGTGGTTAATGTAATGACTTTTTAAAGCTAGTTGGATTTAGCAAGTTTATCATATATTTGTGGAAATATTTTGAGATTTGTCTTTAGTCATTAAATTTTTTATTAAATTATTGAATGGTTATTTAAGATACTTTAGTAAATGAGATGTTCCAAAATGACTTTTGTCTAAAGAAGCCAACAATAATTATAATGTTATATAAAAATTAAAGGATATTTGCATATCATTCTAATTTAAACTGTCTAAACTTCAAGACATTGCTTTCAAACAAAATTACTCCATCTAAATGTATATGAAAGAAGACGGTAGTGCTGCAAAAAATTTTTTTTCTCCTATATAGGTAATTACTGAAGGCGAGCAAGTCCAGTCCAAAATCTACAAAAGTTGGATGCATTAAAACTATGTGAAGATCAAGATGAACCTTTTTCAGGCAAGTGTTATTGTTATCATGCCGGATAACATTTCCAGTGGATGGTATTCATTCTGGGGAGAAAAAGAAATTGCTAAAAACAAAACAAAGTTAGCGTTTACAAAAATACATTGATGTTTATTAGTAAAAATCTACATCTGGAACAAACATTTCATTGATTGTGAGTGAGCTTTAAACATAACTTATTTTGGAACATCTCATTTAAAAAATAATAGTATTTTATAAAGTAATTCATAGTTACAAGTGGAACATTTAAATAATTTGTTTTAGCTTTATCAATTTTTTTTCTTTAGTTCTATCACAATACAAAAAAATGGTAGCGCACATTTCTCCAAATTACAATTGTTTTTTTTTTTGCTTTGTTGTACATTATCATAAATTTAAAATCGTTAGAGTGTTTCCCATTTTTCATTGTTTTAACTAATTATAATGTCGTCTGCTATTATTAACAAAACTAATAGTATGAGTTAATACATACAGTTTTAACTTTATCAAACCAACATTGTTATTATTAAGTTAAGAATGAGTGTAGCATAACAGATATAACTATTGTCTTTTAAAATATTGAGACTGGTTGAAGTGTCATTACTGTTTAATTAAATGTTAGATGGGAGAAGTCGTGTAATGCTTAAATATTTGTATGTAGTATTCTTTTGATTTGATCTAGGTCGCCAAAATATATCAGTTCCTTACCTTGTCTTAAACTTACATAGCTATTCAAACAATTTGGCTTGAGCACATTAGCTTGAATGACTGGATAGTTTTTACTAAAGATGACATCTGGCTGGGATAATATGCCTATCAGAACTTTGTATAAGAAGGCTAGTCATTGAGAAACTGACAGTTTGAGTTTAGTTATGGTGTCATTTAAGATATATTTACTTGTTCATTTCTTTGATTTTGGCATTATGGATAGAGAAAAATTCATCACAATTATGGAAACAAAAGGATTAGTAATATTTTTAAAAGTAAATTATGAAGATTTTTCAAGAAATAGAAAACAAAATGGAATTAAGATGAAATAGAGGAATGTGCGGTTCAAAAAATGTATAATGGTAATATTAAATCTAAATATATACTGTGGCATTAAATTCAATCAAATTTAATTAATTACAATAAACAGTGGGATATATATCAAATTATTTGAAGTTAAATTAACAGTGAGGGAAAATCTGTGTCAGTAAGAAATTAAATTACAAATCCAATGTGTAATGAATATAAGCAAGAATTTAACCAACACAACACAAAAAGGAAGATATATAATCTATTTAAAAGTAATGGATATATGCTATAAAAAATATAGTTCTTGTCACAAATGTATGTTTTTGCCTATATACTTTATGACATTCATCATATTCATTTTTTCCAAACTTATGCGATAATAACTACTTTTTATGACTTTCATATTTTTCATTTTCTTTCTCTACAGGATTTTTTTTTGTATTACCATTACTTACTTTTTAGGAATTATGCGGCTTTTTATATTATTGGCTTTGTTAAATTCTGATTGTTTTTATAATTTAATTTTTTATGGAGTTGCTGTATGCCTTATTGCTAATTTAATTTCTTACAAAATGCTTGTATTGATCATACTTATTGAATGTGTTTATTTTGTAGTGATTATACATTGGTTTGATTGTTAAATAGGTAATAGTACGAATACTGAATTCCACCTCTTGATGGCGTCATTTTTCACAAAACGCACATCAATATACCGCTTTAACGGCCTTAATTTACGACTGATACTACAATAGGTGTTTTTTGAACCGTAACAGTCCACCTGAGGGCGATATATTCTACCATTACATAATGAAATACTACACCCGCTCCATTTGTCAAGTGAGCACTCTTGAACTTTCGCTATGTTCTGATTTAATGGCGGCCATATTTGAAAGAGACGAAACTCTGCAAAAATCCATTGTTGGAAATTTTTTACAAAGCGCAGTGGAATTAGTATTCCATATTAAGAATTGTCATGTCGTCACACACGCTTCCCTATGCTTTTGAACTGCACACAACTTGAAAAGGTTCTTCTTTTCAGCAGAGTTGTTTCCGATTTCGCATGCAAATGCCCGTTTACAAGTGAATCCATGCGAGAACTGTAAGGGAAGTTGGTTCGGGGGCTCCAAAATCCCGTTACTTACAGCTTTGAGGCTTCCCTGTTATTTTATTTGCATGTTACTTTTAGCTTTTTTTTTTTATGCCCCCGAAAATGGTGTTTTTTTTTGTTACTTGTTTTGGTTCACAACTTGTCTAAAGTTTCGGTTATTTTTGATTCAATAAATTATTTTATGGGAAGCTGATGTTTTTTGTTGTTGTTCATATGATTAGAAAGTAGGTAAGTAATATTTGATAAGTTTCATTAACAGTTAATTAAAGTAGGTAATTTTATTATACCAAAATAAAAAAAGAAGTGTTTAAGAGTTTATTCAAAAGGCCCCACCCAAAAAATATATATATATATAAAATAATAATAAAGAACTGTGCGGTAACATAATAAAATTCTCGAAAAGAAAATCCAAAAAGAAGTAGATAAATAAAAATCAAAACAAACCTTCCCCATCTTAAAAAAAAGAAAGTGTTCTTTAAAAACGAACTTTTTATGTCTTTTTTTAAAATTAAAGGCCCAATAATTAAGGAAGAATTTTTCGCTATCATATAATATAGCTTTCTGTAGCGTAAAGATTTGAAACAAAAAAATAGAAAAGCCTCGTAATAAATTAACAAAAAAAAAAAAAAAGACGTCAATTCAAAATCAAAACAACCCTCATCCCTCCACCCTCTAAAAAACCAAGTGTTTGTTTATTCAAAAGTACTGAATTGTTGAATTTTTCAGCAAATCAAAACATCAACCAAAAAAAAAAAGAAGATAAGTTCAAAGCAAACAACCAACTCCGTCTCCACCATCTATAAACAGCAAAGTGTTTTATGTAAACAAACCGATGGAGCGTTAATTGATAATTTCAAAACAAACCAATACCATCTAAAAAGAAAGTGTTTTTTTTTTAAAAAAAAACGAATTTAAAAAAAAAAAAAAACAGGTAAAGAAAAAACTTTGATTTACTGTAAGTAATATTATGTAAAGAAATTGACGGACAATTAGTCAATAATTTAAAAACAAACCAACACTTCTAGACCATCTAAAAACAAAGTATTTGTTTATTAAAAAACGAAAAAAAAAAACGGGTGTAATAAAAAAAACTTTGATGGTTTACCGTAATATTATGTAAACCAAACAGACGGGCCGGCGAAAAAAAAATTAAAAACTGGTTGAAAAAAAAAAAAACAGAAAAAATCTTTTACCGTAATATTATGTAAACAAAGTGACGCGCCGTGAATCGGTATATTGATGTGCATTGGGTGAAAAAGAGCGCCATCAAGCGGTAGGGTTCAGTGTTCATACTATTACTGTTAAATATATTACTTTCAAGCTTGTTTTTAAATTACATATTTTTAAACATGTTATAATTTCATGTTTTCTTACTTTTTAATGACAAATACAAAACTTGTCGATTAATATATATTTTTTTGCTTCATTGGTATTTGAATGGTACTTCCATGCTGATTATGGAACACATTACTAACATTGTTTTATCTCATTACATGCATGCAAAAAAGCAAGATGATAATGATTTTTTTAAAAAAATAATAATTTTAAATGTGAAACTAGGAAAACTTTTACATTTATATATATTATAAGTTACTAAATTATTTTTTTATGTTTTTTAAATATTAACAATTTTTATTTTTAGTAAGGAGGCTCAGAAATGCTTTTGTGGTTCAAGCAATTGCCGTGGCTTTATTGGTGGTGATAAACCTCCATCTATAAAGTTAACTGATGGTAAAAATGGTGTTCCAAAACGAAAAGATTTAAAAAAGAAAATTATTTTTGAGGATATGTCAGTAAGTTGATTCTGTTTTATTGGATATATGTACTTACACATTCAGGTACAAAAATCTAGTCATTTATTTTTTAAAAACTAATGCTTCGTCTTACAATTGCTCCATTATGCATTTATATTTTTTATAAATTGTTATAAAATTAAGTACAATAAATGGTGTTCCAAAACGAAAAGATTTAAAAAAGAAAATTATTTTTGAGGATATGCCAGTAAGTTGATTCTGTTTTATTGGATATATGTACTTACACATTCAGGTACAAAAATCTAGTAATTTATTTTTTAAAAACTAATGCTTCGTCTTACAATTGCTCCATTATGCATTTATATTTTTTATAAATTGTTATAAAATTAAGTACAATTAAGCCAATATGTAATACAAATAGTGATCAAATGTTTAGTTATTAAACTAAAGATACTTTGAAGAGACAAAAAAAAAATATTTGTTTATTGTATATTTTAAAAAAAATTTCCCACAGTATATTGTATTGATTTGAGAGGTGGGGGTAAATCAATTAAAATGACATGAAATAATTAAAGAAAATCGATAAAATTAAATTTAGCAAAAGGAACAAAGTAATTGTTACGCTTATATTTGGTTCACAAATATATAATTGTGATGATAAGTGCAATATCATCAGGTATTGAAGTTGGTTTAGAACAGTGATAATATTCACGAAGTAAGCATTATAGAACAGTTATGGAAATAAGTGGATATAATAATTAAGAATTAGTAAAATAACTCAAGAGGTTAAATTTGAGTTAATTTATGATCGGATAAATGTAACAATTATGACAACTAAACAGATTTTTAGTAAAACTATATGTATTTGTAAATATTAATGATTTGTGAACATAAATTGGACTTCTTTGTTGTAACAGAATAAGTATGTATATATGCTCACCTCTGTTATAGCTTGAATAAAATATAGCCCCGTCATTGGGCATCATACGTAACAATAAAAATGAACTCTCAATTTGGACATCATTTGTAACTCGAAATATAAATCAAAGAAAAATAATACTAATTTTATAATGCCCTGTGAATAATAGTATCATTCATAATAGAATGAATATAATAAACTAAGCTAAATGAATACCAATCAATAAATAATTATTCAGTATTTAAAATCATTATCTAATCACATATCTCACTGTTAACTATACTGAAACAAAACGCTGATGATAATTATTATTAAAGCATCATGAGTTTAGATAGCATTTTGAATAAACGGAAAACAAACAAAATCATCACTCCAAATACTCTACAAATAAACCTTACTTAAAGTAGATTAAAATAAAGCAATTAACCAAATATTGTTCCAAAACAACAATGTATACTTAGGATATATTTCACTTATAATCAAATGAAAATAATGATAAGTCATTCAACGACTAAATTCTAATATACCTAACGAATCGAACATTGCTTATAGTAATATAAACTTTTACTAAAATTTAACGACGTTCATCTCTAAATAAAATAAGTCAGGAATGATTGAGGTAACAGCTTTAATATGTCCTGTAAGTTTACAATATTCATAATATTTAAATAAATATATAATCCAATAATTAATTTTGAATCCTAGTTTAATAAAATGATAAATAATATTAACTCTGCCCTATCTCTAATCACATTATTTATAACAAGATAAAATATTTAATGATGTAATATCAATAAATGTATAAGATAATCTTGAATCTATAATATCCAATCTTACCAATATATGAAAAAAAACAGATTTCTATTGGATATTTACTTAAGTACAATTAACTAATCATATCAATTTATTTTAAATTTTCTATAGCTAAATTATTAAAATAATCAAACATTTAAAAAGAATTACTGGCATTTATTATGAATCAAATATGAATATTAAAATTTAATATTTAATTGGATTCACGATCCACATCAACTAAGTTTAAATATTATTAAAGCAAATCATTCTGACTTATAACAGAACAAAAAATATATTACTATCAGTTTTATAATTCAATAAGATTAAGATCTTATTGACCAACCATGAACTCGTACAGAATTTATCCAGTCAATAAAACATGCAAATATTTGATTGTGATTATCATATAAAGTTCATATTTAATCTGATAATAATTATAGAATTCAATGCAAAAAAATGTACAACAATACTCACTTATCAATCCTGCGATTTGATTTCTGGATTATGTGATATAGTTATTTCAAATTAATTTTATGATATAGACAGTTTATTTTGTCTCAATCACATGTTATTAATCAATGAATTTATATTGCACAATTGAACAATAATCACACAAGTTTATTTGATTTAATAATCATAAACAATTGATATGTACACATACGATCTAATTGACTGTACAATAAATGATCATTTGACATTAATTTCATATTTAAATATGTGATTGCCTATCAATCTTCAATTATTTAATACCAAATACGAAACTTGTATATCTGTAACACAAAATATATTGCAGGACATTTATACTTTCAAGGTGCAAGAGGGTTTAATATATACATCTTTTTCTATATTAAAAAAAATATATGTATATATATTTTTATTAAATATATATATGCAAAGATAAATCTAGTTTTTTGTTAATAATCTTGTTTAAAAGAATAAAATAAAATGAATACTTATTGCGCTAAAATTTTTTTGAACTTCTAATATAAGTGATATACCTGGAGTTAATTTAAAATCAATTACTATGCCACACAATATAAGCTTAAACTTAGGAAAACATAACATTTTGGTGTGTAAATAGATTATTAATTAACTTAAAATTATATATTCATCAATAAATAATTTTACATTTTAAATGAAGAGAAACAAAAATATATCAATAATAGTGACAAATATGAACAAACAGCCTGAATGAGAATCTTTAAATTGTTGTATTTCCAGAATTACATTATAATTCTGATGTCTATTTCAAACTATAAATCAATAGTATGTCCTTGTTTCAGAAAAGGTATAACCTATTCATGAAAATTTAAATCCAATCCAAATGTATATATACAAATTATTTTTTCAAATAATTATTTGGTATATATAATGTTACAGATATAAGTACTAGTTTATATTCATGATGATATGAAGAGATATCCTTTCATGGAGAAATATTATGAATGAATGGACGGTAGCTTTATTTAAGAGAATATGATGGAAAATTAAATTGATTCATAGCTTAGAAAAATTTGATTAATTGATCTATAAAGTTACACAAGCAGGCAGATATAACTATTGTACACCTTCTGATGTTTATAATCCATCATTAAAATATAGGTAAGATCCAGTTTAAAGGATAAAAATACTCTGATAGTTTATAACCTAATGAAGCAATTTTGATGATTTTTTTCTTTTATAATAAATTGTTTTCCATAAAATTTTCTTGACGATGCTGCCCAATTTATGGGCAGATAATATTACTTTTTACCCCTCGATTTTGTTCAGTCAACTATGTACTTTAAAGGAAATAAAAACAATCATATAAAGAAATTTATACATGCTTCCATTTAAAGCAAAAACAAGAGAGAGAATGAGATCAAACTATTCAGTCCTATTTATAACATTTTTTCATTGACATCAATGTAATTATAGCAATCCTCTATATTTATTCATTAAGCGATTTCCAGCAGTGTTTCTCTAATAAAAATTGTATTATATAACAAATAAGAATACATATTTTAGAATTATTACATACAACAAAATTTTACATTTCAAAATACCAATACTATTTTTCATTTCAACTAAAAATAAATCTACACCACATTTTCAATATATTGCACCAAAAAAATATTTTTATACATATTTCCTAATATAATATCACACAAATAAGAAGAACATGTATTTGAAATATTGAATGTTTATTTGTATGGTATCATGAATTCAGTAACGAAAATGAAACATATAACAAACGAATAATAATTTTATGCAAATTATATGCTTCATTATTTTCATTTTTAAAAACGAATAAAGTCAATTTATAATAAACAATTTTATATTAATATTATTGTCATCATAACAACACAATCAATGTTTTATAAGTTAATATATTCACCATCCCAAAATCAAATAAAGAAATATATATATATAAAAATTATGATGACATTTTACCACATACAGAAATACATCTCAAATTTCAGTAAGTACAATATATAGTCATTGATATTTGGATTGTTGAATGATTTTAATATATATAATTACATTTCCATACTCTGCCATTCTAGATATTAATGTGAAATAATATTCATACAGAGTTTTAATATTACTAAAAATTTTATATTTAAACTCTGTATGAATATTATTTTACATTAATATATACAATATTTAAATAGTATATTTTCTATATCGAACTTAGTGTAATTAAAAGAAATTCTAACTCAGACTTTCAAGCTCCCTACATCTGTCCACTCCATCTTATACAATTAAAACACATGACCACATGCATATGAAGACGATAAATGATCTCCAATATACGTATTTTGTGCTGAACCAGCACTCATTGGTTGATTCAGATCATCATCTCCCACACATATGTATAATCAGTGCTCTGCTCCATTTACATTAAGATAAACAAATCTTCAAACTTTAAAGTGTAATTAACAGGCTTCATTCCGTCATCAGATTTTCGATGATATGGATGGCTGAAAAGTTGGAGGGTGAAGAAAATTGAAGCCTGTCCACATTAAAGATTGAAGATTTGCTTTCTTAATATAAACTGAGTGCTGATTATGTATATGTGGGAGATAATGATCTGGACTAACTGATGAATACTGGTTCAGCACGAAAGACATATATTGGAAATCGTTTATCTTTTTCACATGTATGTGGTCATGTGTTCCAGTTGTATGAGACAGAGTGGATAGATGTAGGGAGCTTGAAAGGCTGAGTTCAAATCCCTTCTAATTATTTATATATATATACACACGCACACCTTGATCAGTCAACAAGAATTATAAAGCCATCAGAATCTTAAATGCTAATTCTATAAAAGAAAATTCACTGTTATTTATCTGAAGAGATAAGTTACCAAAAATGAATATCGGCATTGAAAAATGTGATATAATGAAAAGAAAAACAAAAAATGGGTCTTATAAAAAAATTTGACTCTTATATGAAATTCATTTAAATATTAAAAGAATTGGATATTTAATTAAGTACAAAGAATTGATCATATAAAAGATTATTAGATGAATAATAAATAGCAAATAATTGGTACCTTAACTTTGATGGAAATTATAATTTTAATTTAGTTTAAAATCTTTAGTCTCTTAAATGGAAAAAAAGTTTCATATCATAAACCCCAGATTTTTTAAGTGAACTACACAATAAAACTTAATACTGGTTAGAGTTCATCATATATAAAAATAAATTTGTGCATATTTTTTATAATATTAAAGTTGTTATTTTGATTAGCTTTGGAAGTATTGTTTTGTTTTTTTTTAATTATTGTGTGTAGTTGGTGTGCATGTACATTTTTATTTGTATTTTTTTTTTTCCACTCATTTATTTGCTTTGAATAATGTTTTTTTTTTTTCATTAGGAAACTTGTTTTTATTTTTTTTATATACAGTATTTAATGTTTATAGACATTTTGTGTAGTGTAAATATAAATTTGAATGTGTTCATTATATTTTTATTTTAAAAATGGTCTTTCATAAAAATTTATGTTTAATGATAAAATGAATAATCAGTTGTTTTATAATTATTAATGTTGCAAAAATTATCATTTAAAAATATATTTACTTGTGAATAAAAATTTTTTTTTTGGTTGTTTCTTTCAGCTTGAAGAGGAAATAGAGAAATTGAACAGTTTGGGCGGTTTAAAAAATCGTGAGCATACCTTGACATTATCTCGACTCATGGTTCGAGCTGAAGACACTGCCAATCGCTTGAATTTACTCAGGATCCTTCAGGTTAATCAGTTACAGATATAATGTGTTATTCTAATAGCAAATTTACTCTTAAATTTTGAATGAAGAATTGATTATGTTAATATATAGTTAATGATTTCTGTGTTAAAGTATGAAGGATGAGGAAAATATTAAACCATTAATGCAGTTAGAATTAATTGATGTAAAAGAAGATATAATTGATAATTTAATAAAATAGAAGATGCAATCCCTTTAATGGCAAATGTATCTGAGAGAAATTTTGCAATCTATTTCAGTTATTTCATCTTGTTATAAGATTTATAATCTTTAAAGGAAAATTGATTAACAAGCAATTATTGTTCATTTAAAATAATGAAAATTGCCATCTCCTATGCATGTTGGAAAACAAATCTCTTTTCAAGGTATTTATTTTTAATGTTTAAAAAGTCCAAGATTGTCTGCAATTAGTTCACATTTTGAAAGGGAAAAAATGTTTCCTTGTAAAATATAGTAATGAATCATACTGATTTTTTTTTTCAAAAAAAAGTAGACACTAGTCACATGCATTATATGTGTATTTGTATACATATGTGTGTGTGTTAAATTCACTATCTTAAAAATTGACATTAATTAACATTAGTATATTCCGATGAACATTAACTTTGGTCATTTTTAGTAGCATTTCGCTATTGCCTGTCAACTTTTTAGCACAATTTACTCTAACTGCCCAGTGTTAAGAATTTCATTATAAAACTTTAATGATTTTTTTTTATCAAAATATATATTAATACACAATAATGGCAAAATTTTGATAGGAGTTTATATAAAGAACTGCATTTTAATATTGTTTAAAAGGGTATTGAACCAGTACTCATGGAGAAAAGCCTAAAGTTTTCTAAGAAATCTGAAAAATATGAATTTCCTATCATTCAAGATTTAATGATAGAGGCTCAGTAATGTTTATTTGATTGGAGCGATGGAGAAGCCAAGGAAGATGTAATACCTTATCATTTTGGAAGATGACAAATGCTTTTAGAAACAATTTTTATACCACAGAACGAACATGATAATTCAAATAATCTGCATCTATGTTACTTCCATACAGAATAATGATTGGTCTAAAAGAATAACTATAATATGGCATCATAAATCACAACACTTTTGGTTGATAACCTACTTTTGGTAATTGCAATATGTAAATCCTTCTTGTGATTGGACGAAGTTTGAACAGTGATTTGTTTTATCACATTATACGTAACATTTTATTGTTTTTAGAGTTACGATACCATAGTTTTTACATTATAGCAATCATATTAGAAGCCAATAGTTCTAAATTGATACCTTGGTCATAAATATTCTACTTTTCAAGCTCATTTCATTTTTAGTATACATAATCATTATCTTTAAGTTAGTTTGAGAGTTTTGGATACTGATGTACCAGCTAATGAGAGATTTAATTTGACTTGGTAAGTTCAGATAAATATCCCATATTATTTTTAATGGCTTATTTCTGAAAAAGTATATATGTATATTGTAACCAGACAGACACATCCCACCCCTTTATCAGTTGATTTAACTCCTGGTGAGGATATTACAGGAAGGAGCCCCCCCCAACCATATTTCCTGCTTATCAAAGGTTGTAGCATTAAGAGACTGAAAACATCTAGAAATTTATTTGTTTGGTTTCCCAAACGGAAATAAGTTTTTCAGAACATCCCCAACCTCAGATCAATTTCAGCTACTGGCTTCCTCAGTGAGGTGCTAGGATATTCAAGCATTAGATTAAAAATACCAGGACAAGCCCGGCACTTTATCTAATGGCTAACTATTAATTAGAAAATCTGAAATTTTCAGACATTCATATGTCTTCCAATCTAACTATCTAACTTAAATAGCCATATAAAACTGAACCAAGTTCAGATACACCATATAGTAATAATTTTAGCAATATAAAATCGCCAAAGCCTTAATAGCAAAAAACAACATTACAAAGAAATCAACTCATCACATGACCCAATTTAACGAGTTTGTATTACAAATGTTATATATAGAGCTCGGAAATAAGCTCCTAACACGCTTTGCAGAATATCCCCAGACCCAGGAATAGGTAGCCTCTAAGACTCTCACGGTGATGAGCAGGACTTGCCCAGTGACAAAAGTATTGTCTAGCTACTGTTTATAATGGATGGTCTGCCTAGGTACAGGAGTGGTAGGGCTTAAATTTGAGGTATTTTCTCGCAACGTCATGGTGCATTGTGTATTGGTAATCCATGCTTATACATATACCTATCCTGACATTGGGAGCTACAGGTCACGTATTCACTTTTCCCCATCTCACCTACTTCATCAGCATCTTCTAAGCAAACAGAGACGCTATTGTTATTAGTGAATGTTATAGTTTATGGAATGAAATCATGCGTTTAAGGCAATTTCATTCCAAAATTTAGCATGGGTAATGAAACACACGTTGTTTCATATATATACTGAAGTTTTTCCTCACTCCCTTTTCATTTCGAAATAGTTTGATTAAAAAGCTGACACAGTTATAGTGAGTGAAATTAAGAACCACAAATAAATAATTGACAATGAACTAGGATCAGTTTCCCACTTACGTCATCAAAACGAAACATGTAAATTTAAATTCTCCAAAAAAGGAAGGAGAGAAAAATCAATAAAACAAATGTAACCGGACTGACCCATCCGACCCCTCTGTCAGTTGATTTAACTATGAGCATATTGTAGGAAGGAGTTAACCTCCCCCCTTCCCGCAACAATATTTCCTGCTCATCAGAGGGTGTAGCATTAAAGAGACAAATTTCTAGAAGTTTTCAGTCTCTTTACACCCTCTGATGAGCAGGAAATATTCTTGTAGGGGGTTAACTCCTTCCTAAAATATGCTGATAAGGAGTTATATCGATTGACAGAGGGGTTGGATGTGTCTGTCCGATTACAATATATATATACTTGTTCACCTGTATGTATATTACATCAAACCTCCACTCTTTTACACTTTTAGCAAAATATATTTATTAATTTGATAACAGTTTCGACTGTTCCCAGCAGTCTTCGTCAGGTCTACAAATTTAAACATCACATAAATACCTGTCAATTTATTTCTTTTTTACTTTTCAATTTCTGATTTTAATATAAGAAAGGGGTTGATAAAATAGGAACAAAATTTAAATTCTTTATGAATTAATATTTGTAAAGAAAGGAGTTCCGTTTTTATGACTGCTAGGCAATCACTGTGACAACTACAGATTGTGTTGACTAATTTATTTGTTGTTGCAATATAAATTGGGAATTGAAGTTTGGTGATAAATAATTTAATATTTTCTATAATTCATTCAATATTCTCTCAGTCACTTTGTATTTCAAATTAGTTGTTGTGTGATGTTTCTGGAGACCAGATTTTTATTCAAAGTTTAATTATTATAAATATAAATTTTAATAATATATATAAGTTTTTACATGATATTAAAATATTTTTGTTGAAAGGTATATAAACATTTTATGTATACTTGTATTTTTATATTTGATTATGGCTCAATTGGTTAGAGCGTTATCTTAAAATTCAAATCCAGGTTCAAATCCCGTGCTCGTACTGTCACTGATTAGGCCAGCAACACCCGAAGAATAGGGAAGAACAATACCTCTCGAAACATTGTGCAGATACTAACCTGTTTGGTGTGCTATTATTAACAGTTGAATGTATTTAGAGTACCATCATCATAAACCTTCAGGAAAACATTTTATGTATACACTTCACAAACTTTTTTTTTAATATTTTTGTAGTTTTCTTGATTTCAAAGATGTTGCTACATTTAACATTTTTTCAATAATGAATCATTTTATGTAGTTAACGTTTTACATCAGTAATTTCAATATATGTAAGAGTGTTTCATTATTTTAAAGGAGTGAGTTACTTTTCATTGTCTAGCTAAGGTGATGATTTTTGTGATTTTTTTTTGTTTTAGACCACTACCGAACAGGCTTGCTTGCGTCTGTTTTTAGATTATCATGGTCTGTCTTTAATATGGAGTTGGATGGTTGATATAGGAGAAAATTCTGAAGAATTAAAATCACAAGTAAGTGAATAATTTTGACTGCTGACAAATTGAAAGAAAATTGCAGTTTTTTTTATCTATTATCGGCTAGAAACTTAATAATAGAAAAGTACATTAGTATGTTAATTTTCACGAAAATAGAAATTAAAAGAAATGAAACGTTGAATAATTGAGAAAAAGTTATAACTTTGAATTACGAAATTTAAGTATGGTAATCAATGATGGGAAAAAAAATTAGAAAATGGGTATTGAAGTACATGAAACTAAGTAAAGAAAAATGAAGAGAAGAAAAGGAAAGAATGCAAAGATATCGAATAATTTTTAAACAAGTGGTAAATTTGATTTAATATACAATAATATTAAAAGAAATAGATATACTAAAATATTTTAAAAGGATAAGGGATACGTAAATGATTTAACAGCGAAAATAGCAAGCTTTTGTCAATGTTTGAAAGAAAAAAATAGAAAAGAAACAAATACATTACTTAACATAAAAATTGTCCTTCATAAAATAATGTGATACCTTGGTAATAATCGTCTGTAACCTAGTAAATAGTTATGCAACCCATCAAATTGGCCGCCAGTCGTATAGCAGCAAAAATGATAAGGACAGATAATAAAATGGTGTTCAGTATTGTAATATTTCCAAGAAACTAAAAATCCTTAGTATTTCTGTAGTGTAATTTTCGCTACATTACTCTCATGCAAGGTAGAGATTGGTTTCTATCTCCTGGTATAATCACAAACATATGATCAAAGGCATGTAAAAAAGATATATGATCCCCAAGGTGCACATTTCATGCTGAACCAGTAATCATTAGTTGTTCACTATATATGGATGGGTGGGTGGATGCTTGAATGGATTATTACAGTTTAATTGATAAGTGTCAAACTTGATGCCCTTACAACTTTGACATAAAACATTTGATGGAAGTATATTAATAATTCTTATTGGTTGTTCATTAGACTAGAGATTATCCAATAATGAATAATATTTCTTTAATGTAATTCTCACTGCATCGCTAACACAAGGCAGAGACTGATTTCTATCTGCTTCTAACACCTTGTGATGAATGCTGGTTCAGCATGAAAGGTGCACCTTGGGGATCATACCTCTTTTTCACATGTTTATAATTACATTCCTCCACAAGGTGTTTAAAGGAGATAGAAACCAGTGTCTATCTTACATGAGAGTGAAGCGAAAATAAAACTGAAATATTCATAATTGTATAATCTCTAGTCTAATGAATGACTAATAAAAATTATTAATATATTTTTATCAAGTGTTTAATCTCAAAGTTGTAAGGGCAATAAATTTGTCACTTATCAATTAAACTGTAATAATTGGCTATCTATATATATACTGAAAATGATAAAGATATGTGTAAGAGATTGTGGTCTAGACCAACTGATGAATGCTGGTTTAGCATGAAATGTGAATCTTAGAATATTTTATCCCTCCACAAAATGTTAAAAGCAGATAGATACCAGTCTTTACCTTGTGTGAGTGATGTAGTGAAAATTACACTACAGAAATAATATTCATTATGAATGATTAATAAAATTTATTAATTAATACCCAGATCTTTGCCAATCATATTAATAGTTGGGCATAGAAAGTGTAAAATGATTCGCAATAATGAATTTTAAAAAATTTCAATTTTAACCATGTTAATGCAGATAGAAAAATAGTGAATGAAATTAATTATAGAATTAAGCTTTAATAATGTACAATTGAAAAAATATAAAAAAAAAAAAACATGTCTATGTATGAAAAAGATTTTTAGTAAATGTATTCTATAATTGAGAGAATCGATAATTCAGTGAAGTGTAAAGAATTGTATCTTGGATGGACTGAAAGTAAAATACACAATTGAAACAAATTATTTAAAATCTGAGTTGATCATGATTCTAAAAAATATTGCAGTATCTGGACAACTGAAATTCTAAGCTGGATAACAAGGGATTATAATGTACCATATGGAATATAGAAGGGATAATGAAATTTATTGAAGAAGAGTTTCCAATCAGAAAAACTGGATTAAGTTTAAAGATATTCTAACTAAATGTATTTGAAAATGATTTTGTATATGTATATTTATAATGGTTATCAAAAGTGGTAAAAAATTTGAATTTGGAAAACAGTTGATAATCTTTATTAATAAAAAAGGATACTTTTAAGATTTTATATAAACTGCAAAAAGAGTGAAGGTGGTATTAAACATCTTGGAAATATTTACATATAATGTTTAGTGTTTTACAGTGTATTTAATATTTCTGAATTTATTTCTTAGAATTAAATTTTTATTGTGTTTATTATTTTTATTGCATGCATTTTTTTGTCTAGTAAACTTAGTTAATAGACATAAAATATTATACTGTATATTACAAAACAAGTAATCACTACTTTTTTAAAAGATAAAAGTTTTTTTGTTTGAAGTTTATAACTGTTTGTTATGAATATATTTGTATGTGTATATATATATTATTAATTTATTTCAGATTCTTGCAGCATTGCAAATTCTTCCTATTCCCAATAAGAATATGCTGGAAGATAGTAAGGTAATCTCTGTTGTACAACGATGGTCCCAACAAGTTCTTGATCAGAAAGAAAGTGATGGGGATGGACTTCATAAAGATGGAGAAAATGAATCTTCCAGTGGTCCTCCATCTCGTTCAACCACTCCAATTACTAGTAGTCAGAGAAGTAGTCCTGGAGATAGATCAGATGATATAATGTACAGACAGCATAAACATTTATCTAATGAAAAAACAGAAGATAGCAATAGTTGTAGTAGTGATAGTGATGTTTCAACTAGTCCTTCAGACAGCAGCCAAACAGATAGTACAAAAAAAAGTGCAGGTGATACTCCAAAATCACAAACTTCATTAACAACATTTGCTCCATCTGGATCAAAAAGTTCTAGCAGTCAGCACAATTCTAAATCTGGAAGTTACAGTGGTTCTGATTATGATTTCAGTGAAATCGAAGACTCCTGTACTTCTACTTATTTTACTTATAGTGGACCAGATAAGACTTTGCCTGCCAATAGACAGATACGAAGCAAAGGGATTCTTCCTCAGAAAACTGGTGATAGTCATTCCTTAAATAAACGTCCTCATTTGGAAGTTTCTTCCAAAGAAATAAAAGACTCTAATAAGAGTAATAAGATTGATTTATCAGGGTCTAAAGACATATCTATAGGAGATTCAAATGTTACTTCTTCAGTGAAAGACAATTTGTTAAAAACTAGTTCAATTTCATCTGTATCTTGTTCAGTGAAAGACGATTCAAGCAAGGAGAATGCAATTGTAGAGTCCAGTGATAAAGTAGTTATATGTAAAACTAATGATTCAGAAGAGAAAAGATTAATAGAAAAAGAAAAAAGTCAGTCAGACGATATTGGTAAAATTGATGATGAAATTTCAGACCAAAACATCAAGTTAAAAGATGTAAAAATTAAAAATATGGCTAATCAGTTATTGGAATCATGGAGTGTTCTTAAGGTTAGTTGCCATTTGTACTATTCATTAATTTTTAAATGTTATCAGTAACAATTATATAAACTATGTGATATTTACTTCATTAATTTTTTTATTTCTCACTAATTAAGACTAGTCTTAATTAGTCAGCAATAGCTACAACATCATTTGTTTAACATAATGGCTACATCAGTATGTTATGATATAATTAAAGTTTTATTTTTTTAATTATAAACATTATTTACAGTAAGTATTATAATTACGATAGAATGACAGCCTGTTAAGCTAAATTGCGCAGACGCTGTGAGAATGTTGTTAATAAATGAATACCTTCGAACAACCACATGATATAGTATTTATATAAGAGTAAAAGGACGCTGTGAGAATGTTGTTAATAAATGAATACCTTCGAACAACCACATGATATAGTATTTATATAAGAGTAAAAGGATTATAATTACAATAGAATGACAGCCTGTTAAGCTAAATTGCGCAGACGCTGTGAGAATGTTGTTAATAAATGAATACCTTCGAACAACCACATGATATAGTATTTATATAAGAGTAAAAGGAATCCTTTTACTCTTATATAAATACTATATCATGTGGTTGTTCGAAGGTATTCATTTATTAATAACATTCTCACAGCGTCTGCGCATAATGGAGAAATAAAATTATATTTAGATTGCAACCATATGTGATATTGCTAAATCCAAAAAAAAAAGTTTTTTGCCATCTATGGTTATTTTTTACTACTTTATGCAAATATAATATTTTTTGTAAGTAATGCGTACATTAAAAAAAACTCAAATTTATTTTCATGGTAATAACATTGTAATTTTACTAAAATAAATCAATCAATGCATCCCAGTTAGAAGAGGTATAAACAAAATAATTTCATTTCTCCATTATTTGCTATCTATAGTTATATTTCTTTTACTTTTTATACAAATATAATATTTTTATAACTAATGTTTATAATTAAAAAATCAAATTTGGAGCCTTAATTATATCATATAATAATACTTTTTTTTTTTAGAAGCAGTAACATATAATACTGTAGCTTAATTAAACTGTTTACTATTAAAAGTTTATTTTAATTGATTTTAATTAAAGTATGCTGATGTCCAACCTTTAAAAATCAATCAATTAATATAGGAATAAAGAAGATTTAATCAACTTTTAAATATCTTAGTATTCATAAAAAAAAATTATTTCAAATTAATTATTGCCTGTAGGTTTGAATTCTAGAGTCACTATCTGTATATTGAAAATTATATATATTTTTAATTTTGATAATATTTTATATAATTAACTTAATATATTTTAATTTGCTAAATCATTTCTGATACATATGGAACAGTATTCAGTCAGTCTTCACACACAAATAAATATGGCTGTTTTGCTTTCAGGAGGAAAAAAAAAAAGGGACAAAAAACTAAGAATAAAAATTAAAGAAAACAACGAAAAAAGTCTTGGAATTGGAATAAGTATGCATCTAATTAAGACAGAAATGTGGTCAAACAAACATACAGTCTGACACACTTCATGAATAAAAATGACCGGTGTTTACAAACTCTAAATGATTCAAAGCACTAAAGAGGAAAAGAAAATATAGAGTCAGAGTTAAAACATAGCATCATTGCAATGTATAATATACTATATCTGATTAAGCCAAATCTTGGATTTTAAAATACGGTTAAGAATATTAAGACAAAAAAACCATCTAGATATTGATTTATCTATCACTTAATACAGACTTTAAAATGTTAACAATTAACTTAATATTTTTATGCCCAGAAAATTACAACGAATTATATTACTGATTATGAACTAGACTTATTCATTCAGACATAAAGCACTTAAAATAATTAAATAATTAAATGCCTTTATTGTTTGGGAGTTCACAAATGCTGAGAGTACAGAACTGGAATCGATCCGAGAATCTTTGAGTCTGACACTTTATCACTGCACTACGCCAAACACAGCATGTATAGGTATATACTTAAAAAAAAAAATCTATTTCTAAACCATGCTCTTGTTAATAAATAGGAAACTGGATTACTAAAAAAAATATAAATGTGGATTGAATGATATTTTTTTTTTGTTTTTAACCTCTCATGAAATAATATTTGTTTGTTCTTTTATTTAGGAGATTTTTAAAATACCTAAGAAGGAAATGCAACAGACAAGACAGGCCAATGAAAGAGAAGCAGGTATAAAATATTATATATTCATTGGTAGTAAATTATCATTAAATAAAATTTTACTCTTAAAAGGGAACATGAAAAATGTTTATCTAATTTATTTTATAGTATATATTAATTAATACATGCTAATTGTATGTATATATAATGTATTTGAATGAATAGATAAATGCATTATAAAACAAATACAGCTTTTTTATTAAGATATATTCTTAAACAAATATTGTTTAAGTACTGTAGAAATAGTGTTATTGTCTTTAAAAAATTTGATACTTAGAGCAATAAGTTATCTTATTTAACAAGATATGTGCTGCTACTAACCAAATTCACATAATTTGTTAAAGAGAATTTTCAAAATGTTATTTATTTTAATAAAATAATTAATAATTATATTTTTATAAAAATATTATATAATTTTTCTATAGTATTAAAACAACTCAATTAAATCTGTAACTGAAGGTCTTCTAGAAAGTACCTGCATGTACATATATTATAATTTTAATAATTTTTGATCAGGTGTAATTGTTTAAATATTTTTAAATCTGTAGAAATTTTTATTTTTTTTTTAGAAAAATTACAGTCAGATGAAATTGTATGCTGTGAATGTTTTTTGCATTCAAAAATATAAAAATAAAACTACATAATTTATTATGATTAAAATCTAGAGAAAAGGTTTTCACAGAGCCTAATAAAAATATATCTCTTTGTCTATGTCAATGTGTATTTAAATGTATTTGAATGGATAGATAAATGCAGCATTTTTATTAAGATGCATTCTGTAATGTCTTCGCCCCTAAGCTTTTACAGAGGGGTAGAAAAACACAATCTGATCTAACTCGGCTGAACAACTCTTAAAACCGTTGTGCCGCAAATAGCGCTTAATAGCTTTATGTATTCACTTCTGTTAACAAGACTGTAACAAGTGCACGATGTTTTCCTCTAGCAGTTTATATATCCCCCTGAGTTCTTTTGTTTAGTCTTATCTGCTACATTCCGAAAACTTAATCGCGTGTTTTCCAAATCCGTTTTATTGTTCTTTAATTAGATATTTTTATCTCTGATAAAAATAATCCCACAACTTATTTTTAATTATAATTATTTTTCATTATAATTATTTTTACTTTCAATAAAATAAATCGAAAACTTTTGGAGTAAATTGTCTCTAGTAAACTCGCTGTTTACTTCTCACAATGAATACAACACTTCCTCCCCTCACTCCAGGAGTTTATTTACGTTACACATAATCATCCAATATGCACGTTTCCTTTTTCAGCTTGGAGAAAACTTGATTTTTCCTATTAATCGATATAACCTTGATAATTGTGTGAAGTCTTCTTTTTTTCTCGCCGCCTTGAGTGCTTTTTTCTCTCGCTTGGAGAGACTCCGGGTTTTTTCCTGTTCTGCGGTTTTTGTCTCTGGCCGCTCACTGTCTAAAGATTTCCGTTCTAAAAAATCTTTGAACGTGTCAATTTTATTTCCACTTTTGGCCATCTTTTCCTGTAGTTCCATTTCATACTGCTGCCAACTCTCTACCTGTTCGGATAATTTTGACATTGTGAGTTCGCTTTTTAAATCTTTGTTCGATCTTTCCAAAATCTGACATTCTGAAAATTTGCTTTGTAATTTTTTACAAAATTGTGAATTTTGTTGTTCAAGTTCTTCTTTTAATTTATTTAATTCATTAACATCCATTTTTAATTTGTGCACTTCTTTTGATAGGTCTTTAAATTCCAAGTTGAGTTGTAGCTCCGATTGCGTCTTTCTCTCGAGCGTGTCAGCTAATTTTTGGTTACCTGACTCCAATTCTTGTAGTTTACTGATCTGTCTTTGTCTTTGCGAAACAGTCCAATCTCTCATGGCCATGCTTTGTCCCTTAGTTGATACATAGCCAATGGTATATGTTGTATCATCTGTGCCTGGATTACATTTTGTTTGACGTGGTTTTTTGCATACAGCTGCTAAATGTCCTTTTAATCCGCAGTTAAAACAATTTTCTTTTTTCCATTTGCAATTCTTAGATACACGGCCAGTTTTACCACAGCAGAAACATTTAACTGTTAACATTTCCCCTCTGTTAAGATTTTCATTCTTCGGCTGCTGACTTCAATCTGTTTTGTAAACTGCCATCTTTCTAGTCTCTTCTGAGTTGTTTCTAAAAGCTATGGCTTGCTCAATTACTGCTTCATATGCTATTCCTTTTTTAATAGCGACTTCGTAAGATAAGTCACTTTCCGTTAACAATGTCTGTCGCAATCTTTCGCCGTACATTCCCCACAATAATTGATCCAGCAAAGCTTGTTCTAAAAATTCGCCATAATCACAGTTTTTTGACAACTGTTTTAATGCTATATCATAGTCTTTTTTTCCTCCCTGGCTTGCTTTCTTTTTCTCAGAGTTAATCTAGCTACGTGTCTAGACGGCTTTGGGCTAAAATAGTCCGTTAATTTTTTAACTATATCTTCAAAATGTACTCCATCAGTTATCGGTCCGTCCCATAATTTATTAATAATTTCTATGAGTTTGCGTCCTCCTAAACATAAAAGTGCGGTCATTTTTTTTCATTATTTTTTATCCCATTTAACTTGAAAAAAATTTCCAATTGAATTATATAGAGAGGCCATTCCTCGGCATTTTCAATGCTAAATTCAGGAATACTGCTTTGTCCTAACGACATTTTACTTGTTTCCGAATGTAACAATTGATTTTCTCGTCTGGCTTATTCCTTCAAGTTTTACTAGGTTCAAAACTTAGACTGGCCAATCTTGTAATGTCTTCGCCCCTAAGCTTTTACAGAGGGGTAGAAAAACACTTACAATCCGATCGAACTCGGCTGAACAACTCTTAAAACCGTTGTGCCGCAAATAGCTCTTAATAGCTTTACGTATTCACTTCTGTTAACAAGACTGTAACAAGTGCGCGATGTATTCCTCTAGCAGTTTATATATCCCCCTGAGTTCTTTTGTTTAGTCTTATCTGCTACATTCCGAAAACTTAATCGCGTGTTTTCCAAATCCGTTTTATTGTTCTTTAATTAGATATTTTTATCTCTGATAAAAATAATCCCACAATTTATTTTTAATTATAATTATTTTCCATTATAATTATTTTTACTTTCAATAAAATAAATCGAAAACTTCTGGAGTAAATTGTCTCTAGTAAACTCGCTGTTTACTTCTCACAACGAATACAATGAATAAAAAGATATCTCTTTGTCTATGTCAATGTGTATTTGAATGGATAGATAAATGCAGCATTTTTATTAAGATGCATTCTTAAATAAATATTATAAAAATCTTATTGTCTTACAAAACTTTGTTATAATTATAAATTTTATTAAACACACATTATTATATTAAGTAATATTTACTAAGGCTGTAACCTAAGGAATAAGCGTCTGAAAAATTCGAAGGTAGGGACCTCTACAGGTCTTAAACACAAGCTTGTGTTTAAGACCTGTAGAGGTCCCTACCTTCGAATTTTTCAGACGCTTATTCCTAAGGTTACAGCCTTAGTAAATAAAACTTTGTTATATAAATTCTATTTTGCAAAATAGAATTTATATATCAAAATTGAAAAGCAAGATATTTAATCTTATTTTAATACTTTTTAGCATTGATAAATAGATTTTTTTAAATATTAATTGCAAGTGAAATTTGACCAAATTTGGTGTTTTTTAAAAAATTGTATACTATAAATGCTTTTTGCATTCACAAGAGGAATGCAAAAAGCATTTACAGTACACATTTATCATCTGATTGATTTTTCTAACATAAATTTTCACATTAATAAATATTTAAACATACATATATTGTATATATATATGAGGAAAACGTTTGGCAAATATATATTTAGACGTTGATTATTTAAATCATCATTTATCCAATCTGCTGTCTAAATTATTACTCATTCCACATTTTATCAAGAGTGGATTATTTAACAATTTTCTTTTTTATATTTCAATGAAATAAGATATATTTTGAACTTTTTTTTTATTGTTAATCCTGCTTTGTGAACTGAAATTTCCAATTAATCTAATACCATATCATACTTCTTATTAATAAATTATTTTATATAATCAATTATATCTCTTTGAAATCGAATTGCACATCCTTTTCTATGGGGGGTGGGGGTTAAGCCATCAGACTGCAGCTTTTATATACCATGTTTTGAATTTACATAATCTACTATCCCTTTTTTTTTATCATTTGAAAATTTGCCTTTTTTTTTTTTTTTTTTGGATAAAGATCTTTTTGTTTCATTAATCTACATTGTTATAATATCTTATTAAAAAAATAACTTTGTAGTTATTGCTTAAATAATGAGCAATTTATCATATTCATGTGTGTGTGGGTGCTGCAATGCTGTCAAACTTGGTTGTTTATGATGCTATATAGAGGTTTTTTTTTTATTTTAGAAATATGTAACATTTTAAAACTAGAAAACATTTTTAAAAAGTGAACTTTTAAAATCATTTGTTAACATTTTAATGAATTAATGTTAGAAATAAATAATTTTTTGGAGGTAAATAATAATTATAATTTTATAATGGAATTTTTATTTTAAAAATGATTTCCATCCTACAACATTATATAGTTCCTAAAATATTACACTGTATTTTGAGTTATGTTGCCAGTATATATATTCAATTATGTTTTAGTGCTTAGTCTTTATAAATTTATGTCGATTTTGTTATTCTAGAAAAGTATACTGCAAGTGCATTACTTATTTGAAATGATAGAATTTCTATTCATGAGTAAATTGTACTATAAATTTACAATTTGCTGGGTTCATTTAATATTATTTTGAATAATACTGAATCCAAATAACTTCTAAAATTTATATTGCTGCTGCTTCAACAGCATAAACTTTAAAAAATTTTAACAGAAGTTTATATATTTTTTTGTTTCATGTTTTTTTTTCTTTAAAAAAAAAAAGATTTTGCTGAGATTGATATTTTATTGAGGGTGAAATAAATTGATTCACTTCAATGTTGTGATAAGATATAGTAGAATAGTGTAAGGCTCTAGAGCTCAAAGTCCACAGATTGCATCCTAACTTTATATTTTGATTGCTCAAGCATTATTTATGAATTATTGAATAATAAACTATCCTCTTGTTTATTTTTAATATCCATATTGAAGTTTGAATATTGTCATAAGATCTTACTAATATTTTTTTACTCTTATTTTATGAAGACAATGATATCAGATTATTTTGCGCGCACCCCCCCCCCCCAAACTAAAAAAAAATATCTTGCATAAGAAGCACAAAAGTTATAAAAACAACTAATTTATATAAAACTATCTTAGGTGTTTTTTTTAATCAGAAATATATTATTAATTCGTAAGTTTCAAGATAACTCATTATAGTCATTTCTAAAATATTTCTGTATTTAAGTTGGTGTTATTCACTTCTAAATCTATATGAATTGAGTTCTCATTAGTATCCATTAGTTGGCTCTCTCTTGGTATGATATATGGGAAAACTTTCCTGAAGAAATTGAAACAATTGGCAATTGTATTAGAAGCTTTTCCAATAAATTTTGTATCTTTCATTACAGTTAGATCCATGACAAAATCTCACAAATTCGGTCAGTTTTATCTTTGCCGTTCCTATTGAAGTAGAGAACCATTATTGATGCTGACTATTTGACTATATTGGCACTCTTGACATGGGCAGTGTAAAATAGGAACATTCCCTTGTAGCATTCTTTTTCACATTTCTCTCTAAACCACATTTAGCGCATGACTTTTTGTAATCCATTTCATTCAGCGTATCATACAATAAAAATGCCAGTGTACTGTGTTTATAGGCAATTATTTTACCATAGAACTCTTTAAGAAACATGGCCAAATGCAAATATATGACAAAGAGCAGTGAACATTTTTTTAACAAGCACTTGCAAATGGCAAGCATTGGAAGAAAATGTGGTCATTTGATGCCACAAGATTTTTTTTCCGCAACGAGTATCGTGCAATGTCCATTGTAAAGTTTTTGTAAAAAATATGATGTCCGTCCATCCAAATACTAGTTGTAAGAATTCATTTCAAATTGAATTACCAATTTAAAATCATATCAAAAATAATTTGTTTTTGAAAACAAATAGTTTATTGCAAAAATTATAATAAGTAGTGAAAATTATTTAATTAAATTGATATTTTTGTACTAGCAAATGATGTCCTGTGTTATGAGTATTCAATTTGAATTGATATCAAAAATAGATTGTTTTGAAACAAATATTTTTTAATTGAATTGTTTTTTTTTAATTGCAAATTCTAATGAAAACTTTTTTTTATTGCAAATTCTAAAATGTAGGGAAAATTGTTTAATTATTTTTTATTTACTGATTAGCATCTTCTGAATCAATAGCAAAAATTGTAATTAACATTTCTAGGTTTGAAATATATACTTATTAATGTTAATATCTCAACTAAACCCTTTTTTGTTTTGTTTTGTTTTAGAATGTATTATAACTTAAGTTTTATTTTATTATCTTGTTTTCTGCAATAACATGAAGATACATGTAGTAGATTTTTTTTGTCTTCATATTTGAATTGAAATCTATCGATGTTAGTTGGAATTCTTGTGTTCTACTATTATTAAAATATTTATAATAATTTTTAGCTTTAGCTATTTTGATTTTTTATTCATTTACTTTTGATTAATATATAATGATTTACATCTAAATTACTTGATTGTACTCATAATGTTTTATAATACAAACATATTAGTATTGTGTTAAAGTATCGTATATACAATTGTGTAATTATGTAGAGTGTGTGTATGCATATGTTGCATTTATTAAAATTATTTTTTTGTTTTATTTATTTTGTTCTTCTTTTTTTTTTTAATTACAGATTTTCCAGAAAAAGAAAAAACAAGAGATAGGAGGGATTATTGGGATAGGAATGGCAGAAATAGGGAATGGGATAAGGATAGAGATCATGATCGAGATTATTTTTATGAAAGGGACCAGGACAGATATCGAGGTAAATTTATATTAAATCATATTAATAACTATTTCTATATACACCTCTACCCTCCTTAGCGATGGCAATTGGTCCTCCAAAACTCATTGTTAAGCAAGAATATTGTATACAGAATACATATTTATAATGGAGTCTATGGGAAAAAAATTGGTCAGTTCCTAAAGCAAAAAAATTACACTAACTTGGGAATAAAGTACATATTAAAAAAAGTATTTATCGAATGCAGTGTATAAAAATATGTAAAACCAAAATCCTTAATGTAATATGCTTGTGTAAACTGTGCTGTATTATGCAGATATTCATTTGAAATATGCATGTACTGTACGCACTGTACTGTATATATATATATATATGTATGATAATTGAACAAATCTACGTAGATTATTCATTAACACTTATTTTAAATGCAATCTGTTCTTCTTTTTAACCCTTTTTTTAATTTAACACTCGCATTTTAAAATGTTATTTTTCTTTTGATTTGAAACCACTTGGGTGTAAACAACATTTTTAATGAAGTTACAAAATCAATAACTATTTTTACATAAACCAGGTGTTCTAAAAATAATATACAGTAATTAAGGAACATACACACAGTTTATTATTCGTATTTAGTGTTTTCCTGAAAGTTTGTGATTATGGTATTTTAGTTGTACTGTATTTATATATTGGACTATTTCATCATCTAATATAAGTGTCGAATGTCTTTAGAAAAATTAAACTTTATTTAAATTATTAAGTACTGTACATTATATTTAAATAAAGTTTATTTTTTCTAAAGACATTCAACACTTATATGTATATATATTTTAAGTTTATACGTTCTATAATCAAAATACTGAATGCAGCACTAACATTGCGTTTTATGAATAAAATATTGTATGTGCTATACAATTTCAGCAAAGTCATTATCTGTATACGTATTACGCTAATGTACCTTTGCTTTTGGGTAAAATGACTTTAAAATACCTATTCTCTGACATCATCAGTGATGCAAATTCAAGATGACTGCCAAAAAAATTTATTTTAAAAATGTTTCCCCGATCGTTATAATGAATAATCAATTGTAAATCTAAGTAATGGGTATAAATTGATGATAATTACTAAATAGCCAATCGCTAAGTGAGGTCTAGGTGTATAAAGCATTGTCATTTCTGGGTGATAATAATTTTTGTAAAATAGCTTTTAGCAAAAAAATAAGGTACTTCTTTTTTAGACCATATAAGCCGCTTGATGGCATTTTACACTCTTTAACACACATAAATATAACGTTACCTAGCCGGCCTTTCTTTATTGTTCGATTTATGGTATTACAAATAAAAAAAAGGCTACATTAATTAGTGTCTGATGTTTGGTATTATATTTATATATAAAAAAAAAAAAAAGTTACATTAATTTATCTACTTATTTTTTATTGGATACGAACAAGTTCTTTTTTGTTTTGCTTTTAAAAACATGCTTTTATTTTAATAATGTTATCAGTGTCGGACTTTTTGTTTTTATTATTTGATTTCAGGTATTATTTTGAGATTAATTTTATAAAAAAAAAAAACATGCATGAATTAATTATTATTATTTTCAACTATATTCTCTATATTTGGTTTATAATTTACATTAATTTTTTTTTTTTTTTTTAAATTTCACTATTTCATGTATTCATATATAATCTTTAAAATGAATATATTCAGTTATTATTCTTTTATGAATTTTATTTTGCTATAATATTGTTATATTTTTAAAATTAAATTTATCATAGCTACACTTTTTACATGACCAGGAAAAAATGCAGTTTAGATTGCTACTTATGATCCATTGTTTTATCAATTTGACAGCATGACTCAGCAGTATATAGGAATCCACAACCTGATCCAAACACTATTTCATGCATGATATTGTTGTTGTCATTGTTATTTTGCCTCATAAATTGCTAATAATGGTTAAACATTATAATTTATGAAAATAATAAATAATAGTTTCTGTAGCTATTAGATTTAATAAGCATTTTAAAACTGTTGATGTTGATGGGTGTTATGTAAGCATTGTACAAAGAATAAAGATTTTTATAAAAAACGGATTAATTAATTAATTAAGGCAATGCAATAAAGGAACAAATTAAGATTAAATAATTCATTTTAAAATTTAAGTAATTAGAAGTAACTATTCGTTATAATTATATTCAAATAAAAAAATGATTTATTATGACCCCAGAACAAGTCTTATTTAGATATCTAATCATATTTAATTGCCTAAATTGGATAATTAGTATATTCTTAGCTTCCAAGTACTTAACATCCATATAGTGTATTTGTAGTTCAATACTAAATGACCTCAAACATATTTTTTTAAATATATTTTTAAGTAATTTTGACTCTGAATTCATATATTGTCATTAAAATAGTTAACTATGAATGTGAAATAATTTTATTTTTCAGCAAATAATGACAGGGATAATAGAAAACGACATTTTGATTCACCTGAAGGGGACCACAATCGCTATGAACCATCAAGTCAACGAAGTCGAACAGAGAAAAGATCTGCAAAGATAACTCCTCCTGTAGCTGAAGTACCTGAGCGACCAAGAAGGTAAAGATTTTATATATATATATTTGTATTATTTTAATTTTTTTATTTCTACTCACAAATAAGTCTCTTGTGATAAATTGCTAATACAAGTTATTTTTAGCCATTGGTAAAAGATAAACTGAATAAAATTAATATTATCACTAAAATTTGTATTTCTAAAAAGTTAGGTAGTAAGAAGAAAATTTTGAAAATATATTTTTTGGTCTATTTATTCTATGTAGGAAAGAAAAACCTAATTGATAAATTTCATATTTTCGTAAAAGAAAAAAAAAGTGAAAATAAGAAATGTTTGAAAACATGAAAATTATGTAAGCTTATTTAGAAAATAAATCTAAAAGTAACGTATTGAGTGAACGGATGAAAATTGAGTATATTTACTAAATGTATTCAATGTAAACATTCCATTAAAAAAGTTCAATTATTGATGATTGCAAATGCTAATTTTAATTTCTTTCACAAAATGTTTGCATTTATGACACTTGGTAAAAATGTTTGTTTTATTTTTTTTAAATCATTGTTTGTTCATTAATTATATTATTTTTATGTTTTATTTACAAAAAATGTGAAACATTGATTAGCTTTCGCTTTGCTCATTGGTATGTGGATTACATCAAATTTAATTTATTTAACTCATAATAACTTTTACCTGCTTGTCTTACAAATGAACCATTTGGAAACTTAATTAGTTGCACTCTCATATTCCATTTTAAATTTTGTAAATTTTTTTTTTAACTATTGCGTTTTTGTAAGCAGTATAACATTGGCATACATTGTATATTTTTAGCATAATTATAATGGTATTAATTTTAAAATAATCAATTTAAAACAAAATTGAAACAGACAAACACTCTATAAATAAATAAAATTATTTAATGCATCAACCCTGACTTTCATTCCTTAATAGAATCTTATTAAGATGGGGTTTTTTTTTTTTACAAAATCACATGACCAGATATTCTACTGCAACTTCACTCAGTGGACATTATTTGCATAACATTACAATAAATATTATTAATAAAATATACATGTACATAAAAAATAATCAAACTTATTACAATCCTTTCCTTTTTTTTTTCTATAATATTTATACATATATATATATTTACAAAACAATCTAAAAAAGTATTTTAAATTATAACTATAAAATTTTCAATAATCTAACAATGCCCATTTCCCCTCTAGTTGTGCTGGACTTTTACTCATGTTTACAATTTTCTTGAATATACAAAGTTTCATAATATTTTTTTTCCTTGTTATTTTTAACATGCATTATTTCTTGAATATTTTTTACACGATTCATTTTATATCCAGTATCCAAAAATGTATATATGACCCTGATTTTATATTCTTTTTGTTAATTGCCCTATCATGCTCATTACCTCATTCAGTGGCAGTCTTTCCTTTCTGACCTATATATATATATATCATATTACAAAATTTGCAACTAATCTTATAAACTAACCCTATTCTTGGTTTAATATTACCTATCTTTTTTGCATTACAAATCCATTTTCTTAAAGATTTACTATTTTTCTATCTTATTTTAATATCAAGTAACCTTTTTTTTTTATTAATGTCTTATATAAATGGATACTAGACATAAAATGAATTGTGTAAAAAATATTCAGGTAATAAAGTAAGTTAAAAACTACAAGGAAAGAAAATAAAGGCAAAACTCCCCATACAACAAATTATGTGCTAGTATAGAGATGGTGATCATGTGATGTTTGATGGTTTAAAAGGAAAGAAAATGTTATGAAACTTTGTATATTCAAGAAAATTTAAACATGTAAACATGGTTAAAGATCCAGCACAAATGGGGGGGAGGGTGCATTGTTAGATTATTGGAAACTTTAGAATTATAATTTAAAATATTTTTTAGATTGTTTTGTAAATATATATATTATTTTAAAAAAGGGGGGACTTGTAATAACTTTAGTATTTTTATTTTACATGTTTGTATTTTAATAATTATATTTATTGTAATGCAATGTAAATAAGGTCCATTGCATGGAGTTGCAATAGAATAACTGGTCACATCAATTAGGAAATATAGAACCAATTAGAGTTAAAAATGGGATGGGACTAAGGCAAGGGTGCCCTATATCACCTATTTTGTTATATTTGAGAGAAATGGAGAGAGCAATACCATTAATAAATGGCAAGGGAGTGTATACATTATCAGGTCTTATTTGCTGATGATATCTTCTTGTGCACAGAAAATAGGGAAGATATGGAAGTTATGCTGAAGACATGCACAAGAATGGGTAAAGAGATGGGGATTAAATGTAATGGAAAAAAAATCAAAAGTAATGCTGATAAATGCTGGGAAAAGAGAAGTGAAAGAATTTTTATTGGAGAATATAAAGATAAAGGTGGTGAATATGTATAACTATTTGGGAATTGTCTTAAATAATCAGAGAAATTGCTTAGATAAATGGGAGAAAAAATTGATAAACGAAATAAAGAAAAGAAAGGGACTGATAAAGAAATATTAACAATGTTTTCATATAATAAATATGATGTAGCAAGAATTGTATGGAAGGGAGTGGCAGTAGCAAGGTTAACATATGATAACGATGCATTGTGTTAGTAAAGGGGTGTTAGATTACTTAGAAATAGTACAAAGAGAAGTAAGAAGACATGCATTAAATGCAGATCTGTTGACGGCAAAGGAGGCAGTTCAAGAAGAAATGGCATGGTCAAGTTTGAATATGAGAGATGCGAAATGAAAATGTTCAGTGTATTTTATGGATAATAAGAGAATAGCCAAATAGTATTTAATTGGGTTATGAGTAAAGGGCAGGCAACAAGATGGGTGAGAAAGGTATTATCGTATGCAGAAGATTTGACTAAAGAATTTATGTCAATATACTTATACAAAAGGTGGGGTGATTGTGTCAGAGAATTGTTGAGTGTTATAGTGGCAAGGAATGGGATAGAAGAATAAATGCATTAATAAAGAATAGGGAGTTGGTGAGATGAAGAACTAGTATGGAGAGTAAAAAGAATTTAAATATATATATATAGCAGTAAAGCAATGAAAGTAGTTTATTGTTTAAAGCTCGAACAGGATGTTTAGCAACAAGAGAATATACACATAAATGGAAAAATATGGATGATTTAGTCTGCAAATTATATAAGGACGGCATAGAAAATATTAGGCATCTCTTAATTGAATGTAAATATCTGTAAGCAGAAAGAGTACAAATAATGAAGTTGTGGGAGAATAAATATAAACAAAGTGATTATACAGAAAGTGAGTTATTGGTTTTTATGCTAGGTTTGGAAAAAGATAAGGGGCTCTAGATATAAAGGCCATAGAGTGGACAAAGATGGTGTTGTGGAAATAGGATGGAACAGGATAGAGAAGAATATGGGAAAAACTTATGATGGAGAATGGAAAGGGAATATAAGGTGGCTAACAGATTTCTCTGGGCATAGTGATTGAGAAATTCCTGACATTGATAAAGGAGAAGCCATGGCGCATTGCATGTGATTTTATAAAAAGAAACATCTTGATAAGATTCCATTAAGGAATGAAAGCCACGTAGATGTATTATATAATTTTTTTATTTATAGAGAGTTGTCCGTTTCAATTTTGTTATTAAATTGATTGTTTTAAAGTTTATATATAAAAGGCAACATTATGAAGAAATTTTAACATTTTTTAAAGTAGTTATAATGATATTGCATGATAAACACACTGCTTTACCATTTAATTCTAGAGTAAAAAAAAGATACAATCTACTATGTATTAATAGTACTATTACTAATAATTATTATATGCTTAATTGCTCAAGAGGTTGTAATTACTCACTGAAAATCAATTCAGGAACCTTGTCATTCTGGAGTTTAGCACTACTACTGGGATAAGTTTCACAGGCATTTAAAAGTATAACATTCAAAGCTTTATTTTTATATCCTAAACTCATATTGATATTTAAACATTGTATAGTGAAATTCAAGATATTTAAAACAGTATCAAATTATTGCTTCGCTACTCCCAATTTTTTTTACTATAGCTTAATAGCAATTTCAGATCTTTATAGAATGAGAGTGATTGTTCAATAATATTTGTGAATGTAGATATAATATTATTCTAGAATATTCTTTTTTGATTTTTTTTTTCAAGCATTTAGAAATGTGAAAATCATCCTACAATATATTTTAATTAAATATGTAAAATTAATGATAGCATAATGAACTCTCAGTTAACTTTATATATATATATATACACATTATTATTTTTAGCTAGAAAATAAAATAAGAATGAATATCTAGCAAAAATTTTAAAGCTAGAAATGGCCTTCTTCAATATTTTTTGGGTTGGAGGGGGGGGGTGCTTGTAGGCAAAGCCTAAATTTTTTTTAAACAAATCAGAATTTATCTGAGCTTGTTTATAATTTTTATTAGTCATTCAATTACGCCTCTCTACAAGGTGTTAAAAGTGGATAGAATTCATCAGTTCCTACCTTATGGGAGAGTGATGTGAAAATTAAGCTGCAGAAATATTATTTATTAAATTATTGATTCCTATGATAAAATAAATTGAATTTGTGTTCGGACAATTTTTTACAGCATATATTCCATAATGCTTTTTTTTTAATTGTTTATTTATTTTTGTATTGATTTGAAACTTGCTTTATTGCTATCTGAAAACGATAGAATATTAATAAACATTAATTTTGGCTTAAGAAATATCTAATTTGTTTATCTTAATTTAAATATATATTCACCATCACAGTATAGATTTCGCAGATCTATAATTTATTCAATTTTCCACTTGATTACTGGACTTATGAAAACATGAAATAATATTGTTTTCATCAGATCAAAATTTGCTTCTCATTGCACAATCTTGAATGAAATTCAACTTCCTGAAAAATAAATCTTTTCCAGTTATACAATTCTCCATTATTATTGTCAATTTATCACACACCCCACAAAAAAGGAATAAATGAAAATCTTGCTACCGAGAACTTATTTTCGTATAGAATATTTCAAAGATAAATTACACCTGGTTCTATTTTGTGCGGATTTTTTTAATGTGATTTTGAAGTTATGCGATTCATGTTTCTTCTGAATACATTTTTATGCGCTAAAGAAGTTCATATTTCACTTAAAATCGGGATTTCCCCGTTTTATATACATGCATTAAATTTTACATAGTTTAAATGCCTGTTGAAAAAAGGTTTGGCAATAAATTTACACATGGTAGATTTGGAAAAAGATAATAAAATAGAAGTGGAACCTGTTCGTTTCACAGCAAAAATAATTCGAGAAAGTCTTCAACTTCCCAATTAATTGGAAAATCACTTTTTTAATGACCTGAATTATGAACGAGCTCTTAAATTCCAACGAGAGCTAAATAGTTGTATGTCAGTTATATATGTGTATGTTTATATTTTCTTTTATACTGTGCCATTACAATTTAGTCATTAGCTAAATTTATAGTAATGTGCATGTAAGAAAATGTAAAACAAAAATCATCATCACATTTTTATATAAAAAGGAAGCTGTAGGGCACCCAAGTTTAAACCCTACAAGATCAAGTTCTAAAAGCTTTAGACAGAGAGTGGGTCAACAATTATATTTTTTATTTGTTTGTGTGTTGATAGAAAGGTAAAACACACATTTAAACTATTCAATAGTTAATTTTTCTGTTAAAAAGCAAAGTTATAACGCATATGTATAGGCAGTGTGTGTTATAAAAGCTATTTAGTTAGCCACTTTTAAATTTCAGATATTAAACTTTCTTTAAAACTAACCTATGCTTGATCAATTTTAAAATCTTGTTCTATACTTCTATTTTGCTTTTCTATAATTGTAATTTGGATTTAAAAGCTAAGGATTTAAAAGGTTAAAATTTTAATTTTAAATATTAGGGTTATAATTACTAAGCTAGCAATTAGATTATTTAATGTCAGTTTATACATGATTTGAATGATAAAAGTATGTGTGTACATTACATACAGAAATTTACATTTATTATATATTGAAAGGAAGAAAGGTTAAATCTTGCCAAATTATTTTTTTTTTACATTTTTGTGTTAAGGGAGAAAATCTGTTGAATCAGATATATATATTTTGTAACAATTTTGTTTTTATAAATGATTGTTTGTCATTTTGGAGTTTAAGCTTGGTGGGAACTCTAATTTTGAAATTGTCTCATCTTGAGATCAAAAGAAAGAAGCTCAAATTTGAAATGTTACCTAGGTGTAAAAAAAAAGGATTAAGTCTATTTTTTCCTTCAAAACAAAAGTTGTCTGGAAACCAGGTGTGTGATTTTTTTTTAATGTTCCTAAAAAAGATTGGTCAAAAATAGCAAGTCACACTATCACTCTAATTGGGTGAGTTGACTCAAAAATCAGATATAAAAGCAGTCTGGAAAATCAGTTGAGAGTATTATTATAATATTTGTGTTAGAGAGACTTTTTAAAAATTACTGAAACTAAAGCAGACAAACATTTTTAATTCTGCTAGATAACCTTTTTTTTTTTTTAAATCATTTTTTTTATATCAAGTTTTGAATGTTGAAAATATAAGGATGGTGGGGTAGGAAAAATATATTTATTTTCCGTCTGTCTACCAGACTCATCATCAACTAGCACATCATATAGGAAAGAAAAGATGTCTTGTCTGAAAAATAATATTCTACACCTTTCAACTGACTGAGAGAAATAAGATGTTTTTAAATAGAAAGAAGAAAGCATCCACATGCATTTGAAGGCGATCAGGAAAATCTACTGATAAATATTAAATAATCAAGTCCAATTAATTGTTCCAGTAACTGATTTTAAACTCAAGAAAATTTATAAACGTGAAAACAACTGCTGTATTTCATCCACTAAAAGAATCATGCTTGACAAGAAGAGAAGAAAAATTAATATAATGATTTCCAAATTGTCCACTAAAGCAAATAACCTCAATAGGATCATCATCATCAAACAATTATACACCTCAAGAAAGAGATTGTTCCAAAGTAAAACGGAAATGGTAGCTGCAGAAATATAGACATTATACAAGATAAGTTTGAGCCCTTGGAAGTTCGCCACAAAACAAAGGATCAGTAATATGACTTTTTATATCTATTTTCTTTATGATATCAGTCTTAATAAACTTTTAGCAATAAAGTGGTATATTTTATTTAAAGAACTTTTAAAGACAATTCAGATCGATTAAAACCAATAATTTCTTACTAATAATAACCTTGAGCTTTATAAATGATTTTGAATATATCAAAATTATTTGTTTATTAATTTACAGTTATGAAATATTAATGTGTAGAATAATTTTTTGTATTATTATTTTGGTTTTGAATAATATTTTGTTATTGTGGGGATAAAACACGCACATACATAATAATATTTTTACATGTATATAATTGTGTGTGAATGAAAGAGAAAAATAGGCAGTATTAAAAATATTAGATTTTGTTTCAAGTTAAAGTATAGCATTTCAGAGGTAGAAGAGAGGGGGAGAAAATAATTTAAAACTTGTTTCTAAAACTTGCTCTTTCCAATTTTACTAACATTTATTTTTATTCATTCTGCTTACATGTTAGATTATAAGGTATGTGTGCCAATGAGTGAATATTTTTTTTTTTATGAAATACTTTTCTTGGGGATGGAACATTTTAACAAATCGGTTACCCAATTTAATACCATATACATTTGACGGGAAAGGGGGAAGAATTTAAAAATTAATGTTATGATTTTAAAACAGTCGATTATGATTATTGTTGTTGTTAATATAAATTTTCATGTAGATATAGAAATTTTTATGTATGTGTTAGAAATGCAGCAATAAATATTAGTTTATTATTATTAAACGAGGCGTATATATTTCATTAAGTGTAGTCTTTATTAAATGTGATCATTCATCATCAAGGTGAATATTAGTTATTTAAGTTCCAATTAGATATACTAAAATTAAGCAATGATTATGAATTTCTTTATAAAAATTAGGTTTATGATTAAGCTTAGTCCTAAAGCTCTGGTTGAAACCATTGTCATTATCGTTATCATTATCATCATCATCATCAACGTTTTAATTAATGAGCTGTTTAAAGGCCATAAATAAATATTGATTTCATAGTCTTTAGTGATTTCTTAGTATTATTATAACCACCATCCCATCATCTATTTCATACAAGGATGAGTGAATTGCCATCCTAAATTAATAGTAATCTGAGCTAGTAAAACTTATAAAAATATTGAAACACATTTGTTATGTTAAGATCTAAGAAATGATATCTGTCTAATGAATTCCACTTTGGTTTAAATATGTTTTATGTTTACCTAAATATTAGTGCATATAGTGATATGGCCCTAAAAGCAAAATCTCCCATTTTTATTAGAAATAAAGTACCAAAAAGGGATTCAAACCCGGTACATGTGAAAAGGTTATTAGATATAACTGTGTCTAGATTCAGATAATCTAGTGGCACCCTGCTAGACCATATTCTCTTGGTATTTGTTTAAATATGCACTTAACATCAAACCAAGAAATGAAAGTGGATAAAATCTATAGTTGAATATATTGAGAGATATTTGATTGAGTTACCAGTGTACTCACTCACTTGATTTCCATATACCTGAGTTATAGTAGTTTGTTCTTAATAATTTGTTTATAATTATTGATATTGTGATATCTTGAGAAATCTAATTATAGAAATATGTTTAATTTATTCCTACTCATCATTTTAATATTTAGAATCTTATGGCTATATAGCCACTATCCAGGAGTATGTTTCATTTAATCCAATGACCCTTAATATGATTGATAATTCAGTCTGATCTTTTGTTTAATAGCCTATGCTCAGCAAGTTACAATGTTTAATTCTTTTCCTTTTGATATAAAATTTTTATTACAATTCTTTTTCGTTTATTAAGCCAAATATTTATATTTGAATCTTTTCTTAATTATTTAATACATTTGAATCGTTTGATCATCTTTATTAAGTTACAATGAATATAATATTTGAGATTTTAATATTTTGATTTTTGACAAATCCAATGATATTTTAATATACAATTGAATTTCACTTTGATCACTTTATTTATGTTACAATGGCAATATGTTTGAGATAAGCATTTTGATGTTTTCATATATTTTTGGCTACAATGCCTTTGGACTCAGGTAAAAATATTTATAATGGTAATATTTTATCTTAATTTCTTTTGAACATCTTTATTTATGTTAGAATACACACACACATATATATATATGGAGAAACATTTAGACAGAAAAAAGTTACAAGTAAAAATATTTAACAACTTTTAATTTCTACTTAAAAGGAATATATCTTTAAAATGTGTATGTTTATATTTTCTTTTATACACAAAATATTTAAGAATTTTTAATTTCTACTTAAAAAGAATGTATCTTTAAAATATGTATGTTTATATTTTCTTTTATACACATATATATATGGAGAAACTTTTGGACAGAAAAAGTTACAAGTAAAAATATTTAAGAACTTTTAAATTTCTACTTAAAAAGAATGTATCTTTAAAATGTGTGTGTTTATATTTTTTTTTATACACATATATACATGGAGAAACTTTTGGACAGAAAAAGTTACAAGTAAAAATATTTAAGAACTTTTAATTTCTACTTAAAAAGAATGTATCTTTAAAAGGTTTTAAATATTTTTACTTGTAACTTTTTTCTGTCTAAAAGTTTCTCCATGTATATATGTATATAAAAGAAAATTTAATCGTTTGTCATTATTAACACACTCGTGGAAGTGCATTGTCTAACAGCTAGACATAGCAGTCTGGATATCGCGAGCTTCATAAACAATTAGTAAAATCATCATCTCAAAGTTTAATTATCGATTACATTATCGACAGCAAACCATTAACACAGCATGAAACTGAAGTTGGTGCTAATTGTATTTCCTCTTGTGACAAATCTGATTTCTACCAGTTCACAAACGAACCCCATATTGTCAAATAGCGATAATGATTAAAATATGTATGAAAAAATGTAAAATAAATTACACAGAAAAACGTATTGTTTTGAATAAAATGAAATAGTTAATAAAAAAAAAATAAAAAAAATCTTGTCTTGTATCAATTTTTTTTAAATCTTTGAAAATTTTTATTAGTCATACTTTATTTCATTTTTTTTTTTTTATGCGAATTTTAAAGTAATTTTACATTGTTGCTTTGCTTTTATGCGATTTTTGAAAAATTTGGAACCTTTCCCATATTTTTCAAGGTAAGTTGTGTGATTTTTTTAAAGCGGGTTTTCTGTGGAATCTATCTACCACATATTCACATTGTGATTTATTGTATTATGTATATAGAATTATTTGGCCAATCTTTTTTACAAACTAATATTTAAAAATATAATTAAAATTCTACATAGCTCACTCAAGCTCATCTAACAATTTATTCTAATTATCATATTTATAAATTTGTAGTAATTTTTTTTAAAAAATTACACATATATATAATATTTGAAAATTCTAAGTCGCAATATCATGTTTGATGTCTCATTAAGACTTCACTAAATTATCTATGAAATGATGTATCATGCATAACGTATACTGGTTTTTTTTTGTATGCTTAGATGACTAATTACAAAGCAATTTTTGTTTTGTTTCAATTGTTTTGCTAATTTATGTATGATGGCAGTAAGTCAGCTGAAAAGAGAATAAAAATTGCTTTAAAAAGAGGGTGGGTGATATTAGAGATGTAATTATTGTATTATATAATACTTAGTTTATTTGCTTTACATTAGTGCTAAAGCTTATTAAATTTCCTAATATAGTATAAATGTAAAATTAATTACTTTAAAAATTTTTAAACTTGTCTTGCGTTGTTAGCCGAGAGGTATTGCAGCCGCCATGCAAGCAAGTAGTTGGTTGCAGACGGTTGTGGGTTCGCGTCCCGGCCGATGCTATGACACATGGAAAAAAAAAAAATTTTTAAACTTCTTGCCCATACATGTTTTATTGATTTTTGAACTGTATTAACTTAGTGGGGGGCATATTTTATCTTTATATTTTTTAATCTGAAATTATGAAAATTGTATCTTGAACCAAATAGTCAGTCTATAGATAACAATTAGGCTCATTTATTTTTATTGCTACTTGTTGAACAGTGTTTTTTCTTTTAATTTTACTACAAAAAGTATAAATCATTCTAAAAGTCTGATAGACATGAACGTTTAATTCATCAATTATTACCAATTTATAAGGAATAATCATTTTGAGGAAGATGATGTTTATTGGATAAAATAATGGTGCTCCACCCCCACCCTCCTTTTTTTTTTCTTAATGTAGAGTTGCTGTGGCTCATTCAAAATGAGTGATAAATTATGTATATAAATTAATCGAAAATTAACAATGAATGCAATACTGTATATGCATTTACAAAAAATCCGGCATATAAATTGTTCCATCGTAATGAATTGTTAAAATTTAAATCTCAAATTTAGTCAACGATTTTTGAAATTAGTCTCTCTCTCTTTTTTTTTTTTTAATGGGTGAAAATATGCTGTAGATATGACATTTTATAGTAGTAGATAATGGAAGACAAAAAAACAATAATAACCCAAAATATTTTTGTAAAATACTGATAGAACTTATCCCTAGAAAGATTCGGCTAATGTTGATATCTTTTGTTTCAGATAGCTAATAATGCATTTCATTCTCCTATTAAATTTTTACTTGATTTTTTTTTTTTTCTTAGGCCTCCTTTATTACCAACTCCTCCCAAATTAACTAAAGAAGAACGTCGACAATTGTTTGCATTAGAGGTGCAGCAGAAAGAAGAAGAAGAAGCATTGCGTAAACAACAGGAAGCATTTGTACAACAACAGCAGTTTGAGCAACAACAGTTTGAACAGCAGCAGCAGTTTGAACAACAACAGCATTTCGAGCAGCAACAGTTTGAACATTTTGACCAGCAACAGTTTGAGCAACAGCAGTACGAGCAGCAACAGTTTGAGCAACAGCACTTTGAACATCAGCAGTTGCAGCAACAGCAAATGCAGCATTTACAACAGCAACAACATCTTCAACAACAACAGCTTCAGCAACTTCAACCACAACATCATCCCCAGCAAGAGGCAGGACTTTTCATGGATCCCAATTATCCTCCTCCTCAGCAGTATTTTGATCCTAATACTGCTTATATGCATTCCATTCCAACTGCACCGATCCCTCCGGAGTACACTCCTATTCCAGGTATTTAGAATACATGCTTTTTTTTAAATTAAAATTCATATTCAAATGAGATATTGAACTGATTTCCATGAAATAATAAATCTTTTAAAAGTATATTTTATTGGCTCTCAAATATATATTTATAAAGTGAAGAACTAATTTTATTTTGATTCAATTATTTTAATGTCAAGTTGTTAACAGTTTATATCTTTTTAAAAAAAAGATATATATAATATTCATATACACAACATTAGAATGTGTATATATTTGCAGAGAGTTTTCAAGGAAAAAAAAAAAATTAATCTTTAACTTAAGTGCAGTAAATATTAAGTTCTTTAAATGTAAAAAATTTAGTTAAGTAGTTTGTCAGAATTTTGGTAAGATAATATATCATCATCAATAGTAGTTTATCCTATGGACTGGTCCATAGAGTAGTCACATCGCCAATTCATTCATATTTCCACTCTGTTCTTTTCATTATTCAGCTTTTCAATTCCACATAACTCTTCCCATCTCTTATATCATCCAGCATTGTTAATCTTTTCCATCCATTTTTCTTATTTCTACTTTCCATTCCCTCCAAAACATTTTTCATTAAACTATACTGTCTTATATAAACAATAAAAATTGCATATAAACTTTTTTTTTTTTTTTTTAGTAATTAATTAATGCTTGTTTACTAACTATCTCTATTGTCTTAAATAAATCAAAATATGCCTTTTTACTTTACATTTCTATGGAATAGTATTCATTAAAGAGATTATTAACTTGATTTAAAAACGAGTTAAATATTTTAAAGTACATTTTAAAAATTATCTTTATTAGTATTTTTTTCCCCTACAATCTTCTTGCTATAATTAAGATTTATTTAATTTTCTATTCACTTGCTTATTGATAGATACTGAAGAATACATTCAGAAATATTTTCAAATGTAGCATTTTTTTTAATTAGCTAATCATCAAATCAAATATATTATTCATGAATGAAAATGATTTTCAGTCTTGATCAAAAATCAAATGAAAAAAAAGTTTGATAGATTTACATTGGTTTTTGTAATAAATTCACCAATGCCAATTTTTTTACTTAGCAAGATATGTGTGTTTTTCTACATATAATCTTTGGAGTTTTAGTTTAGTATGTGTATTTTTTTACATATTTTATTATCTTTGGAGCTTCAGATTAGTGTTGTCATTATCCATCTTTATCTTTTCTTGTTGTCATCTTTTTAAATTCTGCTGTATTTCATTTGTTCAATAATGTCATTATATGTGTATTTTATTTTTGTTTTTCTTTGTTAATCTTGTCATTTTTCTTATTAATTTTCTGTCAAAAACTTGTATACTTCAGATCAATTCCACATCTCTCTCCAAGTCTATCCTTAGTTTTGACTTTCTAGTATTCATAAATCATAACTTTATTTCATTTATTAATCAATTTGTCATCGCACGTCCCGTCCCCCTCTTTCCCTGGACTTATAAGATGTCTTCCATAATTACTATGCCTGTAAGTAAATTTCCAATACTTTTCCAATTTTTCATATTCCTTTTCTTTTTTTAACTAATCAATTTTGCTCCATGCAAAGCTTTAATTCAAACAAAATTGTTTTTCAGGATTTTTTTTTTTAATTCTAAAAATATTTTACAAAGCTCTTCTTAATACCTTGTGTGTATTTATCAACCAACTTCCTAAATAATTAAAAGCCCTGCTTTATGTTTTATACAGTATAGATGAGACAGTTCTAATAAAAGTCATGAAAAATTAAATGTTCAAAGGCATGAAAACAGATGTTTTTATGTCACTAAAATTCTTTTCTATATTATTTATAGAATGAATTACCACATATTTAATTCTTCTAGGTAGTTCATTTTTTATTATTTTCATAATCCTTCTTTCATATTTATATTAAGATTTCTCATAAAATTTGTCAAATTGCTTCCATTATATTTATAGTTATTTTAATAAAATATTTCTTTACTGTTATTCCTGTCTGAATTGGAAGTCTTTTAATGTTTAAAAGGATTTGTATGTTCCAGATTAAATTAATTTATTAAGTATTTCTGGTATTAGAGATAGAGTACAATCTTTCATAACTGTTTTTATCCAATTCTTTCTATCACATCTTTCTACTTATATATTAGTGGTCACTTTTGGTTTCGAATCTTAAGTCTTTGATTATATATTATTTGATTAAATATAATCAAATAATATTATAACATTCAATTGTGCATTTCCATTAAATTTTTCCCACAAATTTCATAAGCTTGTATTTCATTTCTCTCTCCATATCCAAATTTACCCTTAGCACTTTTATTTTTATAAATTTTAATGTAAAAGAAGACATTAAAATCTCTCATAATATTTTTTCAAATGTTGTTGGCCTAATCAGTGTATCTATATATAAGTTCTACTTTATTAGAATGAAAATTTGTAAAGATAAGTCAAGTATTTATATTTGGTGTACTATTTTGTCTGAAATATCATCAATCTTTTCAATTTTATTCTGTCATTTGTTAATAAATTTTTTTATAATGAATTTTACTCCACTTATATTGAAATAGGTGTTAAAAGTGTTGGGATATTGGTTACCAATTACTATCATAGTTGATGATTTTATGATCTTTAAAGTGTCAAAATCTGACATTAGCTTATTTAGATAACAATAATTGTTCTACTTTGTGCAATTTTTTTAATGTGGAAGTGAGCAGCTATCATAGGTATCGAAATTCTTAGGATATTGATTACCAAATTCTTAGGATATTGATTACTAGTTACTTACTACCTTGGTTGATGATTTTACAGCCTTTAAAGAAAAAGTATGTGTCATAATCTCAATGGCTTATTTGGTTTACAATATTTTTTTTTACTTGGTGCAATTTTCTTAATGTGAAAGTGAGTTGTAATCATAGATGTCGAAATTCTCTGGGATATTAGTTATCAGTTACTACCTCGGTTGATGATTTTATGGCTTTTAAAGAAATTATAATTTGTTGACTGTGTGTTATGAATTATTTAGTTAATCTTCCTGTTACATACATCTTTGAGCAAAACAGCCAGATTCTCAAACTGATTTTTTAAAGCAATACTATCTTCAATTATCACACGTAAAAATCGATTAAACATATTATGCTGAACTATGCAAATTGGTGGGTTATTCATCTGTGTTTATTTAGTAAATAAGAGCTCCAACAACAAGCATGTTTGTCTTATCAATTTAATTGCAAACTTTTTTTTGGTAGCTTGTTTATATAGACAAACATAATAAACATAACCACGTTATTATTATTATTTTTTTTAACAGAAACTCCACCTACACCTGCTCCTCACTTTGAACATAACCAGAGTGGAATGGTTTATCCCCCTCCTGGCTTCCCGGTTGAAAATTATGTAAATTGCTTTTATTTATATATTTTGTAATTTAAACTTTTCTTTTTACTTGTATTTTTTTCTTATGATAAAATGTATTTTAGGTTGCTGCTCCATATCTTCAACCTGCACCAGTTCAGAGTTTTGTAGCTCAACAGCCTCCACAATATATTCAGGGTCAGACAGTATATTATACCCCTCAGGGTATGGTAGTCCAGCCAGCCTATGCTCAGCCAAGTATTGTTCCTATTCCAGAGCAAACATTACCACCATTACAACCAGTAAGAATACTTATATAATTTTTTTTTTTTAATATTTAAATTAAAGACTATTTTTAAATACATAATATTTTTTTATTTATCATTACTTCAATTATATGCTTTACAAATTTAATAAACTTTATGATGTGATAGCAGCCATTTTTCAGTCTCAAAGTACCATACCATATTTATTTAGGTTACAAGAAACAATTTTGTGATAAGTATAAAGCTAAATGTTTTATATAATTTAAGAAAATTCATTAAGATTTTTTCTTAAAAGAAAACTAATTGCAAAAAAAAAAAAAAAGGGTAAAACATTCTTGAACTGCATCAGAAAACTTACAGTTTGAAGAGTTTAACTGAGAATTTTAAATAAATAACTGCAAATAGGGGTAATTGTATATTTTCCAAAAGTTCATACAGACTTAAAAACAGCACAACAATCAGAGGCCAACGGCTATAGTCTTTCTATAGGTTGGGGTGGGGGATTTGAAGGAAAAGTATATTATCCAGAGCATGTTTAATTGGATAAAAGTTACCCAATATTCATTTTATTTTTTTTTTAAAAATCATAAAGTACTATAAGTTTTTATTATTTTTATTTTTTGAATGAATGTAAATGGATGGAAAACAAATACTAAATATATATGTTTATGTGCTTCCTCAATTTATTATTAGTAATCTACATTATTTTTTAATTATGGTTGTACTGCAATTTATATATACATACCATATACATAAAAAAGCTTTATTATATATAATGTGCTTGTGAAAAATGCTGTATTCTTGCAGTTCAGTAAAATGTGTTTTTTTATATGCAATATATGGCGTATGTGGGTTTGAAACAAAATGTAGATATTGTAGTATGACTGTATGCTTTTTTTTTTTTTTTAAAAAAAATATTTTTCTTACAAGTCTTTTTAACATAGTTCTCTTTTTTTAATTCCTAATTGCTATGTCTTTTTGTCAATTCTTAAGTCTTCCTGAAAATTTATCTATCGCTTTGTTATTTCCAATTCTTTTTGAATGCCCTCTTTTTTTCTTTTCTGTTGATGTCCAGTTTAATATTTATTTCTTTAATTTTTCCTGAGACATCTTCAATACATGTCTACCATTCAAATTATTTTGATTTGATTTTCTATAGTCTGTTTAATATTTATTATTTTTCTAATTCTTTTATTATTTATCCATTCTCTGCTTGATCTTTTTGCTGATTTTCACCAGTAATGCATTTCTGTGAATATTTTTTTTTCGTTTTTCAACTGCCAAACTTTACTTGTATATGTAACGATACTTTTTACTGTTGTATTATATATACATCATTTATTGACTTTTGAGATATTCTAATCCTACAATATCCCATTTATCATTGCTATAGTTTCCTTTTTATACAATTTTTTTTTATTCTCTTACAGTTTGGGTGTTATTCCCTTTTTATGTGATCTTCATACTTAGATCCTTATATTTTTCATATTTTCTAAACTGGTATCCATCTTCCACTGTTAAATCCTTTTGTGCTTTACTAATGTAAATATTATTTGTTTTTATTATATTTACTTCCAAGCTCTGTTTCTTATATTTCTCTTAATTTTCTAATAATATAGTTCAAATTATTATAATTCTGAGTCAAAATTATTTTGATCATCACAGTACGATGGATAAAATGTCTTATTGTTATGTAGAGAATTTTTTTATGCATATCTTAAGACTTTTTTTAAATACAGTTTAAATATTGTAGACAATAGGCAAGATCCCTACTTGAATCTTTGGTTATCTGTCTTATTCAAAGTCATATTTTCTATTATTATTTTTGTGTATATTTTGTTATATAATTTTTTAATTGCTTTAATAAGTTACACGTATGCAGTGAATTTCACACATTTCCACAATGTTTTGAGAGAGATGCTATCATACATACATCCTAAATATCTATATACAAAAGTTGTATCTCAAAATTATCTTGCCATCATTTTTTCCTGTTACATTGGATCATGTAGAATAAGTGATTTATCGATGAACTTCCTTCTCTAGAGCTGGCAAGTAGTAATCACCATTTCTATATAGTTTTTACGCATGTCCATTCTATCTTTTTTTATGAATTATTGTAATGTATGATATTTTCCATTCACTGGAAATCTCATATATATTAATGCAGTCTTGGAACAACTTAGTTAAATGTTCAGACTTTAACTATTTCAAATGGAATTCCATTGGGGCCATAAGTGTTGATTTGGATACTATTATTACTTAAGTATATTTAAATGTTATAGAATATTTTTTCATGTTCTCATATTCCATTCTATACAAATTTTTAAAATATTGCTTTCATTGATTTTTTTTTTCTTTTAAATTTTTAATCATTCTCCATTTATCATTTGTATAATTTGTTCATCTTCTCAAATTCTCTTCTATACAAATTTCCAAAATATTGCTTTTTCTTTTTTAACCTTAAATTTTTAATCATTCTCCACTTTTCCTTGCTTATGTTTCACTTATATATAAATCCAACCCTTTCACAAAATTTCTTTCCTCTAGTTTTATTTTTTTTTTTTTGATATTTTTTTCTGTATTTTTTCTTGAATTTTTTAGTATTTTTCATATAAAGAAATCATACTAAGATTTTAGCTTTGAATATATTCGTTATTTATTGACAAAACAAATGTATCAAAGAAAATAAACTGCTATTTAGTCAGAAAACGAAACATGACATTTACTTTTAATCCTACATAACACTTGCAACATTTCTTGAAGTCCTAAAATATTATTTGCAAATACAAATACATCATCTGCAAAAAGTAGATGTCTTAAATAATCTCTATTTACTTTTTCTCCCTTAGCTTCCCATTTTAATCCGCAAAATACTTATTGCTCTGTAAAAAGTTTTGGAGATATAGATCATAATGTTAATCTTTCTAGTATCATTGTATAATCTAATTGTTGCTGTTGCATTTTTATAAATATTCTTCAAAATATGACAATACCCTAGTCCTATACCTTGATGATCTAATGCTTTAATCACTGAAACAATGCTTATAGGATCAAATGCCTTTTCATAATCTACAAATCCAAAGTATAATGGCAACTCATATTCATTGGTCCTTTCTATAACTTTTCTCAATACTTGGATGTGATCCACTGTACTAAAATCACTTTTAAATCCACCTTGTTCTTTGGTTTGTTAAAATTCAAAGTTTGCTGTAGACAAGTTGTAATTATTTTGTTAAAATTTTATATAAAACTGATAAAAGACTGATATTTCTGTAGTTTCTAATATCTTGCTTATCACATTTTTTAAATATTAATATTAGTATTGCATTCATCCGATCATTTGTCAAAACATTTTCTATTTCTTCCCCTGTTTCTTCATTACCTGGAGGTTTTTTTTTCTTCATAACTTTAATTGCATGTCTCACTTCTTCATTTAAAATTCTGCACAATTAAGAAGATATAGTAGTTATAAGAGATACTTTTTCTTGTTTTTTTATTGCTATATAATTTTTAGTAGAACTGTTCTACACATTTCATGATGTCATCTCTCTTTTAGTAATAGTTCCGTCTTTTTTTATTATTGCAGAAATAAGTTTCCTATCAATACCAAGATATTGTTTTATACTCTTGCGACTTATTCTCTTCTATAGCTTTCCTTGCTAGTTCACAATTATACTTTCTTATATTATTAACAACTCTTTCGCACCAACCACTTCATAAAATTTAGATATTCAATTTTTATATATTTTCATATTCCTTCTTTTCTTCATAAATTGTCTTGTCTCAGAAGAAATTTTATTGGTATCTGCTTTTTTGTATCAGCTATCTTTGTTCTAGTTTTTATAAATATATTAGTTATCTTCCTATTGTGTGTTCAAAATCTGTTAATGTTTGAAAACGATTTGCAAATTGTAATTTAAATTCATTGGAATATTGCTGAAGATTAGGAATATCAATTGTGAATATTGTTTTTCTTAATAATTTTTTTCTCTCTCATTTTACATTAACATGTGTCTTATTAATTGATGATCACTTTTTGTGTTGAATTTATTAAGAACATTATACATATTTTCTGTTAGTCAAAATATAATCCAATTCTGCTGTGTACCTTCATTTGGATGTTTCCATGTTTATTTGCCTTTAACATTTTCCTCAAAAAAAAATTTATAATATAAATTTTTTTTTTTTCTGCAAACTTCATAAGTCTATTCTCATTTCTATCACCATAACCACATTTACCTACAACACTTTCATCTTTTAATTGTTTATCAATTCTAGCATTAAAGTCTCCTATGACAATTTTAATTTATTGCTTGGTCTGATCAAAAAGCTTTTTGTGCATTTATGTAAAAATCGTCTACTTCTTCATTACAATGAGAACTTGTTGGGGCCTAAACCTGAATTATCTGTATTTACTAATCTTGCCACTCTATCCGATACACCATTGTTCTTCCATTTTTTATTAATAATGGATCCTACTCCACTTGCCCTTTAAATGTTTGTTATTTTATAATATAGTATATGTCCACTTTATAAATCAATTCTCTCTTCGCCTTTTCTTATAACTTATGAAAGTCCAATAATATCCTGTTTAATATGAGACAGTTCTTGCAATCTTACTTCACTTGAAAGTGATCTCCATTTGTAAATACCTAAATAAAAAGTTGTCATCAAATGGCAGCCTGGATCCGAGAAAGAAATTAGCTGTTAACTGAAAGGAGATGCTTTGATTCCTCTTGAAGGCCTTAAAAGAACTGAGCAAGGCAAATTCCTGTCCACTCCGTACGTTCTTGTTGTTGCAGCTGTTATTATCATTTACTATACAAACATGCATGGGCTGTTTACCGACACCCATCCAGCATAGTGATTTTATTGGCTTTTTACCTCTGAGTTTAAGATCAAGAAACACCATGGTCCTCTCAGTTGCCTAATAGCTCTTAACTGAAATATCAATTGAGTTTTCTTGAAAGCAGAATGAATGTGTGTGTTAATGATTTTTTTTTCTTCTAATAGGTATTTACTATACTGTAAATATTTACAGTATAGTAAATAATATTAATTGTAATCAAAGCTTGTAAACAAAATGTGATAAATTATTTGGTATATACAAAGTTTGCGAAGAGACTTGGGGTAAAACATAGATATCGTGACCTACTAAATGATGACTATTGAACTGGTGAATCACTACTATCTGAAAGAAATGTTCGGTATGGTGCTAATAATACCACACAAATTTTATCAATGGATAAATATTGATATATAATTTATGTGTTCTTACAGGTTCATCAAGTTCACAGCATTCCAGTTCAGCATCCCTTATCAACATTACAACAGCCAATACAGCCAACTCCAACAACTCCTGTCTCTACTGTTGAAGAGGCTCCACCACCTTCTCCACCTAAGCCAAAGCCTGTCAAACTGCCACCAAACTGGAGAACTGCTAAAGATCCTGAGGGAAAAATCTATTATTATCATGCTGTCACAAGGTAATATATATAGTTTTTAACTGAACCAAAGCAACAAGCAAGTCATTACACATCTTTTATTATAAGGCATTTTTTAATCTTACATTAATTATGATATATATATATAATAAAAATATATATATAACTTCTTTTAAAAATATTTCTTGATAACTTATTTCAAAAGAATTATCAACGAATTTTTTCAAAAAGAAATTATGGTATGTGAATATAATATTTAAGATATTTGATCAGAGCTCTTTAAATTCATTATTTTTTTGCCCCAGGAATTTTGCAATTGCATTATTTTTCAGATAAAAGTGAAACAATTTACTTATTGTTAGACCTTATTGAAATTTTTTTTTTTTTACTTTTGCTGTGCTCAGAAACCAAAATATTATACATTATTTTTTTATTTATCTAAAATATTATTTTGTTAATATATATTTTACCTAAGTATAAAATACTACTTATAAATATAATATTGGCATAAATTGCTTTTTATAATGTTAATATTATGTGTATATATTTGTTTTGAATATATTGTAATGTTCACGGTACAAATAAATTTTTATTATACGATTTGCGATCTCGTATATTCAGTGACCATATTGCATTAGATTATAAGACACCTATCTGCAACAATTTATACAACTTATCCGCAGCAATTATTTTTCCTGGTCACTTAATCCTATTTTAAACAATTGAATTCTACTCGGAAAAAAAAAAAGGAAACCAGCTTTTATTTATTTAAGGCACCAGAACTTGTATTTAGAGTTCACTGGTTGAACCCCCCATCCCTTAAGCCCCCCCCCCCCCTTCCCCCCTTCCCCCCCCCCCCCCCCCCCCCCCCCCCCCCCCCCCCCCCCCTGGGCGGCCCGGGGCGAACAATAAACAAGTTATTTAAAATACACGGAGGATTGTATTTCTGATACAGAGTCAGTAGTTTATTTATTGGCCGGCAATCATGGCGGATTTTTTTAAGAATTTTAATAAACCATATTTGTAATAATTAACACTAACATAAGTTATATTATTATTTTATTAATCTATACTAAAATATATTTACTAAGGTTAGAATAACAACAAATTTAATAATGATAATAACGAAAGATTAAATAGGGTGACACCATTTCTAATATTTCCATTTATTAAGCCAACATTTAATATGACTGTTATAGTGATCTCTTTAAAGTTTTTTACCGGTAAGTTATTGTTAACAAAGCACATTATAATTTTTACCATGCATGGATTTATTTTGTACTGGAGTACATAGATAATTCGTGGTTCTAAATTCTGTAGATGATTTCACTCGGGATATTATGCGACATAGGGTAGCAACAACACCGACAAATGATTTTCTTTTTTACTCATACATTTTAGATAAGCTGGCACACTGATGAGTTCTTCGACATGCTCTTCATAACTTTGTGCAAGATTTTCTTTCTTTCACGATTGATCTCCTAAGTACAGCTCTCAGATTTCTCCTTCACTTTTTCTCTTTGTTTCTGAATGTCCTCTTATGATGCACTGTTCCTTTTATATCCTTGATCTTTTATTTTTTTTCTTGCATCACCTGTTGACACCTATTAGTTCAACCAATTTTTGTAGAATTTTGTCTTTAAATTCATATTTTCTCCTCTTGGAATCACCATCTTTAATTATTTAATTAAAGATCAACGGTGCTCATTCGAATGACAATCCATCACACCTGATGGCGCTGAAGTTAGCCAAAAGTAGTTTAAAATGCCGTTTTTCAGGCACAACTTCTCAATTGGTAGCAGCAATTGAATGTTTTGGCTACCTGACAGCGTGTTTTGCGATCATTTATTCTCGCAATTCACACTTAGACAGCCCTATCATTTGATAGGTGTTGTTGTTTACCATCTATACAAGTTCTGTCTTTTAACATGTCATTACTTTTTCATGATAGGGTTTGAATTTTTCATATGAATACTATTTATGTAAGATGTGTTAATGTTTTTATTTTTGAAAAGTAAAGGAAGTAGTGTAAGGTCCTAAAAAATTTTCCACTGTAACAAAGCTGTCTACTAACCTGTTCACGTGTGTGAGTCACGAAATTTGGGAGTTTTTCAGAGGTACAACTGAAATCTCTGAGCTCGCAAGATTTTCCGTTACTGTAAGAAAATGGCTTCTGCCGCTGTGGCAAGAGATGAATTGTTCTAGACCTAGCCCTACCATCGTAGAAGAGATGAGGCTACAACTTTCATAAAATTAGGAATTGTTTGATATTATTTTTTTGTTTTATGTTTTAATTTTTATGGAGTAAAAGTAATGTTAGTTGAGAATTGCAGTCAATATTGGGGGGGTGGGGTTGGAAATTGCGTTTTTTCATTGGAATGTAAAGTGAATGAATATTTATTTATTATTAAGGTTTTTGAAAAACCTATAATTATTTGAAAAAATAACAAAAAGGAATTTTTATTACTAGAAGAGATGAGGCTACAGCATTTACAAAATTAGGAATCATTCGATTACATTTATTTGTTATGTTTGAAATCAAATTTTTTTTTTTCTTTTGAAATTGCGTTTTTTGATTGGAATCTAAAGTGAATGAATATTTATTTATTATTGTTTTTGAAAAACGTTAATTTATTTTTAAAAAAATATTAAGAAAAAGGAATTTTTATATTTGATATTAATAAAAAAATAAAAAATAAAGTTTTCTGTGTATTGATTTCTTTGTTATAATATGTAAATAAAATGTAGTGGCCTGGTTACAGTATATGAAGACATTTTGTTGGAAGAACAATGCCACCAAGCGGGATGGATTGTCATTCAAATGATTACCAGATCAACTGCCACGCTTTGTGTGACTAATGGCTTTTTGCAATAAGAAGTTATTTTCTTATCTCTTTTTGTTTTATAATTAATACACACAAAAATAGTTTTCTTTTTTTCTCTCTCTCAAGTTATTTTTTAAGACAAAAAAAAATGTATATAACCAACATTGTGTAAATCAAATTAATTAAATATTTAAAACAAATGGAATATTGTATTTAAGTATGTTACGAATTTGATTTTTAAAACTGCCTATTTAATTTGTACTAGGCTGTACAATATATAAAATGGAATAAAAGTGAAAAATAAATAAATAATTGATTCTGTTTTATCAAAAATTATTCAGAATAATGATGGCATTCATATTCAGTGTTTCTACTTAGTGATGTTTTAGTTAGACTGTGTATATAACAAAAGAATTTTGTAAAGAATTGTTTTTTTTAAACAACTTTTTGTAATGAATAATATTTCTATAATATAATTTTCATTACACCACTCACACAAAGTAGGGACTGGTTTCTGTTCACTTTTAACACCTTGGGGAAGGATGAAATCATAAACATATGACCAAGGATACGTGAAAAAAGGTCTATAATCCCCAAGATGCACATTACTGTGTAATTTGCTATCTATATCAGTGATAAAGCATGACTTTTTTAGGAACGGAAGCACGCTATATAATCTTTTTTTTAATAATGTTTTTATCTTACTTGCTGTAACAATTTTTACATAATAGCTAATATATACATGTTACATACATCTAGAAAAATCTGGAACTTTCTTATATATCTGTAAATCAGACTGTTACTAGTTTAAGTATAGACAAAGATATTTTTATCTTTCAAATGCTTTTAACATTCTTAAGTTTTAGCTTTAAATTACATTTTAGCATTGTTTGAACTTCTTATAATCAACGAATAATGCAATAATCAAACTCCTTATTTGCCTTTTATAAAAACAATTCAACTATTGGTAAAAAATATCAAAAGTTAATAGAAATTCCATACAAAAAATAATGAGTTTGAATAGTTCATTCTTCTTCTTTTATGTTTAGCAAAATAGTTTAGAGAATTTTTTTTTTTTGATGTTTGACAAAGTAGTTTATATACATTAATGTACTTATTGTTCTTAATGCACTGTTGTATGTGCGACTTATTGGATCAGTTTTGTGAGGTTGAATATGTACATATAGTTAAAGTTTTTGAACTTTTTAGTGAATTCTTCTACAGAAACACTCATTCTGTTTACTACCTGAAGCCTTCATCTCTGATCTATATATATATTCTGAACTATGGTAAAGATATATGTAAGAGAATGTTGTCTGGGCCAAGTGATGAGTGCTGGTTCAGTACGAAATGTGCAACTTGGGGATCATAGATCTTTCACATATATTTTTGATTTCATCCTTCCACAAGGTGTTAAAAGTGGATAGAAACCAGTCCCTACCTTGTGTGAGAATGGTGTAGTAAAAATTATACTATTGAAATACTATTAACCCTTTTTATGTGATTATTATGAAAGACAGATTTTTTTTCTTCAATTTTTAAAATTATACTTAATTACAAATTTTTAAATATTTCATTGATAATTTTAATTGGTCCATGATTATAAATGATAACTAATTATTATCTTTATTAATAAATAAGTAATAGAATGAAACTTCATTCCATTGTTTTTCAAAGAGTTGTAGAAAACAAGCAACAGATATAAGAAAACAATAATAGAGAAAATTCATAACAATTAAAAATAAAAACAATTTAATAATTATTTATTGTTCTTCGAATATTTATAAAGTATAACTTAAATGTTAATTTTAAGCATAACTTTGATAATGAATTTAAAATATTCTATATTTATTTATATACAGTGTAATATAATTTTAATATCCCTATAATTACATTTATCTAAAAAAACAGGATTTTTATTAAATATAATGCTATTTTATTGTAACAATCTTATTTATTAAGAAAATAATAAGCTTTGTTTTATTTACTTAATAGAAATAAATGCCTTTTCGATTTTTCTTTGTGCCTCTAATTATTGATTCAAATTGTAATGGTAGTTGATTTTATCCAAAAGCAGATACATGCTAATTCAAGATGTTTACAGAATTATATGGTGGTTGGGGGATGGATACAGATAACATCCTAATTCAAGACGTTTACAGAATTATATGGTGAGGGAGGGGTGAAATTATGAAATATTTTAAAATTTGTGAAATAAAATAAGAATGAATCTTTTAAAAATGAGATTATTTCTTTAACACTGAAAACGGGAGGTAACTACTTATGTTGTAACAGAATGAAATTAAATCAAAAGATGATATGCAAAAATAAATAGATCCTCATAGTTAGGTCACCATTGTAACAGAATAAAATATTGACAATACTATTATCAGTAGATAACAGTGGCAAACATGGCAGTCATTTGTAACTGGATTTAAATACAATATAAAATCTGAAGCTTTTATAAATGCCAATCATAAGGCAACATATTATTAAAAAGGTAAACCTAAATACTTCTGCTGTGTGAACATAATGTGTTATATAACTAAGCATATGCTTAGTGTTATCTGTTATCATGGATGTGCTAATCATAAGTAAACTAATAATATATCATGTTAGTAAAGTGTGTAGTCTTCAAAGCTAAGTTACTTCAAGGTCTTTATAATGTAACAAACAAAAGTGGCATCTATATATATCTAAAGAGAATTATATAGAATCCATATACAAATGCATTATATTATCCAGAACTAGCTTTTTTGGATATCAAAAGATTGTCGGACATATGTACAAGAACAAAGACCCAAATACTAATCTAGTGTTTAAATAACCTCACTATAATAATTTAAAATAATGATTAATTATTTTATTAATTAATAATAGTACTACTAATAAAATGAAGAAATTAATGGTCTGTCAAATGCTGTCCAATAATATAGGTTTAATATTTATAATTATCATAGATATTATTTATTATTACAATAGATTGAAAATAAAACAAATGTTTAAATTGTAGTTTACAAATATATTTATATATATGTATTGTAAATGGTCTTAATATGGGACTTATATAAGTGCACTTATTCCACTTAACTAATATAGGAAATCTGATATGCATATGCAATGAAAATATTTCATTTAATAATTTTAATTTATTTTTTAATATATAGAGCATATTGTGTTAACAAATACAAACATATCTGTTATTTCAGAATTTAAAGTTTGACACAACAAAAAAATATCCTCAGGAAGTAAAAATAAAATTTGGCCACGATTTTCCAACTTAATCTTTTAGTTTGTATTTTGTTCGTGACAGTCCCTAGCAAGTTAGATTAAATTTTCAAGTTTTTGTTTAATCAAACTTGTATTGTTTTATTATATTTTCAGAAATTTTTAATTATTTGTGAAAAAATATATCTTTACAAACAGAAATTGTTCTTAAAAATATTTCAACTTTATATAGAAAAAATAATAAAGTGATGAAGACCACAAGCCAGAAACTAGTCTGGGGATATTGATTGAGTAGGCACTAGATGCCTTCTGGCATCCATTGATTACTCCTGGCTTGCACTGAGTGGCAATACATATAGAGAGTTTTGCCTGTTTTAATAATTGAAATATATAACCAGAACAATTTTTTTTTATTGCTGATAAAAATATTAATTAAAAAAATTAATTTCTTTTAACAGTTTCTAAAACCTGAATGAATTATTTTCAAGTTACTTAAAATTAATGAAATTCTGTATTTAAAATATTACTTCTATTTATTAAAAAATGGCAACAACAACATAAAAAAATGTTATCATCAATATAAATGTGTTCATTTTTCAGCCATTTACAAGTTGTGGTTGTATATTATTGATTTTTCTCAATATGTTTTCTACTAAAAAGAATTATTCTGGAATAAAATTTGATCCTAAACACAGTAATTTTCTTAAAAAAATAAATATTACATATTTTGAAAAAAATAATCATTACTATGTAAGCGAACTAAAGATAATAATCTTAATAATAATAAGAAATCTTAACAAAAGCAAGATTATTCTTGATAAGCACTTTCATATTGTTGGTTGTTTGTAATCGATTTTTTTTATATAATAAATCGTTGTTTTAGTTACATTCTGGGAGGCTATTAAAAAGATTAAATTAACCTAATCTTTAAAACATAACATATTGAGGAATTTGCAGGTTTATTAGCAGGGAAACTATATTTTTCTTCATTTTGCATATTAAAACAAAATCAATCACTTGTCAATTTGTCATTTTTTTTTTAAAATGGAGAATATATCGTTGATTTAGTCATGCTATATTCTGCTTCATGATTAAAATTAATATGTATGTATATACGGAAAAAATAAAAAAACGTCGGTAAGTTTGACTTTTAATTTTTTATTGAAAACATTATGCTAACTTTCTTAATTTATCTATTGAAGATGATATTTTTACAATAATAATGCATCATGAAAAAATTAATATATATTTATTAAGTAGCATAAAATAAAAATAAACAAACATTTTTAAGTTTATTAAATTAAAATATTTTGGTAGTCTAAGTGTATTAAACACACAGTAATGAAAAAAGTAAGGTATAAATTGTACTTACCAGTCATTATTAATAACATACATACAATGGTCAAATATCCAATATAAAAAATAATTTGTCCACAATATTGTTATACATATGTAATTAATGTAATAATCAGTCTAAATAAGATTGAAACAAACCACTATTTATAATTATAATTATTTAATTATCAAACTGGCTTTCATCTCTTATTGAGACCTTTTAATATATATATATTTTTCCTGTAAATGGGATTCCTTCCGTCATTCCCCAGAATTTCAGACCTAATTCTGCTTATAACATGTTTAGGGGTTTTTTTTCTTTCTATCAAACTAAATATTAGTTATTAATAATTTGTTTGCAAATACAGTGGAGGCATGAACCACGCAGTATTTAACTATAAGCTATTTAAAAAATGTAAACAAGCAAAAAAAAACTGTTAAAATTTGTAAATAAATTTTTACAAAATACAAGTGCCATTTTCCTATCTTTGAGCACTGTATAATATTAATAAAATTTCTTTGTTTTATGTTGAAAGCACATATATTTTATTCTTCTTTACTATCCTTTCTAAATTTGATGTGCAATATTTTGAATAATAAAATATTTTCTCTGTTTAATGCTAAAAGTTTAGAACTTAAAGTTGTTACTGGTTTAAAAATTAGAGGGAAACTAATTTCTTGATAACAAGACGACTTATGTTTCTATAAGGAAAAAAAAAGTTACCGTAAAAAAAATATTGCCCAGATCTTATAATTAGTGATGAAAGTCAAACATTTTGCTATTTTTGTTTTTAAAATAAAAATACAGTATCAGTTGTATATTTTTATTGCTTCAGTGAATATATTAGTGAACACAGTAAAATATATGTAAGTGTGCCTTCTCAATTTATTAATAATTCTATTGTTGTTATTTTTAAAATTTTGTTTATACTATAATCATAATTTATATATGCATATTATACATATAAAAAAGATATCTGTCTTATATGTGTGTGTGTTGAAAACTACTGTACAGTTGCAATTCGCTAAATACATGTTCAAATCTATTAAATATATGAGGGGGCTTATAACAAAATGTAGTGTGTTTTGTAGTTGCATTGTATTTATTTTAAAAATTACATTTATAAAGATGGAAAAGCATAATGTATTATTTAACTGAATTGGATTTCTTTATACACACATTGCTATATGTAATTATTTCGCCATTTTTTTTTTTTTTTTGCATACTAAAATTTAAAAATGTAAAACAAACATAATTTTCTTTTCAGAATTAAAAGTAGATCTGCATTAAAATGGTGGATTTTAATGTAATGTGAACATATAATAATTAAAATTGTATATATCTGAATCCATCTATCAATTTCTTTTAAAAGTTTCTTATATTAGTTGTCTGTCCTTTTTTCCCCCCTACAAAAAAAGATTTTTTCTAAGTATATTGTTTGCAAAAATTGTAATAACTAAAAAAGTATGTCAGACTGCTATTTGAAATATATGGATTGAAAGAGGAAAAAAATTATCTGCAAAATGATGTAACATCCATGTGCATACGTCCAGAAAATGACTATGTATTAAATTTTTATTATGCCGAGTAAAAATGTTAAAAGAAACTTGATATAAATGATGCTCTGAATATCTTGTGCATATGACTGCTATATTATTCAATAGCATTTTGATGTCTGCCGTTATTACTTATAATTTTGTTTGGGTTTTTTTTTTATATATTATTGTTAATCAACTTTCAAAATATGCTTTTATGTCTCATAGCTTATATTATTTCATTGCACACACCTAGAAGAATACTTTGGAAAAAAATTTTCTACAGTAATTTCACTGCTAGAGATTTAACAATTCCATGTTCAGCATTAGATTTCTGCTATTGTTTCTTTATTTGGTTGCAATATTAATCAGAATTCTTTTAAAAATATTTTTTCATTACTAAAAATAAGCAAATTAAATTGATCACTTAACTTTTTACATTGACAAAAAGATATCTATAAATGATAATTTGGTAATACAGCATCGATTGATCCACGCCATAAGATGGCGCTGTTGCTAGTGAAAAACGAATAGATATAACGTTACCGGGCTGATTTGATTATTATTATTTTGTAATGTTATCCTGTTGTTTTTTTTTTTGGTTTGGATTTTTTTTTTTTTTTTTTGGGACCGTATTTTATTTTTTTTTTAAATAAATAAATTTATTTTTAAATATTTTTTTTAATACGTTTTGTAAAAACCTTTTTTTTCTTTATTTTTTTGGTAAAACTTGTTGTTTAACAAAATTGGATTATGGTCTTTTTTTTTTTTTTAAAGTAACTTTTTTTTTTTCCGCTTTTGATTACGGTCTTCTTTTTTTTTTAAAGTAACTTTTTTTATTTTTTTTTGGCTTTTTACTTTCATTAAACTACCACAAAGGCAGTTCTTCTGGGTGAGGAGAATATTTCTCTGTTGAAGAAAGGCCACCGCATCTGCTTCTGTAGTCTGCCATTGAAATGTTTTGATCTCGAAAAAGTGTCGGAAAGTGCGCGACTTGATCGTGAACTTTGCCGAATTGTGATTAACAATCCTCATTAACTGAATTCTGACCCCTGACAACGAAACCAGGGGCGTTTGAAAAATCGTTACAAATTTTACAAACAAAAATAAAAAAAAATACTTCGAAGCCAAAAAAAAACAAAAAAAACGTTATAATATAGTTTTCGACATTCAAAATACAGAAACCTTCACATCATACACTGTACAATAGTTAAGAGTAATGTCTATAGAGAGTCTTGTATACTCGTCGCTAATAATGTTTAACATACTAGAGATGTTGGGGTAATGGGTGCACTTCAACATCTTAGCAGTTGAACAGTTTACTAGGCCGTAAGATCTATGAGTGGCCTTGTAAACAGCATATTTATGTGCTTTAGCATAGAAACAGCGCCATCTTATGGCGTGGATCAATCGATGCTGTATTACCGATAATTTTTTGAGAGTAAATATTTGTTGTACTGTTTGTTGTATGTTTTTGTTGTATCATCATCATCAACAAACTATTATCAATCCACTGCAGGATGGAAGGTCTCTCCAAGTTCAAACCATCTTCTCCAATCTTTAGCTTCTCTTCTCCACATCACCCCTGCACACTTTTTCATTTCATCCATCCATATCACATGTGGTCTCTTTATGGGTCTTAAATCTCTTGGAATCCAGTTCAAGATTTCAATTGGCCATCTTTTATCATCTCTTCTAGCAATATGTCCTGCCCAACTCCACTTCAGCCTTTTAATTTTTTCAGTGAGGTCAATAATACCTGTTTGTTCTCTTACCCATATATTGCATTTTCAATTTCTTCTTGATACTCCTAACATGCATCTCTTCATACTTCTTTGAGTGGTCTGAAGTCTCTGTATTGCTCTTCTATTAAGTGTCCAAGTCTCAGATCCATAAGTAAGAATTAGTAAAACACATTTATTAAAAACCTTTCTTTTCAAACACATAGACATATTTCCTTTTAGTATCAAGTTATTTCTACCAAAAGCACTCCAACCAAGATTAATTCTATGATTAATTTCATCCATTATGTTTCCATCTGTATTAATAATCTGACCAAAGTATTTGAACTGTTAACTTCTTCAAACTCATCATAATCAATTTTTATTTTCATATTTTGAGAAAATTCATTAAACATTACTTTAGTCTTTTAACATTTATCTTTAGTCCTACTTTCATCTGATATTTCCTGCAGCTCTAAAGCATTATTTGCAAAAACAACTTTTCACTCCTTTAGATTCCCATTATAATCCACAAAATACTTCTTGCAGCACTGCTGTAAAAAGTTTTGGAGACATGGAGTCACCCTGTCTTACAACCTTCTCAATGTTGACTTTCCTAGTATCATTATGTAATCTAATTGTTGCTATTGCATTTTTATAAATATTCTTTAATATATGACAATATTCTGGATATACACCTTGATGATCCAATGCTTTAATCATTCAAGAAATGTTTATAGAATCAAATGCCTTTTCATAATATACAAATCCAAAGCATAATGGCAACTCATATTCATTTGGGCTTTCTATAACTTCTCTCAATACCTGGATATGATCTACTGTACTAAAACCACTTTTAAACCCAGCTTGTTCTCTTGGTTGGTGGAAATCCAATGTTTTCTGTAGACAATTTGTAATTATCTTGATAAAAATTTTGTATAAAACTAATAAAAGGCTGATATAATCAACAGCCTGTAAAAAGGACTATGATTATGGAGCCGTAAAGGCCTCGAAAGCGCTAAGTCCATAAAATAGAAGCTTACTAATAATAAACTTATAGTTTCACCTCTGTTATTAATTTTAGCTTTTCAGTAATATCTTCTTTATCACCTTTTTTAAATATTAATATTAATACTGCATTCTTCCAATCATCCGGTACATCTTTATCATTTAGACATTTGGTATATAATTTTGCTAAAAAAAATTTTTATTTCTTCACTTGTTTCTTATAATATATCAATTATAATTCCATCATTTCCTGGAGCCTTTCCTTTCTTCATAAATTTAATTGCATGTCTCACTTTTTCATTTAAAATGTCAGGCAATTCGGAAGATATAATAGATATAGGAGGTATTTGTTCTTTATTACTATATAATTCTTGATAGAAGTCTTCTACCAATTTCATGATGTCATCTCTTTTTTTAGTAATAGTTCCATCTTTTTTTCTTATTGCAGATATAAATTTCCTACCAATTCCAAAATGTTGTTTTACACTCTTGATACTTTTACTCTTTTCTATAGCTTTCCTTGCTAGTTCACAATTATACTTTCTTATATCATTTTCAATTCTTTTCCGCACCAGTTTACAGAATTCGAAGTATTCAATCCTTTTTAATGCATCATTTTTGTATATTTTTATGTTCCTTCTTTTCTTCGTAAATTCTCTAGTCTCAGTAAAAAATTTATTGATCAGTTGCTGCTTTTTTTCTACCAGCTATCTTTGTTGCAGTTTTTAAAAGTGTATCAGTTATTTTCATATTAATTTCATTCAAATCTGAATCATGTTCAAAATCTACTAATACTTGAAACCGATTTGTAAGTTCTACTTTAAATTTATTAGAGTGTTTCTGAAGATTAGGAATATCAACTGTAAATATTATTTTTCTTAATAATATTTATTTCTCTAGTTTTGCATTAACATGTATCTTACTAATTGATGATCACTTCCTGTGTTAAATTTATTAAGAACATTACAATCTTGAAATATGTATTTTCTATTAGTCAAAATATAATCCAATGCTGTTGTACCTTCATTTGAATGCTTCAATGTCCATTTCCTTTTAACATTTTTCTCAAAAAAAAAAAGAATTCATAAAATAATTTTTTTCTTTTTCTGCAAACTCCACAAGTCTATGAACCAAAATTACCTATAGCACTTTCATCTTTCATTTGTTTACCAATTCTAGCATTAAAGTCTCCCATAACAATTTTAAAATGTTGTTTCCTCTCATCAAAAACTACTTCATCACTATGAGAACTTGTTGGGGCATAAACCTGAATTATCGGCATTTGGTACCTGCTGTTAAGTTGTATAACTAATCTTGCCATTCTATTCGATACACCGTCAGTCTCCACAATGTTGTTCTTCCACTTTTTATTTGTAATGAATCCTATTCCACTTATATTTGTGCTTTTATAATAGATTACATGTCCACTTTTTAAATCAATTGTCTCTTCACCTTTTCTTCTAACTTCACAAAGTCCACTAATGTCCCATTTAATATAAGACAGTTCTTCTTCCAATCCTTTCAATCTTTCTTTACTTGAAAGTGGTCTGCAGTTGTAAGTACCTCTGAGTTTAAGATCAAGAAACACCATGTGTTGTGCCATACCTTGCTGTATATGGAAGTTGTTGCTTTTTTTTTTTTTAAAGTAAAATAAAATATCAATTCTTCATTTTAAATATATCATTTGAATATTTAAATATAAAATAATTTTTAAAAATGATAAAAATTACTTTAAAACTGATACAAAAAGGAATTTTTTATATGTTTATATACAAATATAAACGTAATGAAATATGGATACATTCTTAATTGTGTTGAACAGTATTAAAAAAATTTTATTTTGACAAAGCAAAGATATTTCAATGACTTATAAGTGAAATAAAAAGAAACAATACTTTATTATTCTGGAAGCACATATAGCATTTTAGCATATCTTTCCAAATGGAATAAATATAGATTCATAAATATGTTGTTGGTCTGAGTTAGACTTTGTCCTGTTAAACAGTACATGTTTAGTTCTCTTTTACAATTAAATACATTTTATTTGAAGTGAAATTTCAGAAAGTAATAAAGCTATTTGAAAATGAACGTTAGTGATTTGGGTTTTATTAAAGTTCATTAAATTGTAAGTATAATCAAGAAATGGAAATTTTACATCAGTTTTCTTTTAAGATTATTTCAAACTCTAAACTATAACTTCTTGCTCTTTAGTTTTTTCCTATCCTACCATAATACTGCTGTCTCTGATTATTATTATATAACTAGTTTTTAAATTTACTTCGTCATCACATTCATTAGTTGCATCTTGATTCAAGAGCTTAGTTTCCTGGCTTGGTTTTCTGTAAAGTAAAGTAAAAGTAAAAATCTCAATTTGGTTAATCTGTTAGAATTTAACCTGCACAAATGTCACATGACTTCCTGGGCAACTAACCACGTGATTATTTTATTTAATCACTACTTGGCATAAATATATACACTTGTACAATCATCACTAATGTCCTATTATTTAGCAGATTATTATACTGCATGCAAAAATATTTGTTATTGTTTGTCGTAAAATATCTATACTATTGACCATCAGAACAATAAATTCTTACTTCCTCCTTATTTTTTTCTCAACCTGTTTATCTTGTTTCTTAGAGATTTATAGTAGGTAATCTTTTTTATTCATTCGTCTCCTTTTCTTGTTTATTTATAGTTTTAATATTATCTTACCATTATTTAATTGTAAATCTATAAGCTTTGGAACTAAATTATGAACTGAATTGATATGATCAATCCTAACAAAACCAAATTGCATTATGTTACATTGTTTGATTTTCCTGGTACCTGTTCTTTATAAAAGATTTTTAAGTGTTATGTTTGATCATTTTTTAATTATCTAAAGCACTATTACTAATAAATATTAGCAATAATTATTAATATGTAATAAATAATTTCCCAGGTTTATATCAGTTGGAAAAATATTCCTTTAAATTGTTTTTAATATCTGAGTTATAAATATCTAAATTAATTAATTTTCTAAATTATATGTATTATTTTTTTTGTGTGTGTAAGGTAGTGTAAGAATTTAAGATGTTTATGTATTATTTAAAACTATATTTGATAGAAAGTGATAATAAGCATTTGAATGATACACTTACAGTATCCATGTTCCCTAATAATATATCACTGAATGTGCACAATGGTTATAAATGAAAATTTAACATACATGTGGGATAACACTATCCTTTTTTTCCATTTGACTTTTTTCTGGCAAGAAATTGTATTCTAAATTGAAGTAATTGTTTTTTTTTTTAAAAAGTTATGTATGAAAAGGTATGGTTGCCAATATAATAAAAATGTGTGTTTCAATTATTTACTAAAATTATATTATAGGCAAACACAGTGGGATCCTCCAACATGGGATAGTGCGGATCAAGATGACATGGACTTGGGCACTCCTACATATGATGAACCAAATAAGGTAATTTTAAAATTAATTCTTATATTTGTAAGCTAATGAATCAGAATTCATAATTTGTTTTTATTAAATACTTTTATTTAAGTCATAATCTGTTTGTTTCTTTCAAGGTTTATTTGGACAAAAATTTAAAATCGAGATTTAAATATAAACATTCAGTAGAATTTATCTAAATTTTGTACATTTGTTATAAATTACTGACAATACAATATAACATTAAAATATTTTAGGTAGATTCCCTAATTTCTTAAATTTACAGGGAGTAGCGAATGAAATTTTACATATTTTGATACCAACTTTCTAAGATATTAGTATTACTTTAATAAGTTTTGAGTAATATGTGTGAGATGATGGTATATATATATATTTTAAAAAAAAAACCCAATAACTTATATTAAAAAGTATATTAACTCAACTTTTTAAAATTGAAATAAAAACAAATCTTGTTTATAAAATTATATTGTAAATTAACTTTTATTTAATAAGTATAATATTGTATTCAATCACAGTTGTGCTTTTTATATTTAATTTGAAATAAAAGTGCAAGGTTGGGTAGTCCCTGAAATTAATAAAGTTAATTCTGGGCATGTGTGCTTTTATTTAGAATTAAATATAAAAAACCCAATTTTGGTTGAATAAACAATTATTTTGTGTATTTTTAGTCCAAAGTAAATAAATAAAAAAGCATTTATTATAAAATATTATTTTATATTATAATTGAATTTCGATTTTATATTATTATCAGTTCTTTGTGGAATTTTAAAAATATTTTGAGAATTTTGTTTATTACATGGTCACTTCGATCAACAAAACTGTAGAGCATAGTCCATTTATTTACCTAGTCTGAATTCACAATCACTTATCCATTCCACCAGTTGATGTAGAAATACTTGTTGCTTATTATAGAACCACATATTACCTCTCAGTTGTAAATTATTATAATATATTGATTATTCCTAAATTATTTCCGGAATGAGGTAAATAGGAAAAATAAAAAATTGGGAAAGTCTTAGCCTGGACAATTGAATGAAACTACTTGCTCTGAGCTAGTGACTTGGGCTAACGATCGGAATATTTAAATAAAGTGGAATCTTAACAGCGCATATCTGCCTACTTTATAAATTTTTCTAGGCTCAAATGCCTAGATGGCGCCCTGGTAGTTGCAGATATTGTTTTCACTTTCATTTCGATCGTTATAATATATTATTTTAAAATATATATATATGTCACCATTATGAGTTGACTGCAGGATTAAAATTGTTCCTTTTATCTAGTTTCCCTGATTCTTAGTTAATTTCCACATTGTTCCTGCAAAATTCTTTAACATTCACTATTCTCTCTTGGAATCTCTTTGTATATCTTGTACAATTTCTTAAGATCCAGTTTAAACTTCAGTTGCTCTTTTATCATTTCTTTTGGTAATATTTCCACTTCAGTTTTATTTTCAGTCTCTTAACTGTCTTAATGATTTTTGTGATATCTGTTTTATTTTCCTAACTATGTATTTTACATTCAATCATTATTAAGTCAATATTCATCTTTCTATAATCAACTGTGTGGCTCTTCTGTCTTTGCATAGCTTTCCCATTAAGTGTCCAAGGTCTTGTATTCATAAATAAGCAATGATAAAATACATTCATTAAAAAAAACACAGAAACATTTCCTTTTAATATCTGCCATTATTTGAAATTCAGTATTATAAAAATAATAACAAACCAAGTTCAAAATTAATAGTAAAAGAATTCCTTTATATGCAAATTATAAATAAAGATTTTGTGGGAATGTATTTAAAAAAATTTTTTTATAGACTTAGCAAAAGTAAATTTTAATGATAAAATCAAAGGACGTTATAATTGCATCTAGAGAAAATTACATGTAAGTAATTATTATTTAAAAGTTCTTATTAAATAAACATTTTCTCGGTAAGTTATGTGGCAATGACTTATTATAAAATGATATATCATACTGCATTTAAATTACATTTTCCTCCGGAAAGCTTACAATTAATTATAAATCTTTTCTTTTTTTGTCTCGCTTGCAGTTTTTATATAGAGCTTATTTTTAACATTAATTTTATTAATAATGATAGATTATCCTGTAGTTAATAAATAGAATTAAATTATTTAAACTCATGCTAAAGCGTGCATCTTTATATAATTTTGTTTTAAATAAGTAGATAATTGTGTCGAAAAATAAAATATTTTCTGCATTGTGCTTTTTTTGTCAATAGATTAAAAAGAAAGCCACAACGACTGCCGCTGCTGATACGTCTAGTGAGATTGCCAAGAAAACCAAGGAAGCATTCCGCACAAAGATGTCAAGTTTTATCATAGCCTGCCTAAACCCCTACCGCAAGCCGGACTGCAAGGTTGGCCGAATCGCCACCACCGAGGATTTCAAACATTTGGCCAGAAAGGTTCTTATAATTCTTAACTTTTTTAAGTTTTAATCAAATAGTTTCCAATACTATAGTACAGTTTTGTCTTTTTAAGTTATTTCTATTGATATCTTTATTAATATGTCTTAATGTCATTTTAAAAAATGCATAATTCAAAACTTGGTTTGAACGAGTCATATTTAAATAGTTTAATAAAAGTCTTCTGACTTTTAGTTTAGTAATTAAAATATCCTTAATAGTAAAATGCATTAAAGCAAATAAATATTTACTATGTTCCTTACTCCAGTTGTGAAAATTTTTATTTTTATGATAGGGCTATTGAGAATTTTATAATATTGAGATGTTACATTACATTGAATGTTCCAAATAGTGACTTATTTTCAAAATGGCTTAAGTCCATTTTTTAAAAAAATCAAGTTAGCTGTTATGGTGTTTACAATTCTACTGATATCTTTTCATTTTTAAACAATTTGCAGCTAATATATTCAAAATCACTAAGATTTTGTAAACAGAAAAATATTTTAAAAGTAACTTAATTAAAACGCAAATCCTTTAAATATCACAATTTAAAAATAAATGGATTTGATCGACTTTCAAAATAAATAGCCAATATATTATTTTAAGTTTAGCATTTGCAGTTTTTAAATTTTAATATTTAAAATTTAAATAAAGTCTTTATTTCTAAATAATATACACAAAAAAATAAAATTATATAAAGAAAATTAAAATATAAGTCCAGTTAAATTAGTAGAAATTTACCCATATCAGTTGGAAAGTAAGATTGTTAAAAGTGTTAGGAAAATTCAAATTTTTAGATATCAGAATTAGAATGAGATATTAGAACAAAAGGTACTATATTTTTAGACAATACAAGCGTTTTGATGGTGGTGTTTATGTGCAAAAACTTATTTTAAAAAATGCCGTTTACGTGCCCCAATTTACGGCTAATTGAACAGTTCTGTTTATATTAGCCATTGCAGACCGTCTAAGATGGCGTTGGACACAAATATTATGGCCTGTCTTCGTGACAATTTATGCAACTATGCACACTTCACAGATCGCTACCGCATCATGTGAGGGTGTCTGGAATTTAACTGGCCCTAACTCTTAAAAAATCTGCATTCCAACTAATGATATTACATCCTATCTGACATAGTATATTACATAATAATAATTATAAGCCCATCGCCGCGTTTCCCTACACAGATTGGAAGGTGAAAACAATTTCAAAAGGGTAGGGCGAAGCATGATTTCACATAACTCACACAAAAAGTCATGTTTGTGCGAGAACACCTACGAGACAAATCAAATGGCTGAATTCGCACGTCATTTTGGAAATTGTGCTGATCAGACTAAGATTGCCATATTTCATAAGTTGTTGTTCTTTAAAATAAATGTGTGTTCTTAAAACCCATAAAAAAAACAAAAGAAGTAGTTTGGTTAGAATCAAAAATAAGTAGAGAAATTAATTTATACGTGCATTTTTTATATATATAAAAATAAGACCAGAAATTGAATCAATAAAGAGAAAAAAGTCTACCTTGGTAATGTTATTTTTATGGGTTTTTGCACAGAACCAACGCACATTACCATATGTTACATATTATTTTTTTCAAATAAGTTGTTTTTTACGATCGCCTAAACCATTGTCCCCCCTCACCACACATTGCTGCACTTCACGGTACCGTATTTGACAAGTTGTTTGAAATAACTGCATGTTGTTAAAACAAAATAAAAAAATACGAGTTTGTTTCCAATCAAAAATAATTAATTAATACATGGTTTTTTTATATATATAAAAATAGTAACAGAAATCGGACAATAAAGAGAAAAAAGGTCGATCATACTTTTTATATATATATATAAATAATAACAGAAATTCGACAATGAATAAAAAAAAGATCGGTCTGGTAACATTATATTAATGTGTTTGGTTCTAGCAACAATGCCATCAAGCAGCTTGTATTATCTAACAATACAGTACTGAACAAAATTTAATTGAAAAGAGAATTAGTAACAAATTATTTCAATATTTTTCATATATATTTATTGAGATTTTATTGTAATTTAATTTGATTTTTAATTTATTTTTTTTGCATTTGTTTCTAAATTTAATGCAATTAATTTCTATTTTACAGCTGACACATGCTATTATGGCCAAAGAACTTAAACACTGCCGCAATGTAGAAGATCTGGAATGTAATGATAACGTCAAACATAAGGCCAAAGATTTTGTCAAGAAATATATGGCCAAATTTGGCTCAGTTTATAAAAAAGCCTCATCGCCATTATTTGAATGAGCCTACGCTAATTAAAAAAACTAACATTCTTAAATTTTGGAAAGCAGTGGATCTAACTCAGTGTGGTTAAGCATCTGAAAATCGACGCAGTGTTTACAAAAAAAAAAAATCCCTCCTTTTTTACCCCTTATATAACAAATGACTGACACTTTTCCACAAGTGTACTGCGTTGGTTCAACTGATCATTTTTGTTACGCAAAAAAAGCTACAGCCAAGATGGAAACTTTTCCGAAGGTGGCATTGGACTCGAGCATGTGGGATAGGTCCTGCCAGCAGGCTCGGCTCACGCTAGAGGCAGACCTGGGGAAGCACTAGACATTTGAAATTTTTTTTTTTTTTTTAATGGATTGTACTCCCAGGACAGTAATAATGCATGTGATCAAATGAAAGAAAGTCTTCTATTGGGATTGTATCATTTTTTATTTATTTATTTCTTTTTTGCAGAATGATGTACATACATATTTTAAATACATTTTCAATTTGTTATAGAACAAATTTTTTAAAAGGAGGAAAATATTTTGAACGAGGGAGGGGGGGGGGTCTTGTTTTCTGTTAAAGAAAAAGTCAGTTTATCTAAAAAAAAAAAATTTTCTTTCTTTTAATTAGTGACATTTTAAACAACTGTTGTATTATACAGTGCTGTTGTGCCAATATATTATTTGTATTAAAATGTACAATTTTTATATAGAGATACACATAAAATAATTAGCAGTTGATTATAAAACAAAAAATTCTTCTTTAGAGTCAACAATTTAATTTATTTTTTTTAATTTCTTCTGCAGGACAGAAGATAACATCTTTATTCCCCCTTTGTGTTGGCGTTGAAGAATTCTCATTTATGTGCATCCTCTGGTGCATTAGTCCATTTTACAAAACAAAAGAATAGGAATTTTTATCTGTGTTCTTTAATTTTTCTCTATTTGAAATACATATAAAAGTAAGTTCTTGAATGTTTTAGCTAAGTTGTGTTTACCAGAGGATTAAAATATTAATTTCAGTGTTACAATCCCTTTCATCTTTGAACTTATTACCATTTGCTTAATTCTAGCATGTATATATGCATGTCTGTGAATATATACATATGTATATATAAATGTGTGTGTGTACATATATGTGTATATATATGTGTATGTATGTTTAATTTGCTATTGTTAAATGTTATTTTTGAATTTATTTTTTTTTTAATCATAAGTCCATTTTTTAATGTTGCTTTATTATTTATTGTTTTTGATTTGTCATCTTTTTTTCCTCTATCAACTGGTGATTTTTCAAGACTACATGTATATATATATTTTTTTCCTCACATGGTTAATCATGAATTAATTTCTTGATTATTCAATCTGATTGTGTTTTTTCATTTTTTTTTTTTAAAGAAAAGATAGTTGTTTTTGTTGTTATTGTTGTTTATCATTGTTATTCTATCATTCATACATTCATTCAGCTTTGTATATGTCATTTTAACCTGTTGATCATCCTCTAGACAAGTCAGCCTGGGCAGTTTACCCCTTCATACCATGTAGATAAAAATTTATTAGAATTTTGTGGGGTAAAGGAGAGATACATTAATTGTATTGTAATTAGTTTTTTTTTCTCTCCCCTCCTCCTTTCTTATTTATTTCATTTAAAGTTCCATATTTTGGCTCTAAATTAATAATCTGTACAAAAGTTCTTGTGATTAAATTAATCATATTAATATTAGAGCCTGAAACCACATCATTTGTCTACCTCATTTTTGAGCGGTTAGATTTTTTTTTTTTTTTAATTTTTTAAAAAAAAATGTAAAAAGTATATGATGTGAGTTTGCATTTTAAACAAATAAAATGACATTGTTGTGATAAATTTGCTTTTTCACCAAGAAAAGAAAAAGTAAACTATTACTGTAGTCATTTAAATGAGGGGGATGATATTTAAATAAAAGAACTTGGGGAGGGAGAGGAATTGGATTATTGTGCAAGACTCATGTATAAGTCTAAAAATGCATAATGCCATGTGTCTTCCCACTTCTCGAGAATGGCGCATTATTAGTTCACATTTGTAAATAAAAGTACAGAAATAATAAAATGTGTACATGTTTTATTTGTTGTGTTTATTTTTTAACAATTAATACTAAGATAATTTATCAAACTATTTAGAAACAAAAATATTTCACTCCTTTCATCATCTATTTTCCTGTGGTATAAGAAATTATTGATTTTATTTCTTTAACGATTAAATAATGTTAAATAAAATATACTGAAATGATTTCAGTTTTTCAAAATTATAGCAACATTAGACTGACAATATAATATATAAATAAACTTAAAACATGAAATAGTCTGTATTTTCCAGTCCGTACATTCTGCATCTAGATAAATACAAAATAATCACACGCATATATGTTGGTCTATATTTATTTGTATTTATAAAAATAAAAAATGTTTGTAATATATATAATTCTTACATAGATATTAATGGTTAGTCTGTGCTTCATTTAAGAGGCTAAGAGTTTAGTTAGAAACATCAATCACAATACTCTTACATAAAACATTTGAAAATAGCTCTTAAGATAAAACAACTACATTGGATATTGAATTATATATTCATTCAGAGGAGTAAGTATATTGCTTGCCTATAACAAATTGGTAAACTGAGGAGTTTGAAGATTATATTCTCTTATTCTTCTTCACTTTCTTTGCATATCTTCATATAATTATATATATTGCTTATAACACTTCATATACACGTTAATGCAACAAATTTTCTTAAAAACTTCTTTATTTTCTTACGGTTTCGACTGTCCAGCAGTCTTCATCAGAGCTCTATCTTCTTCACTGCCTTAATTAAATTTGTTGCATTAACGTGTATATGAATAGAGTGTTATAAGCAATATGAGTTTGAAGATTCTGAATTAAATTCCCAGCTGAGAAAAGTAAAGTCTGTTTGGTCAATTTAATCGAGCCATTGCACTTTTTGCTGTTAATCAAGCCGTTCACTCTGGCATTTAGGCGCTTGAATGTCATGCATGGAACAAACATTGCTTGATTGCACATTACAAATTTTTCACTTGATAGCTAATGATACGCAATTCCAGTTGAATCAAATGTTATATTTCAGCATTTAATGGTATATGGCAGAGGTGGCCAAGATGTCAATTGCGAAGCCGCCATGAATATTGCCAAATTATAGTGATAAATTCAAAGCTGATTTGAATTTAAAAAATAAAAAAAGTAAAAACTCAAAATTATTCTCCTTTAAAAATAGTTAAATTTAAAATAACACCTGTTATTATTATCACTCTCAAATATAAACCTAGGTTGAAAGAAGATGAAAAAAAATTAAATTATTTTTGTGTAATGCTAGAGCTAAAATTCTTAGAAATATTTAATTGCCGTTTTCCCGAGGAAAAATAAAAATAACTTGTCCTCGAGAAGCAAGGATTTTAATGAACTGGTTTTAAAACAAAGAAGTTGTGAACTTTTTAAAACACTTCATATAGTAATTTAATAAATATTTTATAAAGTGACATGGACAAATTGTAATACTAAGGAAACTGGTAATTAATAGTAGTTATATAAAATGTCTTCAACAATTTGTATCTTATTGAGAAAAAAAACTCATCATTTCGTATCTTTTTAAAATGTTACCAATATATCTGAATATCTAAAAAGCCCTTAAAAAAATCACTCAATTCATAAGTACTATTCTTAAAAAATCAAGACTTCAGATCATTATTTTTTTCTGTTCCGGCAAAAATAACTTGTGGTTCCTGGTTCGAAGCCGTGAAAAAAACATAGTTGCCCTCAGGTACACTTTCACCAAAAAAGTCACCCCCAATATCTAATTGGCCACCCCTGGTGTATGAAGTTCAGCTATATACTGGAATCTATTAAATAAACTTCAAAAAATTCTCTACAACCTTTGTTTTAATAACATTTGAAATTTTTAACTTGGATAAATTTATACTGAGCAAAATTGAAATTATTAAATCTAGTAAAAAAATGTATGCATTTAATGCGCAGCGTGTCATTCATTGTCTTTGCAGCTGCAATTTTTTACTTTAAGCACTAATGTCAGTTATCCAAAATATTGCATATATGATACTTGATGAACCACTTCATCAAGAAACTTAAGGGTGTGTTTAGTAATTTTGCATTAATCACGGCGACCCTCTGGTATGTTCTGGATCAAAGTTGTAAAGGTAAGCTTTTTAAACATTTTTTTTAAAAATCTATATGAGGCTATATATAACAATTATGCAACCTAGGCTTTGCTAGCAGTATCTGTACTAATTTATACTGCATGTGTTATTTCAAAATATAAAATAACTATCGTATTTACACATACAATAAAATTATTATCTGTTGTTAGAAAAAAATCTAATTAAACTGCTTACCCCAAAATACAGGGCTAAGCAAATTTTCATTGGTCAAATTGAGGCTTGTTTTGTTAGTGAAGTTAACACATTCTAATGGTATTACAGCCAACATACATAATTGATTATTGAAGTTTAAGTAACCACCTCTCACTGAGTTATTTGGCATTGAAAAGAGGTTACAACTCGGTGGGAGGTAATTAAATCTATTGCAACTGCAGAAGTGTAAAAGATTATTATAATAGTTGATTAATAGATTTCTTAAAAGTTTTGTAATGAATTTGAGCATGGTTTTTGGGGAGTAAGGCGTCATTTATAAGAATTGAATTTTTAGACATTAAAAAAGTGCAATAATGGGTGCTTTTTTTAGTAAGATATGTCAGATTAAAATATAATGGAAAGAAAAGTTTGTCCCAGAATAATGTCAATAGTTAAAAAGACAATAAAAAAATGACAGTATTTGTATTTCATAATTTGGCTTGTACGTTTTATTCCCGCTCTTGTTTTTGAAATCCCAAGTTGAACTCATATAATTGAGACAGTGAAAAATCATTGGAAAAAAATTGTATAATACACACATTTCAATGCATTAAAGTTTTTTTTTTTTTTAGTGATAAAGTAAAATAAAAATTAATGTTGGATAATTATAGTTTGTATATGCCATTTAAAAATGACAATATCAAATTACAATGGCTACTTTTTCTTTTAAAAAACTTGCAATCATTAATTTTATTCCCAAGTAGATATTTTGACATTTTTTAAAATAAATTTTAATTCTTAAATTTTTTTTTTCACATGCCATAGCTTCGTCCGGGAGGCGAACCCACAACCGTCTGCAACCAACTACTTGCTTGCAAGGCAACTGCGATGACCTCTCACCTAACAACGCTTGATAATTTTTAAATATTTTGGTTATTTAAATGTATTTAGTTGCTAAAAGTAATTTGGTTGTACATTTATCAATTTGTATAAAATTTTCTTAAATTCTTTTGGACATTTCAATTTGTTGTAGTGCAACACATGATTGGAAATTTTAGAGAATTGAATGTTTGATTTTATTTTGGGGTCATAACTTCATATGTAGTTATCATTATTTCATAGAAACTTTTAATGTTTTCAAATTTATAGAATTCACTGATAATGCTTTTTTTTTATTGTTCCAGATTACTTTTTTTTTTTTTTTTTTTTTTTGAAAACTATTTTTAATAATTATATCAATTTTTAATGTTTACTTAATAAATTACTCGGTTATTAATTTAATTAGGGAAGATATGAATTTTTCAATTACTTTATGTATGTGTTTGCATTATTAACGTAAACTGTGTGCAATGAATTACTAATTAAATTGCACTTTTTCAATCAAAATAATATGGCAATTTTTATAGGGGAGAGATTATTAAGGAAATTATGAAGAGAACTTGGATTTTTAATATTCTTAAATATAAACTAGAAATATATAATGTTTAAAAGGAAGGACAAAAAGGTTTGGATAAAGTAATTGAACTGGTGCACAGAACCTATCTTGCCAATGACACCCTTTTTGATTAAGTCGAATAAATTGGGAAACTTGAAATTACAATTAATATTAACTCGATCCAAAATAGTTTGTACTTTCTATCAGTTTATAAAGATTTTAAGGCAATTTAAGTAATTGTCGTTTTATAACTTTTGTGTAGAGGGATCAAACATTTGCAACTATCTATTTTGTCCTAATTTTTTTTTTTCCCCATATGTCATAGCATCGTCCGGGAGGCGAACTCACAACTGTCTGCAACCAACTACTTGCTTGCAAGGCGGTTGCGATGACCTCTCGGCTAACAACGCTTGACTATTTTGTCCGAATTCTCTTAAAATTTTAATTAGATTTACAGTTTTCCTATTGTGGTGGGATAATTTTTTGTTGTCAAATTGATTTTTAAAATGTTCTTGCACTTTATGGAAGGTAATGTCTCATTATTGTTTTAATTAAACATAGCATGCTGCCAATTGGGTAACTGACCGTTCACAAAAAAACCCAGTTAATAGCTCCAACTTTATCAGGCCCACTTTTTATAAATTATGAAGTAGCAGATATATAAATAATCAATCCTAAAGCACAGTTGACTTTGAATTCAGTTTAAATAATCTAATTAATTGCATTGAGCCAGCTTTTGGCATATGATTCTGGCAGTGTTTTGCTGGACTTTGTGCAATTAGTTTATATCTTTATCTGAACTCTTAAGTCAACGAGTGCTTTAGAATTATATATTTTCATGAAAGGAGTTAATACATTGAGATTTATAAATAAGCAAGTAAAAAACTTTTAAAAAATAACAGTTTTATTTTTCAGAAGTTCATAAGAAATTTGAACACAAAAGTGTCTAGATTGGTATTGATTCAGGGCAAAATAATAAACTGACATGATTTAGACCAGGAATATTAAATTAACAGTATATAAAAATATTTGTTGAACTGCAGATAATTTATAGAGGGGGGGGGATCATTTTTTAAGTTTTCCAGAATTAAAAATTTGCATTATGAATGAATCAAAAAGTTAAATTTTGGGCTACAGTAATACAAAATTAGATATATATTTTCAGCCAAATTTGAAAGTTATAATTGAATATTTGTTGGTCTGCTTTCACAACAACTTATATTTGCCTCTTTAATGAAGTTTATTTAAATTTCTTTGAATTAATAATCTCTATCTCTAGCCAAGTTGCAATCTTAATTGTCTATATAAATATATTACCATAGAAATATTGACTGATTTCATGTATTTAAAATTAGGTAAGTATGTGTATATCAATTGAAATTTATGCCTATGCATGCTTGTTTATTTGTAATTCAAAAAGTGAAGTACCTGACATTTTTTAATTTTTGCTTAAGTATTAAAAAAACATATTTCGAAAGTGGTTAAACAAATATAACTTGTAAAAAAAACAACCTCTAAGCAGCAATTATTTGCACATGAATAGCATTACTATGTTAATTTATAATGCCTAGACTAATTAAAATGACGGTGCACACAAACATAGTTTAGTGCAGTGTCGGATTGTCAGACTCGTTTGAGATTCCACTGGCTAACATGATTTTGCGGTAAAAACAGGTTATTTTAATGAAAATCGAGTCCAAAAATATTTCATATTTAGTTGCGATGTGTTTTTAAGTATTCTTGTGCATCTCTCTTTATAATAGTTTTTTAACTTTAGTTATTGTTTGTGCAATTATTTAGTATGAATTGAAGTCATGTTTATATTATAGTTGAGTTTTGGCTTGTGCATTGATAACAAACTCCATACATGCAATAGGAATAGTGCTAAAGTTTGGATGTAAATAAGCCAGACACTTTTCTCAAACCATGTCTGAAAAAAAGTGCTTTAAACCCAGCCCTGTCTTATTCAGTTGAAAATGTTGGGCTGACTAACATTCCTTCTCAAGAATGCTTAAGAGACAACCCAACAAGTTCACATTTTATACTTTCATTTGTATATACATTATTGTGAACATAAAAAAACGTATTTTAATCTTTATTGTGCTCGTAAATTCTTTCCTCTCAGTTATTGATAATATTTTTATCAAATGCTTTGAAAGTAAATATTAAATATATTTTGACAATATTTTAAATTATTTAAAATCCTGTATAAAAGATTGAATGCATTTGTTATCATAATATGTGTACCTATGTATATTTAACAGTCTCATTTTGTTGATTTATTTATAATATAATTATTATTTAACAAAAATAAGTATATACTGCATTTGGCATGTGTATTTCTATTTTTCCCTTTTTATTCATTAAATATATATATGCATACTATGATCAATGAAAAGCAATGTTGTATCCAATCAATGGTATGAGCAAAAGAATTATGATAACTGCTATTTTTGTATAGTCAATGTTACTGGTTACAGTACAAAAAAAGGAATTAAATATCCGAATCTTTTATCAACTATATATGGTTCATTCATCATGTATCTCTCATTTTGCTTACTAAATTGTTTTGTTTGTATATCATGTATCTTCACTACATTTACATTTCAAAACCTAAGGATGAACTCGGCAAATTTCTGAAAAGAAAAATTGTTTTAAGTTGCTGAAAGATGTATTTGTACTTTTAGAGCCAGCCTTTAATGAAATCTTAGGCATTTAATATCCCCTCTAAACAGCATATTCAGCTGTATGTTTTATCATAGGCATGACAAATTTGATATATTTTGGATTTATTCATTTTTTGTTTTATTTCCTTGTTTGTATATGCTACAGATATAATTTTTTTCCTTAAATATTCTTGCTTATATTCTTACTAAAAATTATATTTTTTATTTCAAGTAGGGCTAGTAATTTAAATTTGTTACTGGGGCCACTGGTTTATACTACACGTTTACTGCTCAGTTTCACTGATTAAAAACAAATAGTCTTGCGTTGTTAGCCGAGAGGTATCACAACCGCCATGCAAGCAAGTAGTTGGTTGCAGACGGTTGTGGGTTCGCGTCCCTGCCTGATGCTATGACATATGAAAAAAACAAACAAATACAAGCCATCTTGTTAATTATAAAGCAGCATTTCATCATCATCAACCATTATCAATCCACTGCAGTGTTTACTTGTGTTCAATGTGGAAAAAAATAAGGTTGCATATTAATATTTATATATAATTATCTAATCAATATTAACAAATATTTTAAATAATGACAACATTTTGGATTATTGTCAATTAAATAAACTTGATATGGCAAACAAAATCTTAAATTCAGTATAATGAAATTAATAAAACGTATCTATTTTGGTTTTTATTGTAGAAAAGTTTTTATTTGAAGGCTAGTATCCTCAAACTGATTCAGTACTAACACTCAAATTTGTCATGACCTAGCGCAATAATGCATTTGATTGTATTTAATGCATGAAATGAAAGTTATTTACAAAGCAAATTATGAATAAATTACAGCTATTTTATGAATATAAGTTAAAATAACCAATATTTTTTGGTTCTAAAACTTCAGACGATCCGCTGTTGCTATTGCAAAACAAACCGATATAACTTTACCGGGCTTTTTAAAACAAAGAATTTTTTTAATTTTTTTTTTTTAACCGGGGGGGGGGGGGTCAAAATAATTTTTTCCCCCGGGGTTTGTTGTGGTTTTTTTATATTTTTTTGGGTTTATTTTAATTTTTTAAAAACAAATACACCTGGGTCTCTTTTTACACGGACTTATTTAACACAATTTTGAAGTTATGCGATTCATCTTTCACCAGAAGTCGAAGTCCGATAATGCGCTATTACTTTAAATAATAAATTTTGCGCACTTATGTTATATTGAAAGTAATAGCACATTATTGGAATTCGACTTTCATCTTAGTAATTTCAATATCTTCAGTGCTTTATAATAGTAAGATTTTATGCAATAATGAAATTAAAATCATGATTTCCACATTTTATGTATACACACATTAAATTTTAAAAGATTATAATGTAAATTTGTTCAAAGATTATAATGTAAATTTGTTCAAACATTGTGCGTGCTAATTTTGCATTTTAAATCACATTCTGTTTTTGCTTTTTAAAAAAGAGCAATCAATTATTAATCATTTAGTGTCCACAAGTTTATTTTTAAAAGATCAAAATTAAAATCTGATTTTTAATTGTAATTAACAATTTAAAAATTACGGGCAACTTGAAATTAATATGATGTAAAACGAAATTTGATTTTTAAACGGAATTGAAAATTAAAGACAAAAATAAGAATTTAATTTTTAGTTGTTAGTTTTAATTAAATTTTTCCCAGCAGTGGTGAATAAATGTCTTTTTATTATCATAAGTCTAAGTTCATAAACAATAAAATCGTCCACGTCAACAGAAAACCAATAACAACATGAGAGTGAACTTGGCGCTAGTTGTATTTCCTCTTGTGGGAATAATTGCTGAGATATTCTTGACTTCGTTTAAGGAGAAGCCAAATACATCACATCACATCACTTGAGAATCTGATTTTTTACTAGTTTGCAAATGAATGTCTTTTTGGGCAAATACCGATAATAATTAAAACGTGTATAAAAAAAATTTAAATTACTGTACTGTAAATTATGCATAAAAATATATTATTTTGAATAAAATTAAATCATTTTTTTTCAAATTTGAAATTTTTTATTAGTCATATTTTATTACCTTATTTTTTTTTTTTGCGTGAATTTTAAAGTAATTTTACATTGGTGCTTTGCTTTTACGTGAATTTTGAAAAATCACAGACCGCACCCCCCTTTTTGCAATGTAAGTTACGTCTATTTTTGCGCAATTTCGTTTGCGCATTTTCTGAGGAACCTATCTATCGCGTAAAACGAGACCCAGGTATATAACTTTGGGGGGGGGGGGGGTTAAAACCTTCGGTCTTTTTTTTTAAAAACATTCGGTCATTGGGGGATTTACCGGGGGTTCAAAAACATTTATTTTTATTCATAAACAAATAACATATAATATGCTTTTTTTTGGATTTACATTTTTTGATTTTTTATAAAAAAACATTTCGTTATTTTTTACATAACGCTTGCAAAACAAAAAAAAAAAGTAACTTGGATTTCATATATACACAAATAATAACATTTCACCGAAAACTCCTCGCAAATTGTGTGACTTTTGTATGAACTTTGCTGAATAGTGATTTACACTCCTCATTTATTAAATTGTCCCACCTAACAAGGAAATTAGGGACTTTTTCGAAATAGTTATAATTTGTAGTTACTCATACAAATTACAATACATTTAAAACGAAAAACTTTGAATTGCGGACTATTACACTTTTCGTGATTACAACTACAGATACTCATGATATGCTGTTGAATATTCAATTCTAATGTCTATATTGCTGTTGAATATTTAATTCTAATGTCTATATAGACTGTCACAGCTTGTTGCTGATAATGTTTACATGCTAGTGATGTTAGGGAAGTCGACTTCATCAACATCAAGTGTTTGAACAATTTACAAGCTGTAAGATCTATGAGTGGCCTTGTAAACAGCATTTTCTGTGTTTTTGCATAGAGAAACAGTGCCATCAAGCAGTGTGGATCATCCGAAGTTCTGTGCTTTTGCATAGAAATAACACCATTAAGCAGTGTAGATCGTCCGAAGTTCTGTGCTTTTGCATAGAAATAACATCATCAAGCGGTGTGGATCATCCGAAGTTGTAGGACCTCTTTTTTTAAACAAAAGCTCAAATTATAAAAAAAACTTTGCAGGCACTATTGATTTGCTGACATTTGATTATATGAATGGGTCTTAAGTTATAATTATTTTCATTACTTAATCACGAAAGATATAGTAAATATAAAGTTTATCAGTATATATATAGAAATAAAATAAACAATAATAATAAATTGTTACTAATTGCATTTATTTTTTTTTTATAGAAATTACAATTCAGTTTTACTTCATAAAAAAACTTGTCTGAATCAAAAAATAATAAAAGCTGAGGAAATATTAGAAATTTTCATGGGTACTTAAAAATCAAGAATTTGTAATCACATAAGCTTACAATAGACAGTTCTGGAATAATGAAATCGATTCTAGAGCAGATGTTGAAATCGAGCAGAAAAAGTCTTTATGTTGTATCAAGTTGAACGTAATTACTGCGTTTCCTCATTTCAGCAGGAAACGGTCACAGTGGTAAAGTAAATCAAAGAATCGTGATTAGTATTCAATTATGTTTTTGAGAAGTTGGATAAATAATGAAAAAATTGTTCTAATAAAATCTGCATGTAGCCAGAAACACAATAAAAGATATAATATTGAAAATCAGAGAAAAGATACCAGGAAAGTAGTTGAGAGCTTTTATGTTTTGATAAAAACATGAGTTACATTCATTTGTCAATTTTTGTTGCCAAAAAAAGTTTTTAGAGTTGTCTTCATTTGAATGAATTAAGTGTAAGGTTTTGATAAACAGTTACTATTATGTTTAATAGTGATATTAGCTATTAAGCCAATGCACATGCGCTTTAAAGATAAATTATAAATGAATACTCACTCTCATGTGCATTGGCTTAATCACTATTACAGTATAAAAACATAGCGCTATATAAAATGATATCTCATTTATATTATGTTTAATAAAAAAAGTTTTTGAAGCTGTTACAAATATTTAATATCTCAGTTTCAGGTTCTTGCTTAATTTTAAAAATTTACATTTTATATCTAGAATCTCATGAAAAAAATAATTTTGTAATAGTTTTCTTCCAAATTCTGTTTTAGTTCTTCAAAGAATTTATAAGTAATTATTAAACTGGCAAATATATAAAGAATAATGTTCTTTTCATCAAAATTTCTGTGCATAGAATATAAAATGGTTTTTAAACAGAAGTTTCTACACATAAGCTATATATATCCATGAACTGCTGGTCATTCAATAGCATATTAAGGTGGTCTCTATACTGTAAAGAATTTGCCAAATTATTCCTATAACGAAACTTTTAATGGCAGAAAAACAAAACAAATTTTAGAAATGCAGCTAGTAGATTTTCAATCCAATTGTATTTAGAAATAAAAATTTGGTTTAAAATATGAACTTGGAAACCAATGGATGAAATCATTTAATTGAAATAATAAAATTTTGGAAATGACATACAGATAATTTGGAGTAGTATTAGAGAAATCTAATTGAGTATAAAAATTATCAATGACTTGACTGTTTTGCCTGATATATGGATGTGAATCACTTCCAAAAATTAGCTTCATTACAAAGCAGAGTGATAGACAAATGTACTTCCTGCACTTTGTAATATTTAAAATACAAGTATACTTCATACCCTTGGAGCTTAGATGTAATATAGGGGATTTGAATGAACTTTAAAGTTCCCTTCAGCTATTCCCTTTATCTCGTAGAACCTATACGCCTGTGAAAAAGATAACTGATTCCCAATATATGTGTATTTCATACTAAACTAGAGCTCATCAGTTGGTTCACATCATCTCCCACACATACATAATCAGTGCTCGGCTTATATCAAGATAGCAAATCTTCAAACTTTAATGGATAGGTTTCAATCTATTCCAACTCTTCAGCCTTCAATACCATTGAAAATTTGATGATCGAATACCCAAATCTCAATGCTAATATTATTGTCATGCCCATGTTGTGTGACTCTGACCCCTCATGTAATATTTTAAATACAAGTATACTTCACACCCTTGGAGCTTAGATGTAATATAGGGGATTTGAATGGACTTTAAAGTTCCCTTCAGCTATCCCCTTTATCTCGTAGAACCTATACGCCTGTGAAAAAGATATCTGATTCCCAATATATGTATATCATACTAAACTAGAGCTCATCAGTTGGTTCACATCATCTCCCACACATACATAATCAGTGCTCGGCTTATATTAAGATAGCAAATCTTCAAACTTTAATGGATAGGTTTCAATCTACTCCAACTCTTCAGCCATCCATACCATTGAAAATTTGATGATGGAACACCCAAATCTCAATGCTAATATTATTGTCATGCCCATGTTGTCTAAGTGACTCTGACCCCTCATGTATATGACTTCCATTTAATTACACAGAAGTGGGATGTACAGGATATAGGCTGAATTTCTAATATTTTAAAAACAATTATACTTCATGTACTTGGAGCTTAGATGTAATATAGGGAATTTGGAATAGATTTCCAGGTTCCTTTCAGTTATCCACTTTACTTATACAACCAGTACACATGAAAAAGATAAATGATCAATATATGTATTTTGTGCTGAACCAGCACTCATCAGTTGGTCAGATCATCAATCCAGATCATCATTTCACACACACACAAATATACCCACTGCTTAGTTTGTGCTGAACCATCACTCATCAGTTGGTCAGATCATCCATCATTTCACACACACACAAATGTAATCACTGCTTAGTTTATATTTAGAGATCAAGTCTTCAAATTTTAATAGATAGGTTTCAATCTACAACAACTCTTCAGTCATTTATACCACTGAAAATTTGACGATGGAACATCCAAATCCCTTGTTAATGCCAATTTTATTATCATACTATATTGACTTTCAGTCTCTCTGATCCTATAGGACCTTGTTCATTTAAATACACATGAGGAATGGCAGGGTACATGTTGAATTTGTAGTATTTTAAATACAAGTATCCTTCTCATACTTGCAGTTTAGATGTAATATAGGGGATATGAATACAGACTTAAAAGCTCCCTTCAGCTATCCATTTATCTCGTACAACTGATACACATAACCACACATGTTAGCAATTCTATCCTGCTGATCCCTCTTTTCTGTATTTAAATGGACATGGTCCTATACATAAAGAGAGTGACTTAGTCAACCTGGACAATAATATTGTAATTAACAAGGGATTTTGGTGTTTCATCATCAGATTTTCAATAATATGGATGATTGAAGAGTTAGCGTAGTTTGAAGCCTATCCATTAAAATCTGAAAATTTTCTGTCATAATAAAAACAAGCTCTGATTATATATATATATGCGGGAGATGATCTAGACCAACCGATGAGAGCTGGTTCAGGACAAAATAAATGTATTACAGATCATTTATCTTTTTTACACATGTATCAGTGGTATGAGATAGCTTGAAAGTCTGTGTTCAAACCCTCTATATTATATCTAAACTCCAAGTATGTGAAGTATACTTGTATTTAAAATATTACAAATTCAGCCTGTATCCCGCCCATCCCCCTTCTGCGTATTTAAATGGACAAGGTCCTACACCTGAGGGTCAGTGACTTAAAGTCAACATGGGTATGACAATAATATTGGCATTAACAAGAGATTGGGTGTTTCATCATCAGATTTTCAATGGTATGGATGGTTGGAGGATGGAGTAGATTGAAGCCTATCCATTAAAGTTTAAAGATTTGCTACCTTAATATAAACCAAGCACTGATTATATGTACATGGGAGATGAGATCTGGAACAACTGGTGAGTGCTGGTTCGGCACAAAATACATATATTGGAGATCATTTGTCTTTTTCTTATATTTTGATAAAAGAACTACTTAAAAAATAGGTATATAATAATTAGGACCCAGATTATAATAGATCGTTATTTTCTCAAGTGAAAATTGTTTTTTTAATTATCAATAGGTTTATACATATTGTTATGGTATATTTGATAAAAATATTTTCTATTGATAATACAGTATTCAAAAATTTTGTAATTATTTTTTCACTAGTATGTGAAAAAGGAAATTTGTGCACAGAAACCCGTTAATGAAATATAATATGGGTTTATGACACAATGTAATAATGAATGTTATGCAACGATGATACATTTACCGAAATCAAAAAAATATATTGCTAAAATATAAATATGCATTTACTGAATAACATACTGATTAATGTCGTAGAGACAAGTAATTATGGCAATCCATTTGTGACTTGCATAAGTCAATTGTTGAATTTTTCTTTCAGTGCACATATACCATTAACCATATTAATATGAAAATAAGTATTACACTATATCACAAGAAATATATGGCATAAGAGAACTAAGGGTTCTGACTTGTGTTTGAAAAATTTTGTATTTTATGTATGCCAAAAATTATTTTATGAAAGTCTTGTCTACATATAAAGGATTTCTAATTTTCAAGGAAAAATTTGACATATTCATTTATTAATTGGATGCTAAAAAATATGAAGTGGAATTCTCAATTAAATGCCACTTGCTAGTTTTAGTTTTCCTATTAATAAAGTATCAAGATAATTGGAAAATATGCTAGCACAGAGCAGAAATTCTTAACATATAAGAAATATCTGTAGCAGATATATTAATGTAATATTACATACAAACTCTCAATCCACCACATATGCATAATTTTTTCCACATCCAAGTCTCGGCTTTTAGAAATAAATTAAAATTATATTAAAATTAAAAGAAACAGGAATGCAATTAAAACTTTCAAAATTAAAACGTTTTTCTTTCTTTAAAAGATTAAAACTTTCCCAAAATTAAAATACTTTATCCAGAAAGAGTTCAAACGTTAATTAGAATATTTTTACAAATAGATTTAAAAAAAAAAAACAAGTGTCAAAAGAAACTTATTTTTAAACTAAAAAGTAAAATTAGAGAATTTTAAAGTATAGCTGCATATATGCATAAAACTTTCAAATAAAGTTTTTCTAAAAAAAAAAAACTTTATAAAAACAAAAGTTTTAATTTTGCGATGGAACTTTTGAAGTGGATAAAGCATCTGGTTCAACTGCCCATTATGCCAGGAAAAAATAAAAGCATCTGGCTGAATGTTTGTCCGTGAATGCAAATCCTTTTTTTTTAAAACAATCTATCCAATAACTCTAAACCTAACCCCCTTAACCTTTGTCAGGCAGTTCTTTCTTTTAACTAGTTCTCTGATATAGGCTATTTCCCCCCTCCTGTCTTTTCCTTACTTATAAATTTTTCTTTTGTCCCTTTCACATTTTATTTACTATCACATATATCTGAAGAATCTTCTGCTGAGCAAACAGCTCTATTGTCTTTTTTAATGTTTTAAATAAGGTTGCTCTATAAATAGCTTTCCATTTCTGCTTTAAAATCACATTTCTTAATTTTTCTTCTCTTTTCTTTGTTTTAACTCTATGTTCAAAAATGAACAGTTATTTCAGTCAACTTATTTTTAGTCTTGTGGAAACTCATTTACATTATTTTCTGTCTTTAACTTATACCTTCCATCTCTTGATCTGCCTTTTTTAAATTTTCCACCAGACTATTTATCTGTATCCAATCTCTGCTTATTTTTATATTTATTTCTATCTTATCTGTTCTAAAATTAACTTGTTTTAATTGATCTTTCCCTTCTTTCATACCTTCATTTACTATTTCAACTTCCTGAATTTTTTCATCAGATCTTTTTCTATGGTTTCCATAGCTTCCTGATTCTTTTCAACTTTTTCATTGCTTGTCTTATTTTTTCCATTTCATCTATCATATCAGCTTTGAATTCTGCCAACATTGTTTGTTGACTTTGTTTGAATTCTCTATTTTTTTCCACTATTTCCTGCTGTCTTTGTTTAATTTCCATCATCATATCTTGTCAACTTTTATTTCTTGTCACTTTCCTCTCATATCATGTAGACTGTTTTATTTCTCTCATTATCATCATCATTATTTATCTCTTCTTTTTCTATTTGGAGATTTTTGAAACAGGGCTTTCTTCCAACACTACCCCCCCCCATCAATTTCTATACTGGCTACCATTTTTGCAACCACAACTAAATCCACTATTTACATATTCTTAACTCTTATTTTTAGTTTTACAACACACAAAATAAAATATAATTTCTTAATGTTTCTTTATTTAACATTCTATTAAATTCAAAATTAACTCTGAAAGAAAATGCTATTTAACTGTTTATTTATTCCTCATTTGAAAAAGATGAACGCTCTATTCCGGACTGTTCCTACAATACTTACCACATCTGAAATATTTCTCAACTGTCTGAATAAAATCTGACATGGATTTTTTACTTTTTGTAAAACTGGAAATAAAAGATTAAGAAATATCAAAATACATGGGTTTTTAATTCGAAGCCTTAGGTTGGGTGCCAAAATTTTAATAATTATGTACCAGTCAATTCTTCACTTCCCAAGATCACAGAGGTCACAACTAGGTCACTTACTACCAAAAAAAATTAATTTATGGTGATCAAGAGTTGGTAATAAATGCCACCAGCTAGACCCAGGGAGCAAAACATTTTTTTCATTGTTCAGACAATTAAGAAAAGAACACAAAGACAAATGTCCAAAATAATTCTAAATAGTTTTAAAGTTTATTAAATTAACAATAATAAATTCCAGGCAAACAAAATTATAGAAGTTTGACCTAGAGTTCTATAGTATATTTATCAGTGTGTATGAGAGTATTGAAAACATTAAACACCCTGGCAGATAAGTTCATTTTCTAACGTATAATTTAAAGAGGGATTTATAATATCTTCCTGCTAGTAATTTATAAAAACTAACACTAGTTTTTCTATTTAGAGATCACAAAACCAAAGGGGTCTTGTAGGAAGAACAATGAAACAGTGCAGGTGAGCTTACCTTTGTCTGGAAAAGAAACATCAGGGCCAAGGACACCATATGTCTGCAAAACAGCTCATGATTGACCACATTCAAGGTTATCAATATAATTTTCAGTGCAATACAAAAAAGTATAACAAGAAATAATTGATTTATGTAATCTTATATAAAAGAACACAAAATCTCAAGATTTAGGAAAAACAGAACAATACATTTGATAAACTGCTAGCTAAAAGATTTACAGTCTGCAGAAAATGCAAACCAACCTTCACTAATTTTAATTACAGTATAAAAAAGGGTCAGGTGAGCTAAAAGAAAATTACTAATATCTGCCTAAGTATTTATCAAGAGTTAATAATATAAAAGAGCAAAGAAAACAAAGCATGTAAAACAGAAACTCACAATACATTCTCGGATAAATAAAAACAAAAACCTGGAATCTTAAAACAAAGAGTCCAGCAGACAATATAAATAAAATACATAATAAATGCTTAAAGATATTTAAATTGAATATGCAAAATATTTTAAAGCCAGGCTTCTTTTAAAGTTAAGCTGAGACTTTAATAAAAGATTTAAACCCCGGTTAGAATATGAAAACATTTTATCTTGAGACAATGTTAGGTCCAGCTGATGACTTTCAACAGTGCACACAGTTTATTTCACTTTAAAGTTCCTACAAAGATTTTGGTTTCCATTTCTATGTTCAGAAGGGTAGAGGCAAGCACTGGATCAATTCTTGTTTTACATGATTTTGCAGGAATAATTCAGGATCTAGGGTTTGTCTTTGGATGTATTTAGCACTGCATGTTGCAGCTAAGATTCATCATGGCATGTAGTTCTAGCATTCAGCAGAGATGATACTATTTAGCAATTGAAAGACAGTAATACAATTTCAGCATTTCTTAAAAGCAGACAGCAAAAGGTAATCTTAGCACAGGTGGTAGGTAGATGCAGATGGTAAATTTTTGATAAATAAAGCAGTTCAGCAACTCAAATAGTTATCACTATTAGCAGATTGAAAGCTGAATCAATACTCAACCCGTAGAATAAAAAGGAATAGCCAAATAATAATCAGCCCAAAATCCCAGGGATATTTATGTGCACTCTTATCTTTTGTGTCATCTTTAATTAGAAGTTTTTGCCCAGGGAAAATCTCTATCTCAGACTTAATTTAAAATCTGACCAGGGTTCCTATCTTATACAAAATTAATTTTTTAAAAAAAGTAAATGCAAAATTAAGTCTCAGCTTTTTTTAAAAAAATAAATTAAAATTAGATTACAATTAAAAATAAAAGAAACAGGAATGCAATTAAAACTTTCAAAATTAAAATGCTTTATCCAGAAAGGATTAAAACTTTTTTCATTAGAATATTTTTGCAAATAGATTTTTCAAAAAAAACAAGTGTCAAAAGAAATTTATTTTTAAACTAAAAAGTAAAATTAGAGAATTTTAAAATATAGCTGTGTGTGGGTACTATAACATATAAAACTTTATAAAAACAAGTTAGTTTTAATTTTGTGATGGAACTTTTGAAGCAGATAAAGCATCGGGTTCAATATATTAAAATCATAATTATATTTGTGTTTTAAAAATTATTTAAGTTGATTTCATTTGTAAAATATTTATTAATTGTAATTATTTAAAAATACAGTCAAAAAGATAATTGTTTAAAAATTTGAGTTAATTTTAGATATTGACCAATAAAATGTAATGAATTAGTTTCTGACATCACTTTGAAGTATTTAAGTAAATGAGAAGACAAACTAAGGAATTAATTCATTAAAAACTAAAGCGGATAGCTGTTTCACTTCAGCTCATAAAAAGCATAAAAAACTTAAAATATTTAAATTTTTAAATAATAAAATAATTAAAAGTTGCCTAAGTATATATTTAATAATAATCTTTAACATCATGGAGTGAGTTTAAAAGTTTCTTTATAATGACTAATTACAGTCTTGAAAGTCAACTCATAATTAAAATAACTAAAGAAATTATAAAAGAAGTTTCAAATATCACCTGGAAGAACCCTGTAAAAGGAAAAAAAAATTACATTTGCTATCATGTAAGAAAACATTTGCTTATGTATGCCAGATTAAATCATTTTATTAGTTATATATCAAAATAGAGGAACAAATATAAAATACAGAGACAAAAATTACATAAAATTATTAAATTGTTTTATCGAACTTTAAAAATAACGACTTTGTAGATAGTGATAAGTTTAATTAAAATTAATTTTTTTAAAATTAAATAATGGATATGTTATAAATAGCTTGGAAAAATTAAAAGAAAATATTTAGCATATACTTAATAATGAATAAATGATAGAATAGTTGGTATTTAGTTTTAATATAAGATGAAATCTTATATAGAGGAAGACTATCTTGATATTAATAAGTTATATTATAAAAAAGGAATATTAAAAAGGATTATATGAAAATCTGTTTAACTTTTAATGGTGATTGCCAATAATGAAAATGAGATATTATAGAACTAGAAAGTTATATGAATCTATTTATGTGTATTTAGAATCTATGAAACTAGTAAATAACAGTAAAGGGAAGAGATAAGTTGAAGTAAAACTTCATGATAAACTAACTTGACTTATTCTAAAATTTTTAACATGGGAAAATTAATGTGAAGATTTAATTATTATGTGGTTCCAGAGTATATTTTTACCCATTTAAATTTAGACATAACAAGATCGGAAAAGTAAATAAAGATGCATTGGATTCAGAAACTTTTGTCAAGTTATTATGATTATTTTTTAAATGTTACTTAAATGTATGTGCTTTAGCAAAAAGAGATGAGAAGCACAAAGCTTGTGAGGAATTGTGAACATCGATTTGGTTACCAGAGTGATGTTAATCTAGGTGAAACAGGTTCTTTTTAAAAAAAGAGAAACTTTTTTAAAAATTTTTAACTTTATTATTGATATAACATATATTAGGTATTCGAATTAGCAATAATTTTTATATGCAATATTATATAAGATTAATAGGTATTAATCTATTATTACTCATTTTTAATTTAAAAATGAAGAATATGCTGAGATTGAAGAGAGTATGCAGAAGTTATAGAATAAGAGTGTGGGTGTATAATATAATACTTTAACTTTGTTTTAGTAGGTATAAAGTTTTAAAAGTTGATTGTGGTACAATGTATTTTAAATGAATTTAAAATCTATTATAATAAAGTGTATTTAATGAGTGAAATGAAATTCTGATAATGAATTTAAAATTATATGATTCTACAAAAATAACAATAAATATACTACAAAATATATTATGTATGACAGGGGTCCCCAACCCTATGCCCGTGGGCACCACCATTTTACGTGTGCCCGCCGCTATCAGAACACGATAAAAAATTATTTATCTGATACATGTAAATTTAATTTTTTAAATTTCTTATAAATTATTGTATTATATTGTAATCAAATTGTAGGGCATACTATACTTTTACAGCGTAAAAATATAAACGTTAATTATATGTTAAAATATTATTTTTGAAATATTTTTTTGTACATTATATGTATTATTAACAATATGCAACTATAAATTTACATTGAAAAAAGAAATGGTGCCCACCACCTGGCCGGTATTATAGAATGTGCTCTTAAGTGCAAAAAGGTTGTCGACCCCTGATGTATGAGAATAAAAAACGGTGAATGTAAAAAAATAAATATGATCTTATTATATTAGAAAAAGTATTATATTGATAATGGTAAAAGTAAACTATTTGTTTAATAAAATGATCTCTAATGCTGATAGATGATATATATGATGGGAAGATTGGGTTATATTATTGGTGGAGGTAGTTTATAATCGTAGATGCTAAAAATATAGTATGGAAAGATAAGTTGAAATTCCAGGATAGGATATAAAAAATACCATCCTGAAGAACTGAATAGATAGTTTAATTGGATTAATCTGTGATACCCATGTTTTATTAGATGTGAGAATTTTTCATAGAAACACAAATGTTGTACATACCATAAGAGCTTGATGGATAAGCCATGATAAATTGGGATAAAATCATTCAGCAAAATGACTACCTTCCAAAGTATGACACCTCATAAAGAAAGGAGACCTTCATTTCTATATTTTGATGTAGTATTTTAATAAAATCAGTTTCTTATCTGTGTAGTTTTTTTTATGAAATAAGAATAAGCATCAAAGGTTGATTCGATATTTTAGGAATTTTATAATTTTTTTTCTTCCTAAGTTTTATCAGATTAGCATCAAAATCGTAAGATCATACACAAAACAAATACTTTGTATTTAAATAAAATCTGAATAACTTGTTAAATATTGAGACCTGAGATCAAAGTAAGACAGAAAATGTAAATGAGAGAGAAGAATGCATAAAATGAATGATAGTGTATGAAAAAGAATCCTTGATTTCATTATCCATTTCAAATACCTTATTTGTATCGTTTTTAATATTACCACAACAGCACTAATTTTGTTAGTAAAATTAGTGCAATATTCATATTTTAAGTACAAATTATAATTAAAATATTATAACTTGATTGAAATATTTGGAGTTATAAAATATAAGGTAACTATGGAAAGATGACCAAGAAGATAACCCCACAAGATAACTCATGGATGGTAAAACTGTTTAATAATATTAAGAAAAAATACATGATGATAATAATGATGAACTTATTATTTCGATGAACTAAATAATAAATATGAGGAAAGCTAGAATGATTATTTTATCTGTTATTAATATAAATAATTTTAGTGTAAATTTACGAATATTTAATTATTTTGTTAATTAATTATGTAATATAGTATTCATAGCTGTTTATTAATTATTGTTGTAAAATAAATGAGTATTTTAATTTAAAGTTTGTATTCGTAATTTTATTGCAGTTTCGAGTCATATACATGACAAGGTCATATCCATAAAGCACATAGAGTCCTTATATATCATATATTTCACATGATTACCATTTCTTATGCTTGCTCTTAACTGTTATTAAAACAGGCAAAACTCTCTATATGTATTGCCACTCGGTGCAAGCCAGAGTAATCAATGGATGCCAGAAAACTTGTGCATAAAATCCCCATCTAGAGCCTACTCATCCAATATCCCCAAACTAGTTTTTGGTTTGTGGCCTTCATCAGTGAGCAGTGCAAGCCAGAGTAATCAATGAATGTCAGAAAACTTGTGCATAAAATCCCCATCTAGTGCCTACTCATCCAATATTTCCAGACTAGTTGTTGGTTTGTGGCCTTCAAGGCTCCTCACTGATGAAGGTCACAAACCAACAACTAGTCTGGGGATATTGGATGAGTAGGCACTAGATGGGGATTTTATGCCTAAGCCTTCTGGCATCTATTGATTACTCTGGCTTGCACTGAGTGGCAATACGTTTAGAGAGTATTGCCTGTTTAATATCATACATTTATTACATATTTTATTTAAAGAATTATATTCAAGAATTTATAATGGAGACATTATTTATTATTTTTAAATTATAATTATATTAAAGGTAATTTGTAGTATAAAAGAACCTTGAAGACTTATTTGAAAAGTACAATCAAGAACTATTACAAAATGTAGAACATATAAGAGAAATTAATAGTTTTATGAGTCACACACATTCTGATTTTGAAATTCGGTTTTAAAATTTATTTTATAGAATATATTTAGAAATATTATATTGTTTCAAAGTATAAGTTACTGATAAAATATATTATAATGTTTGTAATTCTGAAAGATACAATAGTAATGGGTAAATGCTAATTAAGAAATGTGTGAGATTTAGATAATAATTGGATGATAAAGCTTTTAATTATAATAGAATGGTTAATCTTTGGTGATTGTTGTTTTTATAAGTATAAATCGTATGAAAGCAAATTATTTAAGTGAAAGTAAGAAGTAAATTATTATGTTATCTTTAATGTATTGTTATAGTTAGGTTAATTTCAAAATAGGAAGTTAATTACTGTTTGTAAGGGTGTGATTTTATTTAAATGGTTGGATCCCAACAAAATCCCTCTTGTGATTCAATTATTTAATTATCAATGATTGTTATATTATATTTAGAACAAAATAATCATGATCCCTGAGATATTCCTAAAATAGCATTAACTATTTTACTTTAATTTAGTCTGTTTTTAATATTATTATTTTATAGCTTCTAAAATTAAAGAATATAAGTCATTATTTAATATGAAATATTATGTTAGTCATTATTTGCTGTAGGGATTTTCCTAATGATTATAATAGGATAGGAGCTGGAGACTTTCTATAATAGCAATGCCATTGTGGAAGGTATTTTATATGCTTCTCAATCTTAAAACCTTTATGTTCTTGTTATATCCGCAAGTTTGACTGTGCGGTCAGCAAATAACTATGTTCAATTCCCGCGATGTTCTCTTGCAACGAATGCTCTGCTATTCTCTTGCAACGTATGCTCTCAATATCTCTGCTTCGGTCTCCCCATCTCTGTGAGCTCTTTCAGCTACACCCGTGGACTACATTTCCACTGGGCGCTGGTCATTCACCACAAGCACTGTCGCGAGATATCTCTACTCGAGTTGTACAGACATCTACTGGAGTTGTACTCAAAAAACTGCCTACTCAAATACTGCCCTGCATAGTTGTTACACAGTCTTTTGTAGCTTTCTGATAACTGCAGCAATTAATACACTGTCCAATAAGGTAATGACTCTTATCTAGAAATATTTGCAATCAGCAAATATTTCTTGGAATTGTCGATCTCCATTACGTCAATGCCTTAATTAAATTCCTCAGTTATCAGAGCGTGATCTAAAAACAACTCGAATAAATTCTAGTTTTTCTGGAGTGCACAAACTTGTCTGCCATTTTTACAAAATACTATAGTTCTAATCGTCCCTGAAGTCTCTTTATGTTTTTATATATTGCAAGTTTCAAACCAAATTGAGTCTCATACCTTATCGTTATATTTGACTGTTTAATGTTGCACTAGTATAATAGATAGTAGAGTGTACCAACCAAAAGAATAAGCTGGATTTAAAAGTGGTTTTAGTACAGTAGATCTTATCCAGGTATCGAGAGAAATTATAAAAAGGCCAAATGAATATGAGTTGCCATTATGCTTAAGATTTGTTGACTATGAAAAGGCATTTGATTCTATAAACATTTCTCTAGTGATTAAAGCATTGGATCATCAATGTGTAGATCCAGGATATTGTCATATTTATAAAAATGCAACAGCAACAATTAGATTACATAATGATAGTAGGAAAATCAACATTGAAAAGGGTGTAAGACAGGGTGACTCCATATCTCCAAAACTTTTTACAGCAGTGCTGTAAGAAGTATTTTGTGGATTAAAATGGGAAGCTAAAGGAGTGAAAGTAAATGGAGATTATTTAAGTCATTTAGATTTTGCAGATGATGTAGTTGTTTTTACAAATAATGCTTTAGAGCTACAGGAAATGTTGCAGGAGTTATTAGATGAAAGTAGGACTAAAGATAAATGCTAAAAAGACTAAAGTAATGTTTAATAGATTTTCTCAAAATATGAAAATAAAGATTGATGATGATGAGTTAGAAGAAGTTAACAGTTACAAATACTTTGGTCAGATTATTAATACAAATGGAAATATAATGGATGAAATTAATCATAGAGTTAAACTTGTTTGGAGTGCTTTTGGTAGAAATAACTTGATACTAAAAGGAAATATGCTTATGTGTTTGAAAAGGAAGGTTTTTAATAAATGTTTTGCCAGTTCTTACTTATGGATCTGAGACTTGGACACTTAATAGAAGAGCAATAGAGACTTCAGACCACTCAAAGAAGTATGGAGAAATGCATGTTGGGAGTAACAAGAAGGGATCGAAAATGCAATGTATAGGTAAGAGAACAAACAGGTGTTACTGACCTTATTGAAAAAATTAAGACTGAAGTGGAGAGGGCTGGACATATTTTTAAAAGAGATGATAACAGGTGTACAATTGAAATTTTAAACTGGATTCCAAAAGAGTGTAAAAGACCCAGAAAGAGACCACATGTGAGATGGATGGATGAAAATAAGAAAGTGTGCAGGGGTGATGTGGAGAAGAGAAGCTAAAGATAGGAAAAGATGGATTGAACTTGGAGAGACCTTCATCCTGCAGTGGATTGATAATGGTTGATGATGATGATCATATTTGTTGAGCAATAGAAAGGGATGGTTACAATAGAAATCTTTTTATTTTATCATCTAAATTCAATATTTGATGTATTGTATACCAAATAAAAGTTTTCCTCACTAATTTTCTCTAGCTATCACAACAATTAAAATATATTTAGGCATTCCACTTTTGAATTACCCTCATGTTCGTAGAAAGTTAGGTAATTAAAATATTAAGCCAATAAACATCACATGACCACCACCTCTTATGCTTGTGTATAACTGTTGTTAAATTAGGCAAAAACTCACTATATGTATTGCCACACACAGCAAGCTAGAGTAATCAATGGATGCCAGAAGGCTTGTGCATAAAATCCCCATCTAGTGCCTACTCATTCAATATCCCCAGACTAGTTTCTGGCTTGTGGCCTTCAACAGTGAGGAGCCTTGGATCTGAGAGCACTGCATCTAGATCTTAGGATCTAATGCAACCCTCCAGCAAACATCTTTTACCTCCATTTAACTACAAAACTATGAGTCTTAAACTGAAAACACCTTAATGCAAAGACACCAAAATGTGTGGGTACTGAACTGGGTTCAGACCCATATGACTATATAAGCGGACTTGGATTGAAAACATTAAGGTGTTTTCAGTTTAAGACTCAATTTTGTAATTAAATGGAGGTAAAAGGTGGTTTCTGGAAGGTTGCATTAGATCTAAGATCTAGATGCAATGCTCTCAGATCCACTGACAAAGGCCACAAGCCAGAAACTAGTCTGAGGATATTGGATGAGTAGGCATTAGATGAGGATTTTATGCACAAGCCTTCTGGCATCCATTGATTACTCTAGCTTGCTGTGTGTGGTAATATGTATAGTGAGTTTTGCCTGTTTTAATTAAAATATTAGTATATTCCATTGTTGATGTATTGAATATCAAATAAAACTTACTAATGCTTTCCATTTCTTGCATTATAAAAAGTTTGATAATATTTACATGCAATAATTATCAACAGTATCACAAAAAATAACTTATTAAATACAATATTATAAAATTTTAATCTCATCATAAGGCAATTGAGAATTATGTGGTCCAAACTAAATTTAAATAATTTAAAATATATTTATTCAATAAAAATTTACCTGGATTATCAAAATTAATATCTCATTTCTCTAATACATATTTCAATATGCAGATCACAACATATGAGATGGTATGGAAAGTTGAAGGTCGTGTGAAAGTCCGAGTTCGAATTCCTTATATATTAAAGAGAAATAATAAAAGTATATCAAATTCATTAATATTTCTCTTGCAGTAGGAAGAGCATTTTAAATTTACTTTAACATGTGTTAATCATATATTTAAGCTGAAATCCTAAAAGTTTATCAAATTCATTACTATAACGAGAAATATGTTACAAATGCAAATTAACTCATTTAAAATATATTTATAAAAGCAAATTTTATCTTGCTTTATTACAAACTATACTTTTTGTTCAAAAAATTTTCCAACTCTGTAATCTTTTAATTACTGCTGCCTTCTTTTTGGTTTTTTATGACATCTTTCAAAAATCAATTACGATCTAATTTTCCCGCTCATTTTTATACTGCAAATGACAATTTTTTTTTTTTTAACAAAGCAAAAATTTATATGCTAGTAAAATTCTAGAAAAATGAAAATCAGCAAGATTCTTCAAGATTGGTCCAACATTTATTGAATTATAAAGTCAATACAAACTTTCACATTTATATAATGATATAGATTTGTCAAACTGTTTTTCCGATCCTTAATATTCTTCTTCATATTACACTAACTACTTTTTCATTTTATTCACCCATCTCACATGACCTTTTTGCAATAATTTTATAACTGTTTAATAATTATCTTTTCTAGCAATGTCCAACACAGCTCAATTTTAGTCTTTCGATGATACTGTATCTTCTCAGTCAAACATTCCACTTTTGATACTATTGTTACTCTCAACATACATCCTTCCATACTTCATTGATGGAACTAGTAAAACACATTTGGCTGAAATACTTTCTCTTCAAATACATAGGCCTATTTCCTTTTAATATTGTTTTCCTCAAAAGTATTCTATCCAAATTTAATTCTATAATTAATTGAAATTTCATCCATTATGTTTCCGTCTATATTAATAATCTGATCAAGATATACGGTTAATTTCTAACCAAAAAATTCACTGAACATTGTTCATTTTATTACTTATATACTAGATTTTTAGTGTATAGAATTGTTGAATATCTTTAGAAAAAATTCAAACTTTATTTGAACTTTTCAAATACATTCAACTGTTACTAATAGCACATTGGTTATTATATAACCATTTTAAGTGATACTATTCTCTTGTAAAGGTGTTACTAGCCTGATCAGTGAGCATGTGAATTGATCCCATGACCTTCAGATTTACGAATATTGAATTCAATGAGGTGTTCTAAGCAACTATTCTATTTGATCATAGACAAGTCAGTAAATATTTAACATTTATCAGTCTCCCTGATTTGTCCATTTTTTTCTTGAAGGCAAAATTAATGAGGGGTTTCCAAATATTGAAGTTTCATCATAGGTCAACATATGAGATTATTTACCATTATCACGAGAATAATTTTTTACTGTTCAATGTTCTTATTTTTTCCCAACTGAATATATGTTTATGATACATGCTCTAGTCTGCTATTTTAGGAGATTAATTGGTTTCACCAATACATTCATATTTCATAAATGCAGTGGTTTTTTTTAGCATTTCCAGTTGGTTTTGTGGAAGTTGGGATTCATCATAGTATATTATGGTTTTGAAAGCTGCATACTGATTGCATATGTTCTTTAGTTTGTCTTTTATCCTTAGAATGTATGGATAAACTACAGAGCCTATAATTGATTTTTTTCTTTGATAATTCTTTTTATCATTGGTATTGCCTAAGGTTTGCTTTAAAAGAGGGAATACCATTCAAAATGTGTTATCTGTGTGCTATTGTTAACAATTGAATGTATTTGAGAAGTTTAAATAGATTGTGAATTTTTCTAAAAAAACCATCAATATTAAATGGTGGATCCAACATAAAATTACAATTAAAATGCCATCATTACAAACTTTCAGACAGCAATCTTTCTTCGTTAACTTTAATATTATTTTAAAAATCATATCAACTGCAAAATCTAGACGACTTAAATAAACTCCATATATTTTTATTCCATTAACATCCCATTTTAATCCACAAAATATTTTTGTAAATTTGTTATAAGTAGTTTTGATAATAGTAAGACATCGGACATGCATTCTTATCAATACTAATTTTCTTAGTATCAACATATAATCTTAATCATTGCCATTGCATTTTGATACAATAATCTTAAGAATGTGAAAATATTCCGATCAACATCTTGATGACCCAAAAAGCTTTTAATTATTACAGAAATGCTTATAAAATTGTATTTCTTTTCATAATTACAAATTCAAAGCACAGTAACAACTCATATTCGTTGGCCCTTTCCCCTAACTTTGTATGCTATAAACTTTTTAAATTCAATTTGTTGTTTTGATCGACTTAAATCCAAGATTTACTGTTAAAGTTATAATTATCTTGGTAAAGACTTTGTATAAAACAAAGACTGATTAGATATGTAATTTTTATATCTTCTTTATCATCTTCCTTAAATATCAGTATTACAACCGCATTCTTCAAAACATCTAAATAACTATCATTTTAGACATTAGGTATATACTTGATCATTTCCTGGAGCTTTTCTCTTCATAAATTTACATCTCACCTTTTCATTTAAAATGCTTGGCAATTCAAAACATTAATTGTAATAGTGATTTTGTTTTGTTTTTATTCTTTCGTACAAACTTTCCTCGTTTTAATAATAGTTTCACCTTTTTATTGTTGAAATAGTTTTTCTTTCAATAATAAAATATTTTTGAAACTTTTATTCTCTTCTAGTTTTCCTTGCCAATTCAGTTATATTTTCTTATACAATTATTAATTCTTTTTCAAATCATTTTATAAAACTAAATCAGGGGTGGCCAAACTTTTAGACGTTGAGACAACTTTTTTGGTGGAAGTGTATCTGAGGGCGATTACATTTTTTTCAGGGCTTCAAACCAGAGACCAGGGAAAAAATTTTTTTGACAGAACAGAAAAAAATAACAGTTCGAAGTCCTGTGTTTTTTAGAATATATTTATGGTATTTTTTCTTTTACAATGGCTTTTTGGTATTCACAAATACTTACGAACCTGATGAATTTTAAGATGAGCTGTCAAGGACATTTTTCTATGACTACTAAATTACTTCAACTGCCTTTAGTATTACAATTTGTCCATATCACTTTATAAAATACTTATTAAATTAATTATAAATAATTATTTTCTAGAGCTGGTCATGAATTTTTTAAAAAAATTCAAAAAAATGTAGAGGAAAAAAAGAAAATTGCTTTAAAATTAATTGTATTTAATTCTTTTCAGCTTCTTCCGATCTGGGTTTATTTTTGAGATTGACAATAACAACAGATAATATTCTCATAATTTTTTAAAAATTATTTTAAAATAAAATGGTTAATATAAAAAAAAGTTCTCTCAAAAATATAAATTTATCCACAAGGTAAATAACATATAGTTAAGAAAAGAGATAATCTTCAAAATATTTAGCTCCAGAGATGAATTTCTAGATTTTGAAGATGAAGATTAAAAGGAATTAGACATAAATAACTATAAAATTGAATACAAGTATATTGTCTATATCGAACTTAATGCAATTTAGAAGGGATTTGAATTCAGACTTTCAAGCTCCCAACAGCTATCCATTCCATTTTATACTATCGATACACATGATCACATACATGTGAAAAACATACATAATCTCCAAGATACATATTTCGTGCTGAACCAGCACATCAGTTTGTCCAAATCATCATCTCCCACACATATAATCAGTTCTCGGTTTATGGACAGGCTTCAATCTTCACCTTCCAATTCTTCAGCTATCCATATCATTGAAAATCTGATGAAATGCTCAAAGCTCTTGTTGATGCTAATATTGTCATCAGATTTTCAATGATATGGATGACTGATGAATTAGGGAAGATTAAAGCCTGTCCAATAAAGTATGAAAATTTGCTATTTTAATATAAACAAAGCACTGATTATATATATGTGTCGGAGGTTACGAGTCCTGGTTCAGCATGAAATATGTATATTGGAGATCCTTTATCTTTTTTACATTTATGAGGTCATGTGTATCAGTTGTATAAGATGGAAAGAATAGCTGTAGATAGATTAAAAATCTGAGTTCAAATCTCTTCTAAACTATAAAATTAATACAATAAGTCATTATGGAAATTCATGAAAAAATGTACAAAATTATTATTTTTCTTTAAAATATGTATAAAAAAAGAGGGGTGTATCTTATATGTCACTGTAACTTATGCGCCGGTGAATACAGTAATTAAATTTTGTAATCTATACATATCTCTTAATTTACTAAAAATAAGTCGTTCACCTTACCAGACTGCTTGATTATCTTTAGATCTATTGCATCTAAACTGATAACTTATTTTTCAAAGCTTGGAAAGACCTATCCTAGAAACAGATAAAATGATTGCCTTTTATCAGAAACAATTATGTTTATTGTTTTCCTGAAGGTTTGTGACGATGGTGATTTAGTTATATTTTTATGTTGGTCTATTTCCATCATCTAATAAAAGTATTGAATGTCTAGAAAAATGTAACTTTATTTAAATATTCCAAATACATTAAACTGTTAGAAATAGCACACAAGTTAGTATATGCACAACGTTTCAAGAGGTATTATTCTCCCCTCTTCTTCAGGTGTTGTTTGTTTGACCAGTGATAGTACTAGCATGGGATTCGCTTTTGGCAGGATGGCTCAGTTGGTTAGAACGTTACCTTAAAATTCAATACTCAATAATTTAGAGATCCAAGTTCGAATCCCATGCTAGTACAGTCACTGGTCAGGCCAGCAATACCTGATGAAGAGGGGAGAATAATATCTCTCGAAACGTTGTGCATATACTAACCTATTTGATGTGCTATTACTAACAGTTTAATTTATTTGGAATATTTAAATAAAGTTAAATTTTTCTAAAGACATTCAATACTCATATTAGATGATGGAAATAGTTCAATATAAAAACACAATTATGTTTAAGTTATAAAAATTAATATGTCAACTCTTGCAAAAATTTGTCAACATAATTATATAATGTTACAAGTAGTAATTTACTTTATTTATACTATAACCGAACCGTTTATTATATATAAGCTTGAATAATCAATGGCCGCTAGGTGGCAGGTCTATACCCAAATCCCTAGAGTAATCTAATATTACTTGTCTTTAGGTAGACACAGAAATGCATTTCTCACACTTCTAGTGATTACCTTAAAATAATTTGTATTTTAAGCTAGTAACATAAAATTCAAAAACCCTAAATTTTGAATGCAATATAACTTGCTTATCAAGCAGTAATTATATATTTCGGTGATACGCTAATTGTAAGTATTTTTGATTCTGCTATGTGTGATATATACCAAATAATGCATCATGATTTAGTGATCGATATACATCCCTGAACGATTTCGTGGCTCTTGACCATCTTCAGTAAAGAGCAGGATTTGCCCTCACACAGTCTCCTCACTGAACAAAGCCAACAATCAGAAACTATTTATGGGGGTTTGAATATAGTACTACAATTTACTATGATCCTTGATCCTGATTAGTTGAGAGCTTACAATATTTGGCCCTAAATTAAATTATTGCTCTTATTACGAATATAATCAAAATAAAAGGTATCCCCACATGAAGATATTGGTTTTTGATGATGTGCGTTATCAGTTCTTGAATGACTATGGATAATCACATTTGAAATCCTTTGCATACTTTTAAACATATAATTGGCAAGTTTACCATTCTTTAATATTCATAAAAAACAAAAGAACGACTACGCATTAGATATATATTTGTTAACCTTCTGGACATTTAAGATCATGACTTGCTACACGTTTATATATGTCTAATATTAAAAACCGTAACATTTGGTTTACAGCGTCCATTTCATGGAAATTTGTGACATTTGAATGCAAAATACCGCAACCTCTGAAATTAGAGCTGTTATAGTTTTTTTTTTAAAATGTCATAGCACCGGCCGGGACGCGAACCCGCAACCCGGACAACTGCCTGCAAGTGCAAATCAGTCGTGTTGACCTCTCAACCACCAATGCAAGACAGAGCTGTTATAGTTAAGAAAATAATTTCTGGATTGTGGTTGAAAATAAAAAGTTATATATCTCATTATATAAATATAAAAAAAAAGCAAATACGCAGAATTTTCAATTTTTTTTTTACCATGACTTCCGTAGGGTTAAGATTACTAATTATACAATTTTTGATCTAAAATGATAATGGCAATGAGGCTTGTTTTTCTTTTAATAAAAATGTACAATAGTTGAATTATTTCAACAAGTAGAAATATTTTAAGAACATACATATCTGATCCATTATTTTTCCATTCATTCTTGATAGTAGAAATATTATTTACTGGTAATACTATTATTCATATGTTGCTGGTTGTTTTTTATTGTCAGAAACTTTTTTTTCTTCCCCGTATGTCATAGTAGCGGCCACGAGGCAAACCCGCAACAACCGTCTGCAACCAACTGTTTGCTTGCAAGGCGACTGCGCTGACCTCTCAGCTAACAACGCTTTTGAAACTGAATATATCATAGCATCGGCCGCGAGGCGAACCCGCAACAACCGTCTGCAACCAACTGCCTGCTTGCAAGGCGACTGCACTGACCTCTCGGCTAACAACGCTTTTGAAACTGAATATGTAAAAAAACAAAAATAATAATTTCCATTTTAATAAAATCAGCAAAGTAAAAATAAGTCATTAAAACCAAAAAATAAAAATATTTTGTCAAGTTGAAAATATAAATGATAATATATTGTAAATAATTAAAAGTAATCACATCTAAGTAAATGAATTATTATAAACGCCAAAACAATTTTTGAATATATAATTTGGAATGACGATTTAAAAAAAAAAAAAAATTGCATTTTCTCCATAAGTACAAAATATTTTGATGGTCCAAAATAAAAACGATTTTTAATTTGAATACTATATGCAATTATGGTGTGAAAAACTAAAAAATTTAAGTTGGAGATTTCTGATGCAATTGGATCAAAATTATCTAATATTTCTAACAATGGTAATAAAGATTTACTATTATAACTTATAATTTTCAAACAGAAAATAAAACATTTGCAAAAATAACATAAATTTTAATATTTAAATATTTCTTCCTTAAATTAAAAATATATATATATATATAAAAATGAAAAACTTCGCTAGTTGAAATTCAAATTACAATTAATTTGAAAATTCAATTTTATCTTTGATATAAATATAAAAAAATGACTGTAAATTATGACATTAACGATAATTTGGGTATAAACTATTTTATAAAATCAAATAAACACAGCATAAATGTTAATTTTCAGTTGTAATACATATATACAGATCTGGATATTCACAAACATCATTTCCAAAAAGATACAGCCAGATTTGTCGTAAACAAAGTAAATCTTCATTTGTTAAACTTGATGGTGAAATAATTAGATTAGAATCAAAAGGAACATATTTTAAAAGACCCCCTGATTGTTCATGAGGCAGTAAATTTGTAGAAGCGGAAGGAGGATGAGATAGTGGTTTCAAAATTGTCGATTGAGAAAAAGAAGCCATTTTCAAACTGCCTTCAAATTGTTTGTTTAATGGTGACGGTGTTGTCGAATGAGAAAAAGAAGCCATTTTCAAATTGCCTTCAAATTGTTTATTTAATGGTGATGGTGTTGTCGATTGAGAAAAAGAAGCCATTTTCAAATTGTCTTCAAGTTGTTTGTTTAATGATGATGGTGTTGTCGATTGAGAAAAAGAAGCCATTTTCAAATTGTCTTCAAATTGTTTGTTTAATGTTGATGGTGTTGTCGAATGAGGAAAAGAAGCCATTTTCAAATTGTCTTCAAATTGTTTGTTTAATGGTGATGGTGTTGTCGATTGAGAAAAAGAAGCCACTTCTAAATTGTCTTCAAATTGTTTGTTTAATGGTGATGGTGTTGTCGGTTGAGAAAAAGAAGCCATCTTCGAATTGTCTTCAAATTGTTTGTTTAATGGTGATGGTGTTGTCGATTGACAAAAAGAAGCCATTTTCAAATTGTCTTCAAATTGTTTGTTTAATGGTGATGGTGTTGTCGATTGAGAAAAAGAAGCCATTTTCAAATTGTCTTCAAATTGTTTGTTTAATGATGATGGTGTTGTCGATTGACAAAAAGAAGCCATTTTCAAATTGTCTTCAAATTTTTTGTTTAATGGTGATGGTGTTGTCGGTTGAGAAAAAGAAGCCACTTTCAAATTGTCTTCAAATTGTTTGTTTAATGGTGATGGTGTGTCTGTAACCAGAGGTAAAGATTGAATTTCAGTACAGTTACTTCTAGAAGTAGAAATATTTTTTACCGTAACATCAAGTTTATCAAAAGGTGGTGGTTCAGTGGTAGAAATAAGATGTTGTGGTAAGATGTTATTATGATCTGAATTATACAATGGTTTAGAATGATTCAAAGCAAGTAAATGATTTTCTTTACATTTACTGTTTAATTTATTTTCAGAAATGTGATCGTTCCTAACATTGTATTTATTTAAAAAATTTTCAACAGTTTTTGTAAAATTAGGCCTAGAATCAGGCACGGCCATATTAAGAAGTTCAGTTTTGGACTGTTTTATGGATCTTATTCGTACACTATTATTAAACCGACTTTTTGTTAAATGTTGATATGAAGATACAGGATAAATTGCTTTTTTCAAAACATACTTTCGCATATTGTCAAATATCTTTTTAAACAGCCAAAATTTAACTTTATGATTTTTAGTCTCATCATAATTTTCAATAAATGACTTATATAGTCTTTGGGCATAAACATCTTCATTTTCATTTGGTTTCTTGTATGTATCAAATGAAAATTTTTTAATATATTCACGGATTTGTTTTAAACAATCGTTTAAATTATCCGAAATAAAATTTTGTTTGCATGAATTTGTTGATGGCGGATATGCATGGTTATTTGGCAATACAGTTGGAATTTTATTGAATATATTATTACTCAAAAATGGATTTTTATCAAAACCATCAGGCATTTGAATGTTTTTTGTTTCGGTTGAATTCATACTATTAGAAATATCACTTTTTTTTTCCTCCCCTGTCAGTGATAATAATAAACTCTGATCAGACAAAGTAGTGCACGAGTTCTTTGATGCTATCATACAAGCATTATTAAATAATTTGTTAAATAACCAAAATTGAACTTGAGGATTATGAATATTGTTTTCATACTTCATTAAATAGGAACTGTATAGTTTTTCTGATGTCTGTAACTCGTTTTCTATGTAATAGTTTCCTTGAGCATTGACTTTAGCGTAAAGATGAAATGATGAATCAATAAATTCATAAACTTGTTTTATCACTTTGCTAACATTAAATTCTGTGGAAGCCTCGCAAAATTCTTGACTACCTCTGTCTGGAGGCAATGGGAGAGCTAGCGACTGAGCTTCTCTACAAGCTTCCCAAATTTTATTCGTAATTGGATATATTTTAAGAAACATACTTTTGCATATGTTTTGGCGAATACCATCAGGCATTATTATGTAATAGTGATATTTAAATTTTTTTCTCTGTGATTTCAAACTTTCATACTGATGGGCTTCAACTGAGCTTAGTAAAAACCTACGTTGCTCTATTTTATTATTTAGCGATACAAAAGAACTCCACAGCTTAGTGATGTACTCATTAGGAATAAACCTGTGACACTGTAGAGGGCAACATCTATAAAATATCGGCAATGTTTTTTTCTTTTTTAGTTTTCTTCTTTTTCCTAAAAAAAAAAAAAAAAAAATTAAAATTATTTATGGGTTAATTAAAAGGATTGTATGTTTATGTAATTAAATATTTAAGTTCATTCAGCATACTTTTTTTTTATTTGAAGAATTTGCCTTTTTTATTTTCTGCCTTTATAGAAATATTCATAATATAAAAAATTACAAATATGACATCTAAAAACATATGATATTCTAAGCAAACTTAATCAATTTTCTTGCAAAATACAATCGTATCATCAGACTACAACAACAAGTAAAAATCTAAATAAGGTGAAAGTTCAATGGTAGTTACGATTAATTTATACCATAAACTATTAATATGATCGTAAATCGTCAGCAAGAAAGTGAGATTTGAATAAATGTATAAGTAATACCAAAGAGAGGTAATAAGTATTCAAAAATTTCGAAATGACGCATTTTTAACATTTATTAACTTCACAGCTCATTGTCATCCATTAACAATTTCGGGACCGTTTTTCCAAGAATAATTACATTACCTTGTAATCTGTACTTTGATTATATTAGAAAAGTGGTTTATCTTCATAAAACAATTAATTGTTGAATCTTGCCCCCTGAAAAAGCATAACGTTATCTCTGGTCTAGAAAAGAAACTGAATGCAAATTGTCGAGTGATTTGGGTCTTGATAAACCGTTACACATCATCTAAATAGAATGTGATGTATTTTTGACAATAGATGAATAGTCAAAATCTTAAACCACAGCCCGAGAGATTGTAGAAGACATAGAAGAAAACCATATGTGAAATAGACAAATAAAAAAAAATTACTGTTTTGATGTGAAGAAACTGAATTAAACATGAAAAATCTTCATACTGCAGTGGACTGATGTTTGAAATGATCATCTAGTCTAGATTTATAAAATAATAAAACTTTGGTTGGATAATTTTTTTCTGTGTAATAAAATCATTCAGTATAAAACTCAAATAATAGCAGAGATCCTTAGTGACCATATAAAGTGTCATACCAGAGGCAATTTATTGGCATAAAAATGTATCTTTCAGCTCATTCCATCTCTTCAAAAATGCAACACATATTAGATTCTAATGTCAGTATTGAGAATTTTGCATACATAATAATTGTTTTTGATAGATGGGTTGCACTCTCTTCATGTGAATATATATAAACAATTCAAATAATATGTATAACTCTCATAATAAGCCAAGAGTTGGTGGCCTAGTGGCTAGCATAACTGCCTTCCAAGCAGCTGGTCCGGGTTCGCTTCCCAGTCAACGCTTTGACATATAAAACTCTCATAATGATTTTTAAACAATCAAATTATTGTTGAAAGTGCACTGTAATGGTCCAAATTTATAAAATCCATTGCTTAACTTATAAAAGATGGATGAAAGTTTTATTTTATAAACCAGTTGAACATATACTTTAATTCCAGTCACCAGTCAAATAAGCTATTTGTCTTTGCACTGTCTTAACCAAAAATTTTCAATATATCAACCACAAGGTGATAAACTGTTATCACTTTAATTTACTAATCTTATAAATATAGTTTGTAAGTCACTGAGCATTAAAGAAGACATTGAGCAAGTCATTGCTTATCAGTAAATAAATTTTGATTTTAAATTTGCTACAGGATTTTCCTCAATTTTCTTGGGGGGAAAAAAAAGTACACAGAAAGCTAAATTTGCAGAAAAAAAATGAATTACAACATTAAAAGTTTTCACAAAGACAAAGATTGATTAATTTATAGATACGTTTCCATCAAATAAATTTAGCCTTTAACTAACAAAATGAATAACTAAATACTTTTATATAATTTTTTTGGTTGTTTTCTATTCCCTGGTGTTAGCCACGGGATGTCGTGATTTCTAGGTCAATTCCTAGAAATATACAGTTTCACTGGCATTCACCCAACAAAAGAGGACATTTTCTACATTATAAACGCAAAAAAGAGTCCTCACATTATGTTGGATGGCGGCGGCGACAGAAGCCAACACAAGGAGACTTCTTTCTATGATAAATCACAGAAAGAGTTCCTGACGGCTGGCCGGTTATGGCTTTTTTCTATGCTAAAAGCATAGAGAAATGCCTTTATTGGCTGCCGTAGTAGTTGATTTTGTTAATCATTTTATCATAATAGTAGAATATCTATTTTCTCTGTAGTTTCGTGTGAGAGTTTGTGTATTTGAGTCAGTCGTAGTTTTTAAAAATTTGATAAGATATATTTTTTTTAATGTGTTGTAACTTACTTTACTGTTGTAAGTATAGTAATAATGTCCTGAAGATTCCATTACGAATGGGTAACCCTCAAAAATTGCTTCTAAGGGTGCGGAATGGCAAAAATTTCAAGGATCACGCGAAAAGTACCGTTTTCGCGAGAATTCGCCCGTGACGAGTTACTTTTGCTATATATATGCACAAAGAAAAACAAGCCAGTGTCTAATTATTAGTAATTACTTGTCCAAAAAAAGAAAATTAGTCGGGTATTATTTTTTTTTACATTTATTATTTCAAAATAAGATTAGTTTTTATATCTACACACTAACAAAAACAACCCAGTTTCTGATTAATTACTGTCTAAAAAAAAAAAGCAAGCAAATTTCACGGGGTTTGATTTTTCAATGTAGTATTTGAATTACAGTATTTTTTATATATACACAAGATTTACAAAAAAAAAAAAACACTTTCTGATTAATTACTGTCAAAAGAAACGCAAATTAGACGGCTATCATTTTTAAATTTAGTATTTAAATAACAGTACCTTTTTATATAGACACACTTAACAAAAACAACCCACTTTCTGATTCATTACTGTCCCCAAAAAAAGAAAGCAAATTAGTCGGGTATCATTTTTCAATTGAGTCTTTCAATGACGGTCCATTTTAGATATACACACTAACAAAAAGAACCCACTTTCTGATTAATTGCTGTCCCCCCAAAAAAAAAGCAAATTAGTTGATGGATATCATTTTAAAATTGTAGTGTGAATTTTTTCAATGTTATGGTTAAATCGAATCATGTAGAATTACGTATTATTTTCGATTGAAAAAAAAATCGAAACTTTTTATATATACACACAAAGAAAATAAAACCACTTTCTGATTAATTACTGTCAATACCCCAAAAAAAAGTTATTCACGGGTATCATTTTTAAATTTAGTATTTCAATAATATTACGGCTTTTGATAAAATCTACACTCCAATAAAAACAATCCACTTTCGGATTCATTACTGTCCAAAACAAAAAAAATTGCAACATAGTCGGGTATCATTTTGAAATGTAGTATTTCAAGAACGGTACTTTTTATATCTATACACACACAAAAAGAATCCACTTTCTGATTAATTACTGTCCAAAAATATATATATATAAAAAAAAGAGAAAATTTAGTTGTAAATTTAGCGTGAATGTAGCAATTTTGTGTAAATTGAATTTTTAAAAAAATGTATAATTGCGTCTTATTTTGGATTAAAAAAATCCCGTAACTTTTGACAGATACACACCAACAAAACTACACATTTTATGATTAATTACTGTCCAAAAAATGTCAATTATTCGGGTATCATTTTTAAATTAAATGTGAATTTCTAAATTTTTTTTTTTTTTAAAAGTAATATTATTTACTAATAGTAGTCGGGTATCAATTCTAAATTGTAGTATATAAATTAATTCCTTTTTATATCTTTATAATTACCTATTGGTTTTTAATAAAATTCTTTATTTACTCTTAAAAAAAATACCGTAACTTTAAAAAAAACCCACATAAACTAAAAAAAAAAATTATAAAAACACCGTAACTTTAAAGACACCCCCACACACAAAGTAAAAAAAAAAAAAACAATATAAGATTAATAAACATTTACAAAAATGAAAAACTAACATTATATAGTATTATTTACTAGAATATTTTATTAGAAATCTAAATCAGATATTTTTATATAAAATCAATCACAGGCCCAGAATCGTTATATGTATATGTTTTTGGTTAGCATCAACGCCATCTTACAGCCAACACCAGGGAATAGAATTTTACCAATTTTTTTTTCTAGAAAATATGAACACATTTGTGTTTTGTGCAATAATTAATCGATTATTAATGTGATTCCATTAACTCATCTATTATTTAACATGAAATAAGTGAGTATTCTCTAACAACAGAAATCAAAATATTGCTAATATATAGTATTAGTACTATAAAAGTTACCATCAAATAAAACTTACAATTTTCATATCTGCAAGGTATTGCATTCTTTTCTTTTGCATCAATATTTTTTCTACTGTTTCTCTAGAACTTACAATTTTTTTTTTTGATAGCTTTTCTGATTAACAAAGTAATGAGATTTATTATTTTTCTGTGCTATTTGCAGAATCTCTTTTGTACTCTTCAAAAGCATTAGCAACAGTGAAGACCACGAAAGCAAATTGATCCAGATAAAAATCTCAAAAGTGTCAAATTCTGGCATACTTCTGGCTGGCAAATAAACTCAAGCCAGCAAACTCCCTGAATTATTATTTATTTGAGGATCAGTGATTAATACAGGAGACAGCTATGATCAGTTTGCCAATGTATCCAAAATTACCACATTTACCTGTATCACAATTTTATATGTGGCTAGATACAAAGTGGAAATATTCCAACACCTCTTAACAAATGAAGCACAAATTTTCCGGAGAGCAGTCTTGAATGAAAGTTTACAAGTTTAGATTTAATTTTGGCTAGTTGTTCAGAAAAAAAGGTGCATTTGAGTTCCAGTATTTAGTTGCTGTACATTATACTGCAACACTTCACAGTAAAAATATATTTTACACTCGCAGTAATAGTATGACAAAATACATATTATTTATTGCCTTTCTTTCAAAATACCCAAAGTTATCAACAATATGGAAAGTTAAACCACTAAACATCGCATGATCACTATCTCTTATACTAGCACATAATTGTTATAAAACAAGGCAAAACTCTCCTCTCCATACAGTAGTACTGTATGGAAAGGTTTGCCTTGTTTTAATATGGAAAGTGCGAATAAAATTTTCATTAGCTGACTCCAAAAAAAAAAAAAGATATTATTGCTATGGCTACACTGAGACAATAAAAATTATGAACTTTAACAAAAAGATAAAAAATATATCTTTTCTAGTTTTAGGAACTGGATTGCTTAGTATATTATCAGTGATACCCATAGATGAAAAATCATTGCTTGTGCAAGATTGAGAAGACATTTGCTGTTAACCACTTTTTCCACTAAAGCAGTATATATATTAATTTCCAACTTTTGCAATATTTACTAAGGCTTTAACCTCAAGAATATGCGTGTAAAAATGCGATATTACGGACCTCTATAGGTCTTAACCACAAGCTTACGCTTTGGAAGAAAAGAGGGGAACCCTTCTTTACTTCAACTTACTTTCTATTTAAATAGCTGAAGCTGAAGCGGTTAGATCTGAGAACGTGACGCTATTCAATACTTCACTGATTAAATCCACGTTTCTTATTACACATTAATACTCTCGAAATCTTTCAATTTACAATGAGTCAATGGAAAGATCTTATAGTTAGAAATTTATTATGATAATTTAAAGTTGTAATTATAAATTTATTTAAACGCACATTGATTATGTAAGTAATATTTACTAAGGCTTTAACCTCAAGAATATGCGTGTAAAAATGCGATATTAGGGACCTCTTCAGCTTCGCCTATTTAAATAGAAAGTAGGTTGAAGTAAAGAAGGGTTCCCCTCTTCTCTTCCAAAGCGTAAGCTTGCGGTTAAGACCTGTAGAGGTCCCTAATATAGTACTTTTACATGCATATTCTTGAAGTTAAAGCCTTAGTAAATATTACTTACGTAATCAATGTGCGTTTAAATAAATTTATAATTACAACTTTTACAATACTAGAAGCACCGATGTCTTTTCTAAACATAACATGTTAAGTTTTGATTTTAAATATGAAGCAATTGTTTTTACTTGATATAGATAAATTTATTGTGTAGAGTAAAATATATTAGTTTTTAAAATAAAATTAAGCTTACTATAAAAAATAAATCCATCTTTTTTTATCAACATCAACTTAAGAATTAGCATTTTTGATGTCATTAGCATATTTTTAAAGCGATGCATTGTTTTTACCTAAAGATTACAAATATTTTCGTAATTTTCCCATCAAGAATATACTTAAATAAAAAAGATTAATTCAAAGTAAAAACAAAATCTATAATTCAAACAAAATAATCAAAATTTTATAAATTAAAAATTTTAACTACTTAGTAAGGCAATTTCCCCCCCCCCCCCGCATGTTATAGACCTAATTTTTTCATTGGTCAGATGAAAATCCTTAAAGCAGTTTTCTGATTTAGGTGGACTGTTGTTATAGAATGGAATTAGAAATTTTTCTTTTCACAATGTCTGAAGCACATTATATAAGGATACATTACATCGATGTACATTTTGTACTCCATTAAATTTGCTCAGAGATGATTTCTAATAAAGAAACGTATATAATGGCAACCCTATTCTGTCCATGATGGATATTTACTATAAGACTTACCTCGGTTCAATCACGAAAAATCATTATTAAAAATCTATGCAAGCAAAAAATATGTACTTTTTACTTCTTTTTAAACTATTTCAGAATAGTTTAATATTACACTATATTACTATAGATTATTAATATAAAAGTTTAGAAAAAATAGCAATGGAAATCAATATCATAATGCCTCAAGAGCGGCACAGAGTAGCTTTCGGAGCTGTGTGTTGCATCCTCCACTGCATTATAAATAAAAATGACTAGAATCAATTAAGTGTAATTAAAAATTATCTAACTAAATTGCAAAGCTAAGTAGCTTGGACAATCATTTAATTAAAGAGAAAGCAATTGCTTCCAGGAAAAACATTGCTGTTAACAATAGAAAGAAATATAGATTTCATTTTACCCAAGATAGATCAAGCTGATTAAATCCATTTTAATTATCTTAGATATTTGACCGGAGAGGCAGAACACATTCAGAAAGAACTGGTATATAAGCAACCACATAGAAGTTGTCGTGTGTTGTTGTAATTTTCAAGAAATTTCAACATGAATCAGCAGAAAAGATCACCAAGGGATGTTATTTCCTGGTAACTCATCCTCTGTTGGTTAAAAGGCTGAATAGGGAATTAAAAGGATTGCCTCAACGTTTATATTTGTATAAACATCAAGAACAGCTAGACTGTAAACAACCTCATGGTAAAGGTAGTATGAATTCTAATACTAGCTTATATAAAAGTACTTGACTACACAACTGAAGAGCTTTAATTATGGTATATATTACACTACTAGCCTTTTTATTTATAAGCAATTCAAAAACAACTTTAAGGGAAGTAGAAAGTAAAATGGGAATAATACTGGTTTATAATAAAAGTAGGTAAGAATTTATTGAGCTTACAATGACAAGTATATATATATGTATTCAAATTAACAGTATTACATTAATTAAATAAAGTTATTTGCACTCTGTATTGGTTTACTTGTTGGTCCATTTCCTCGGATCACTTTCCTAATTAAAGGATTATGAACCCAGACATAACATACAAATGTATGGAACAAATGTGACTGACGAGTTTGCATACACGATAGTGACCTGATTGCCAGGGTAACAATCAATCATTCGACCATAATTTTTTTGCCCATTTAATTGTTCTCGAGCATCTCAGAAATGATTTGATACTTCCCTGCCTTTATTATCTTCATACAAATTTCCATCAACTTCAATCTTTTCTCTTCCATTTTCCTAATCAAGTCTTTGCTTCTAAATTCCAAACAAAATCTCAAATTTCATAAACTCCATAATCTGCAGAATTATTTCAATGCATCCGACTCTGATTACTTTACAATTACTTTCATCACTATTTTAACTTCTCAATTAATTACTAGTTAACTACAACCTCTTAATTCACATTTGAATTTTCTTTCTATTTCAGTTGTATTTTTTCTCATGTGTCATAGCATCAGTCGGGACGTGAACCCGCTAACCCGGGACAATTGCTTGTAAAGCAGTTGTCGCTGACCTCTCGACCACCAATGCTTGACTTCAGTTGTATTTTCAGACCAAACTTTCTACAAATTCTGTATTTTCTGCACAAATTTTCTATAAATCCCATCAACCCTCCACAGATTTTTCTAAAACTTATTTTTTATTATCCTTAACTATTTCCATAACTCCAAAAAAATTTGACACAATCAAGTCGCTTTACCATTACCTAATTACATTTACTTTACAATTAATTTAAACATTAAACAACAGAAGAAATAACTCTCATCTTAATCCCACTTTATTTTCTTCCAAAATATGTTTTGCTTTTCAAAGAATTAATAAAGTATACTATAGAAGGTATTTCCAATATCAATAAAATAAAAAGCTTTCCCACTTCATCTTTCAACAATCATCACCACAATTCTGAACTACCCCCATTTTTTTTTAAAATCGATCAATTCCTTCGTTTCTTTTCACTGGAAAAATTTTATTCCGAAAAAAATATTTTGTTTAATGATTATTTATGAATGGAGAAAAGCATAATAGAATATTATGGATGTTTTTACAAGTGGATGTAAATTTACACTTTATATAAGTCACGCCCAGATTTTTTTTCCTTTCCATAATGGACTAGTATGAGATTGGATGCAACGGTGTTAAAATCCTCACATTTAATTCGACTTTTTCTTTAATGGAGTTGTGAACTTTTGAAAAAAAAAAAAAAAAATTTCATTTAATCAAAAATTATATTACAAACTAATTTTCTTAATTCTTTTTCACACCATAATTGTCAAAAGAAAAGCTATCGATCATTCTAATATTCTAAAACTTTTTCTTCACATTCACGTACAATTACATTAGAATAGTTTATACTTTGACCTATATTAAATTATTTAATCAACAACATCCAAACGTTTCCAAATTATTTAATTCGAGCATATAAGCTTATTTCGAAAAAAAAAAAAAAAAAGCTAAAAAGAATTTCAATTAATTTGCAAACAAGTCAATTTTGGATGGAAAATCTCTAGAAAAGTAGGAATTTTTATTAATTTAACTTTATCAATTTAAATTAATGCCTTCAATATAATTTCATTTTAAAAAATTTTCTATCTTCGTTTCAGATCTTGATAGTTTTTTTAATTATAGACGTGAGCACGTGTGGATTAAAACAATACTTAATGACGCGATGGACTCAGCTAGGATAAATTTGTAACATAAAATAATTGATAGCCTTAAACGACTTCCAATTTAATATATCTTACCAATCCCTGCATTCCTTTCGCTAAATATTGTTAACCATTACAGATTACAATATAACTTTTTGTAGAAGCATTAAAATATAATGTACGATAAAAATTAAAACTTTTAACGAGTTTTATATAATTTGAATAGAACATTTTAAATTTAAAAGGAAAAACAATCGCCATTATTAATTTGCATAAAACCAGATCTTAATCTTATATTAATTAACTGTAAACCCAGATTAACCACCTTAACATCAATTTGTACATATTGATTTAATACAAATCGTAACATTATTTTTTTAAAAAAAATCCGTTCTTTTGTTTTAATAATAATACGAAATATAAATATTTTTTTTAAAAATTGTTTAGAAAATAATACCGTTGCCATCAGATTCACAGATTTTATATACAATTTAGTAATTTCATTGTAATTAGTTTATAATAAATTAACCAATTTTACCCAAAACTTTTAAATTCTTCTGAGAATCATCATTTACAGGATCAATTTTTTGAAAAATTTCTTTCGATGTTATATCATTCGCCAAAGAATATTGTTCCGACATTTTTTTATTCTTAAATAGCGCCCCCTTTTATGTTCTCAATTTATTTTTCCTACTTCGAAAATTCCTTAGTGTAAGGTCACAGGGAAAAGGATAGATTATGCTACGTTATTCTTTTTAATGAGAATGTTTAAACATTTTCTATACAACCACACACAGTACTGACATAATAAATTATCGATAAGTAAAATGTCTTCACTATCATCTATTTATTTACTTTTATTGAAAAGTAAGGATTAATCTATCATTTATCTGATGTCAATGTCGGGTAGGACTGGCCAAGGAGTGGGTGGGTGAGGACTGGCCAAGGGGGGGTGGTGAGGACTGGCCAAGGAGTGACTGGCCAAGGGGGGGTGCAAGACCCCCGGGCTATGCATGGTACTGCAAGAAAATTTAAAAAGTTTTAACAAAGGGTGAAAAACTTTACTATAGGTCTCTCTTGACCAAGTGATATGAAGTAGCGAAATGACATAAATGCACAAGAATACAAAGTTGCAAAAATCTGAGTAGAGCATAATTACTTTTTTTTTTTTTAATCTACGTTCTTTGTTATTCAATTTTTTTTTTACAGCCCAAATCATTTGCGTTCTGGCTCCACTTAAAGAGAATGCTATGTAGGGATCAAGTCATTCTAATAAAACGTAACTTGCATTTAAAAAAAAAAACGATCATAAAGCAATGGAAAAGTTAATCGAAATATTTTAATAAACATGTCAAACGCTAAATTTCAATAAGTGATATAAAACAAATAATATTAAATTACTAACAGAATATAAAAATTATAATTAGGACTGTGGCGGCCTTTAAACGACCTAGATCCTACTTGTGATCTCCAGCTGTGATACTTCTGTATGTAGAGGACTATCCGGATCATCTATTGTCTTCTGGATCGTTTCTTTTATATTTTTCTGGTGTTTTCTAGAATATTTTAACAATATATTAACTTTCTGTTTTAGAAATAACTAATTAGTCCTATTGTTAGTTACATTTGACTTAGTCTAATAACTTAAGATTTGAAATACAGGCATTCTTCATATACCTAGAGCTTAATTATAAATATAGGGGATTTGAACACAGACTTTCAAGCACTTTTCAACTATCCACATTATCTCACACCACTGATACATATGTCCACACATATGTAGAAAAAATAAATAATCACCAATAATTGTTAGTTACATTTGACTTAGTCTAAGGCAGGGTCCCCGACCTTTTTGCACTTAAGAGCACATTCTATAATACCGGCCAGGTGACGGACACCATTTATTTTTCCAACCAAGTGGCGGGGGGCACCATTTATTTTTTCAATGTAAATTTATAGTTGAATATTGTTAATAATACACATAATGTACAAAAAAATATTTATTTCAAAAATAAAATTTTAACATATTAACGTTTATATTTTTATGCTGTAAAAGTATAGTATGCCCTACAATTTGATTACAATATAATACAATAATTTATAAGAAATTTTAAAAATTAAATTTATTTGTATCAGATAAATAATTTTTTATCATGTTCGGATAGCGGCGGGCACACGTAAAATGGTCTGCGGGCACGGTCTGCGGGCGCCATGGTGCCCGCGGGCATATGGTTGGGGACCCCTGGTCTGAGGCATTCTTCATATATCTAGAGCTTAATTGTAAATATAAGGGATTTGAACACAGACTTTCAAGCACTCTTAAACTATCCACACTATCTCATACCACTGATACACATGCCCACACATATGTAGAAAAGATAAATAACCACCAATAAACATATTTCATGCTGAACCAGCACTCATAAGTTGGTCCAGATTATCATCTCAGACACATACATATAATCACTGCTCAGTTTATATTACGATGGCAAATCTTCATACTTTAATGGACAGACTTCATTCTACTCCAACTTTTCAGCTATCCATCCACACCATTGAAAATCTGATGATGGAAAGCTCAAATCCCATGCTGATGCCAATATTTATTGCCATGCCCATGTTGACCTCGAGTCACTCTGACCCCTCATGTATAGGACCTTAGGCATTTAAATACATAGAAGAGGGATGGGCATGATACAGGTTTAATGTGTAAGATTTGAAATACAGACACTCTTCATATATTTGGAGCAATAATTGTAAATATAGGGGACTTGAGCAGAGACTTTCAAGTACTCTTCAACTATCCATTCTATCTCATACCACTACAACACATGTAGAAAAAATAAATATTCACCAATATATTTCGTACTGAACCAGCACTCATCAGTCTTTTCTACATATGTGTTAGTGGTATGAGATAGTGCGGATAGTTGAAGAGTGCTTGAAAGTCTGTTTTCAAATCCTATTGTACCATTTATTAATATATGGTACAAATACATATTGGCATTTGGTAAAAGCTAAAAAAATAAATAAAAGTAAATTTAGATTTTTTTTTGAGTATAATTTATTTAAAAACAAAAACCGTACAGTGAAAGTTAAATTGTTCTTTCGTATTTTTTTTTTATGTAATTAGAAATAAAAGTAGAATTGGACAGAACAAAAGAATTCCAAAAGTAAAAAGATAAGCTAAAAGAAAAATATTTTGGCTAATTAAAGATGGCCGAAAGATTTGCTAAAAAAAGAGAACTTTGTAACAGAAATTTTATAAGAAATTACCAGATTAATTATCAGCGTATATTTTTTTGATAAACAAAAGGATGCGCAAAAGTCTGAAAACTGGACCTCTAGTATAAAAAGGCAGAGACCACGTTGACGAATGTCTTGGCTCATCTGTATTTCTTTTGGGTTGGTCTTAGATTAAACAATCTAAGACCACTCCATGATGAACTAATTATTCATGCAGGAATAGGCCGGAGCTTTAGCTGACATCGTTACTGATGGACACCAGAGAAGCTTACACGATTAACCTATGGAATCAGCTTCAAGATCAACTTATAACCAATGGCCAAGCTCATTCTAACTCAAAAAACTATGCATAGTAAGCTACAATCTTCGTGAATTCACAAAACTTACTGGTAAACTATGATTCATTATTCCCGATTGTGACTAAATTGTCAACAAACCATCTTAAAAATATACGTATAGTAGGATCCCGATATTGACTTTCATTTATTTGATCAAGAGACTTTTGTGTAACCAAGAACTTTAATTGTTTTAATTATTTTATTTTATTAATTGCTTCATGTTTGAATTAGTGTGTTCTCTCCAGTCTATTTAATTAACAATTTAACGTTAAATATTTCAGTTTGTTAGAATAAAAGAGATTTTACTTTTATCAATCTTTTTCATTGTGCATTATTAATAATAGTTATTAATTATTATTAAATTTATTAATATTCGTTTATTGATATTTAAAAATATAATTTACCTTTGCCAATATGATGAGTAAGTTCCAGAAAAAATAATATATTTTAAAAATAATTTTCGTTATGGTAAAATCTAATACTGATTCTTTAAAAGCATTTTTTTTTTTAACTTGCGAGATGTGCTGGTGACAGATTTTAGCGGATTCTTATGAATCCTGGCGCCCAGATCAAATAAATTAAAAGCTGATTTCGTCAATAGCACAATTCGTAACAATTCTAGGCTGAGTTGATCAGGAAACATAGTTATGTTTTTAGAAATAGAAATACAACTTTCTTCTTTTTGACATAACTTGATCAACTCGTGCATTTATAATGCGTATAGAGGTCTAGCAAGACGGAAAACATTATAATGGTGACCCAACTCTGGCTTCGATACAAAAAAAACCCATAACCTGAGATAAGTTGTAATGATAAAGAATGTTACAACGATGACCCAAAAAACTCATAGCCGGAAAATAAATAGTAGTTTTTTTTTAAAAAAAAAAATTATAGAAATTAACTAATTAAACCCTGATTATTAAAATATAAATAATATTTTTTTAATATGACTTACAGAAAGAAAAAATATGTGTATATTTTTTTGATATGTCTAAAAAAAAAAACACGATCATGGCTGATATAGATGTCACAATTATTTGACTGGGTAGGCGGTTACTGAAGAGGGAGAAAAGCATAGCCCTGAGTCCTAGTACATAGTATATAACATAAGACTGCCTTTATATGCCCATCAATCTATTTCTAGCAGGGATCTCAATAAAGGGGAAGGTGGATCAAGTTGGACCAAGTTGCCGTGAGCCTGTAAGACCCAAAACGATAAGCAACGTTTGTTTGTGCTTATAACTTGGGCTTCTTATCATTACTATTACACTTAAGCAGAAAGGACACAGATGAATGTGGAAATATTTTGCATTCCCACCATGTTAGACCTAAAAGTGGGCGTTAAAGCCGAACGTCGCTTGTGAATGAATCTACGAAATATATCAGCATGCTAATACAAAAAAAAAAAAACACGAATATGAATTTGAAAACTTAAGAATAAAAATAGTGTAAACCCCTATTTTATTCTCATCTCCTGGCCCCAGTGGTAAGTACCATTTATTAATATATGGTACAAATACGTATTGGCATTTGGTAAAAGCTAAAAAAATAAATAAAAGTAAATTTAGATTTTTTTTTTGAGTATAATTTAAAAAAAAAAAAAAACGTACAGTGAAAGATAAATTGTTCTTTCATATTTGTTTTATGTAATCAGAAATAAAAGTAGAATTGGAGAGAACAAAAGAATTCCAAAAGTAAAAAGATAAGCTAAAAGAAAAATATTTTGGCTAATTAAAGATGTCCAAAAGATTTGCTAAAAAAAGAGAACTTTGTAACAGAAATTTTACAAGGAATTACCAGATTAATTATCAGCGTATATTTTCTTGTTAAACAAAAGGATGCACAGAAGTCTGAAAACTGGGCCTCTAGTATAAAAAGGCAGAGACCAGTTTGACGAACATCTTGGCTCGTCTGTATTTCTTTTGGGTTGGTCTTAGATTAAACAATCTAAGACCACTCCACGATGAACTAATTATTCTTGCGGGAATAGGCTGGAGCTTTAGCTGACATCGTTGCTGATGGACACCAGAGAAGCTTACGTGACTAGCCTATGGAATCAGCACCAAGATCAACTTATAACCAATGGCTGAGCTCATTCTAACTCAAAAAACTATGCATAATAAGCTACAATCTTCGTGAATTCTCAAAACTTACCGGTAAACTTTGATTCATTATTCCCGATTGTGACAAAATTGTCGACAAACCATCTTAAAAATATACATATAGTAGGATCCCGATATTGACTTTCATTTATTTGATCAAGAGACTTTTGTGTACCCAAGAACTTTAATTGTTTTAATTACTTTATTTTATTAATTACTTCATGTTTGAATTAGTGTGTTCTCTCCAGTTTATTTAATTAACAATTTAACGTTAAATATTTCAGTTTGTTAGAATAAAAGAGATTTTACTTTTATCAACCTTTTTCATTGTACGTTATTAATAATAGCTATTAATTATTATTAAATTTATTAATATTCGTTTATTGATATTTAAAAATATAATTTACCTTTGCCAACATGATGAGTAAGTTCCAGAAAAAATAATATATTTAAAAAACAATTTTCATTATGGTAAAAACTAATACTGATTCTTTAAAAGCATTTTTTTCTTTTTTAACTTGCGAGACATGCTGGCAACAGATTTTAGTGGATTCTTATAAATCCCGGTGCCCAGATCAAATAAATTAAAAGCTGATTTCGTCAATAGCACAATTCGTAACAATTCTAGGCCGAATTGATCAGGAAACATAGTTATGTTTTTAGAAATAGAAATACAACTTTCTTCTTTTTGACATAACTTGATCAACTCGTGCATTTATAATGTGTATAGAGGCGCTAGCAAGACAAAAAACATTATACTATATTTCCAATTAAGCTTCAGGTATATGAATAATGCCTGTATTTCAAATCTTACACATTAAGCCTGCATCCTGCCCATCCCTCTTCTATGTATTTAAATGGTTAAGTGTTCTATACATGAGGGGTCAGAGTGACTTGAGGTCAACATGGGCTTGACAATAATATTGGCATCAACATAGGTTTTGAGCTTTCCATCATCAGATTTTTAATGGTATGGATGGCTGTAAAGTTGAAGTAGATTGAAGTCTGTCCTATCTTAATATAAACTGAGCACTGATTATTATGTAAGTGTGGGAGATGATAATCTGGACCAACTGATGAGTGCTGGTTATCTTTTTACATGTGTATGGTAATGTGTATCAGTGGTATGAGATAGTATGGATAGTTGAAGAGTGCTTGAAAGTCTGTGTTCAAATCCCCTATATTTCTAATAACTTAATTGGCATTTCTTTCATTTTGCATGCACTTGTATAATTATCATCATTAAGCTTTTCTTTCATTTAATCCTCTAATTATAACCCATTAAGCATTCTTTGGTTTTGTCTTCTAATTATATAATTTTGTTATTCTAATTATATGGCTTATTTTACTATTACAGATCACCATATAACTTCTTGTATCCATTGATTACTCTGAATTGCACTAATGTATAAAATTTTGCCTCTGTTATTACAGGTATTGAAGCAATGGATCTCAATCAATGGATTAGATCCACACTTCACGTCTTTTAATATTGCTAATATAATCAAGTTTGTAAACAATTATTATTATTGGAGTTTCGGTTTGCCATTTTGTATGTATTAGATCTGTAGACAAAGAATTAGTTAATAAAATCTCAGATATTTTGTTTAAATAATGATTTCAAATATTAGATACAGATATATATATATATGAAAAACAAAAAAAAACAAGTTAAAAACTTGCTAACACTTGTATTTATGTCAATAGATGGCGTTCTACCAAAAACACCATCAAGTGTAAGTTTGTTTACATAAACGTCAGAGCAAGCATTCACTATCTCTAACTTTAATTCCACTTTCAGATCATGATTTCAAGCTATTTGCTATCGTCAGTGAAAGACAGGAATAAGAAACTAGATCTAAACACAAATACAAGCATTAGCAAGTTTTTAACTTGTTTTTTTGTTTTTCATAAATGTACCTTTGAGGTCTTTCTTGCAATGATATATATTGCAGAGGCTTCTACTATGTGGTGATGCTGAACTGATATCAGACCCATGTAGCTATCTGGCTTGCTATGCTGAGTTTGAAGACATTACGTGTCTAAAAGATTCATGCTTGCAAGTTGAATAGAAACTGTTTCATAAATGCTCAGAGTTTGTGTTTAGATCTAGTTTCTTATTCCAATTCCTGTCTTTCACTGATGATAGCAAATAGCTTGAAATCATGATCTGAAACTGGAATTAAAGTTAGAGATAGTGAATGCTTGCTCTGACATTTATGTAAACAAACTTACACTTGACGGTGTTTTTGGTAGAACGCCATCTATTGACATAAATACAAGTGTTAGCAAGTTTTTAACTTGTTTTTTTGTTTTTCATAAATGTACCTTTGAGGTCTTTCTTGCAATGATATATATTGCAGAGGCTTCTACTATGTGGTGATGCTGAACTGATATCAGACCCATATAGCTATCTGGCTTGCTATGCTGAGTTTGAAGACATAATGTGTCTAAAAGATTCACGCTTGCAAGCTGAATAGAAACTGTTTCATAAATGCTCAGAGTTTGTGTTTAGATCTAGTTTCTAAAATTCCTGTCTTTCACTGACGATAGCAAATAGCTTGAAATCATGATCTGAAAGTGGAATTAAAGTTAGAGATAATGAATGCTTGCTCTGACGTTTATGTAAACAAACTTACGCTTGACGATGTTTTTGGTAGAACGCCATCTATTGACATATATGTGTGTGTGTGCAGATATGTTCATATAGAATTATAAAACAGAAACTGTGTAATAAAATTAAAATAAATTAAGAAATAAATTTGAAAATAATGTTTTTTGTTTATTTTTAAATTGAGCATTTTATCTGGAGATACACTTTTACAATAAGCCCTAAGTACATTCTATAAAATAAAACAAAAAAGAATCCATTAACGAAACAGTAATGCATTTTCTAATTAAATTAAAGTAAAAGAAAATTTCTTAAAATCTATATTTAAACTTGAAACAATAAAATCATTGGGTTTATCAGAGGGGGGGGGGATTTTAAGAAGACAATGCTCAAATAGTTTAGAGCAAGTACCATAATTGCCTGAGTCAAAGATATGGATTTTACTTCGGGCGATTGCAAAAGAGGAAATTGTGGAATGCAACCTAAAAACATATAAATAGACGAGAAGAACAATAGGAGTGAGTGTTTGGTTTTCTTTTTGCAATACAGTTTGGAATGCAGTTTAAGGCAGTTGGGTGCAGTTTTCAGTTGCGCTGATTCTGATGATCATCATGCTTAATTCATATAAAATTTACCTAAATGAGGGTGTCAAAGTGTTTGGGGTAGGCAGACTGGGTAACCATCTTAGGTTCCCTTTGGTCCTGAATAGAATGAAGCCGGACAAATTTCTTTGAATGTTTAATTTTTGAACTGCCAAAATGTTAAACCCTGAATCAAAACAAATACCTAGCTATTCCTATGTTCAAAATGTGAGGCCAATTTCAAATTCCTCGTGTCTTCGTGGGATCAGGATTTCAAAGTGGACTGTGAAAATTGTTAAGTAACATTTTTTTTTATGTCTCCAGTTGATCATGTAATTAAGCGCCTTGTAAATAAGTGCCTTAAAATGTAATTTCTCTTTATTGATCTAAATGCTATCTTAATTTTGTAACCTTGACTTTCTATAATTGAATTTTAATGCCTCTGCTATAAATATATTTTCTGCCTTTAAATTATGCCTATCTTAATGTAAAGTTAGTTTTCTCTTAGTCAAGCAGTCTATAAATATTTGTTATTTGCGTATAAATGTCATTTAAATTTGATTTTAAAATCTTACATATATGCCGGTTTGCTTTTACCTAGACAAATTCTTACCCACCATGTTCTCATATTAGAGAATTAATTAACTGCCTTTTTTCTAGTTACGGTTAAAAACGTGATGATTTCCTATCGGTTTCCCGTCATTCAAATCCCATCATTTTTAACGCTATGGTAAAGATTTTACCGTCATTTGAAAAGTTATAAAAAGTTCCATAAGATGCTGCCCTCTCTTGAATTATTTTACAAGTAAAAAATCAATAACACTGACATTAAAAGTCTAACAAAGGAAAAAGGCCGTCCTTTCTTGAATCTGGTCAGCTGTTAAATTTCGACAACAAAGAAAATGGTTGTCAATAACTTTTACTGCTAGGATTTCTTTTGTTTCATTTCGAAAATGATAAATGAATGTTTTAGACCATTTTAAAATTATTTTGACAAATTATAAATTATTTTGATAAAATATGCTAAAAATAAAATTATTTTAGAAAAATAGTTAAGGCTTTAGCAAAAATTATTTACTTATCCACAAAGTAAAATTGGGAAAGAAATCACTGATGTCAGCAAAACTTTTTGGTTGGTGAGTAACGTTCATTTTAGATTTGCCACTATCGAATATTTTTATAATTATAAATAAAAATTTATTTTTTAAAAAACTTTCGTTCACTTTCATAACCTGACAAATTATTAATATACTTTTTACAAACGAAACTAAAGTGAATATAATATTAAAAGATGAATATATTTTGATGCTTGAGTTTGTGAATTGACCAATTAAAAGTTTAGATTTTTACCTCACTCGGCCAATAAAATAATCAGCAAAAAGGAGGTTAAAATATGTATTTTTTATTTCCAGACCAATGCCTGTCAGCAGGTAAAAATTAAGATTTCGTTCTAAGGGATTATTAATTAGAGCAACCTTTTCTTTTTTTGTTGAGGTGAAACGGTTGATATTTTATATTTGATTATACACAGAAAACTTACCTTATGCATAAATGGTTTGGTTTAGGAAAGATGCTGGGTCAAGTGTGTCCATTTAATTATATTTTAAACATAAAAAAGGGTAAGGGAAAATTTTCATTAATTAATCATTTTCAAAAGAGTTTAACAATATTGAACTTAAAATGTTTTGTTGAGATTTGGTTTGGAGGGAAGAGATGTATCACCTTAAACTGAAATATGATATTTGCATAATATTAAAAATTTATTTGTTGGGATCTAATCTGGGTCAATTCACTATTAGTTAAATCAGGGGTCCCCAACATGTGCCCACCACTATCCGAACACGATAAAAAATTATTTATCTGATACAAATAAATTTAATTTTAAAATTTCTTATAAATTATTGTATTATATTGTAATCAAATTGTAGGGCATACTGTACTTTTACAGCGTAAAAATATAAACATTAATTATATGCTAAAATTTTATTTTTGAAATAAATATTTTTTTGTACATTATGTGTATTATTAACAATATCCAATTACAAATTTACATTGAAAAAATAAATGGTGCCCGCCATCTGGTTGAAAAAAATAAATGGTGACCGCCACGTGGCTGGTATTATAGAATGTGCTCTTAAGTGCAAAAAGGTTGGGGACCCCTGAGTTAAATGTAATATGTCGCTCAATGTAACTTTAAGTTAAATAATTTAAAATTGTATCTAGTATTTGTTTTACATTATCTGGCACTATACTTGATTTGCTACCCTTTTTGCCTGAAAATGATACCACATGATGGATTCACTGGTTTAAATAAAATGTTGATCAGAACTTGAAAACAATAAAAGAGAAAATCCGAGGTATGCTGATCTTGGCAAATTTTGGAGATTCTTTTGTTTTCACCTGAAATTTGTAAATTTGCCAATGGTGCAAATTAATTTTCATTCCCAATGTTGACATCGCTGGGCTGGGGCAGTGAGATAATTCACTTCCTTCAGATTGAGCACCTCATGGTGGTTTGATCCCAGTTGGGTTAGATTTTACTTTTATTAATATAACACTGTCATTGGCGAATATCGCAAGATGCTTATTATATTCAAGCGTATCAATCCTCTCTAAACCATTTCTTAAATATAGCCAAATAAATTTCTCTCTTGGAAAATCTTTTGTTCATGTTAATAATAATAAGCAAAGGTATTGACATATAATTGTCTTTTCTGTACATACTTGAATGGCATCAACCCAAGAATTGAAATCAACAATTTGTAAGAAAATTGGCATATAAATTATACCGTTATTTTGAAATAGGCATACACATTAAGTTTATAATAACAAAATTGTCTGTTAATAAATAGGGATGTTAAGTAGTGAGGCATTAGAGAATTATAGATAAATGTTTATTAAATATGTCTGAATTTAACTTAATTTACCTGTGGTTCATTTCTAATTGATTTTTTTTTTTTTAATGTACTTATCCATTAATTCTGTGCTGCTATCTGATGGCTCTATGTTCCACACCACACACATTCCAAATATATTCTCATTATATCAACTCACTCATATGCTAAATTAAATTGAATGATCGAATTAAAAAAGGATTATTAGATTTAGAAGGTGGGTAAACAGGTTAGAATCTGTAAGTATTCTTGATCTTTGATCTCACGTATTGTTGGATTCAAGATATTTTTGCCCAGACTATGAATCATGTTGAATTAACATACAATTTTGACCTGTACAGTATGTTTGTGCATATATCTATCATTCATTATCTATGTGTGTATACACCTTTAACACACACTGAGCTACAGTACTATCTCCTTTCACTCCAGAGAAATATATTTTTTAAATAGAAAATCGCACATAATTTTTTAAGTAATAAATCATAGATTTAAGCTTTACACTTGTTAATTATAATAATAATAAAGTTGCGCTAACACACATATAAGTAGTTAATACATTAAAATGACTGAGTGCTTTCGAGAAAGACTATTTCTCATAATCATAGCCTATTATGACTCTCTCATTGGAATCACTATATATGTACAATATGCAAACTTTATGCAAATTTTATTTAGCCCATCTTTTGGGTATAACAAAACATGATTCTTTGCAATTAATGGTGGAGTATTCCACTATGAGGTAAGCTTTTTTACCTTATGTTTAACATTGTGCCTCTCAATGCAAACCAATTTTGCAGAGGTGAGTTCTAACTCATATCCAGATATTTTCTGAAATTGTGCAAAAATTGAAGTCCATTCTGGATAATAGAAGTCCATTCTGGATTAGTATGTGACTTATTATGCCCTCACAATGGATACAAAGCCTCATATTATGGTGAGATTAGAGCCTCCATAGGTACTAGGTTGTCACAGCATAAATATAGGTATAATAAGTTGCATACTAACCAAGAATGGAATTCAGTTTTTGCACAACATCAGAAGGTGTAAGGACATGAGTTTGAACCCACCTCTGCAAAATTGGCTTGTACTGAGAGGCACTATATTAAATGTAAGGTAAAGGAAGCTTACCTTATAGTGGAAGATTCCTTCACCATTAATTGCAAAGAATTATGTTTTGCTATACAAAAGATGGGCTGACTCATTCGCATAAAGTTTGCATATTGTACATATATAATGATTCCAATGAGAGTGTCATAATAGGCTATGATTATGAGAAATACACTTTCTCAAAAGTGCTCAGCCATTTTAATTTGTTGACTACAATTAATTTGTTAATTTTATACAGCTTTATGTTATATATGTGTTAGCACAACTTTATTACATAATCTTTTAAATACAATGATCTTTGACGCCCTTCCGCTAACTCTAGAATTCTTCAATCATTTGTATTTTTAGTTATGCCCTCAGCTTCAGCATCATTTTTGACATAATTTCTTCATTAATTAGCATACAATTTTGTGTTTTGCCTTTTCTAATGCTGATATTTGCATCCATTAAATTTTTCCAGATGTAATTTATATTATGGGAAAATGAACTCCTGAAACTGTTTGAATTTTCACTATTTGGTGAGGGATTATTTCATGTATGTGACATGGCAAGTAGCAGCTTCATTTAAAAAAAAAAAGGACAAACAATCTACTAAGTGATCACAAAGATGGACCTCTAAATCTGCAGAATCTGGAAAGTATAAACTTTTTTTGCTTATCTAATAGGAATTTTTTCTAAATTTGCAATGAGTAATTGAAAATAAGAACTCTCATCTGACCTACATAATTCAAAATCAGTTATTAATATTTTTTTCTGCATATGTTTAATTAATCATTTCCATTTCTTTTTTTCTGTTTTTGTTATGTGTTAATTAAATTATTTGACTATATTTAAATTTAAGTTGGGTGTGGACGGCTATATAGATTTGTTAAGTTTGTTAGTTTAAGGGAGGGTTAATCTTGGGTTAGTTGTTTCACGGTTAAATTGGGTTAGTGTATTGGATATACTGGTGTAATTAGTAAATGTAGTATGAAGATCCGCTATGTGCAGGATTACGTATATGCCGCACTTGGGCAAAATAAGTCCCATTTCTTAATGACCATCGGAAGCAGATGTATTCCCTGCTCCTTGGATCACCCCTTTAACCTATGAAATGGAATAGTAAGATGGCAAAAAGGACCACAATCCCTTCCTATGAAGTTTTCTTTTTTTATTGTTCTTCTTGCCAGACAGATGTAACATTTCTGTACTGGACAAGACAATTTCTTCTCTATAACCATGCTGTTCAAATGTGCATTTCTGACAGTATGGTATTGTGCTGTCGTATTCATGCTACATTGACTACATTGATATATCTGATAGATTGGTGTTGATTTGACTGCAAACTTTTGGCCTAGGGTTAAACAAGGGCTATAGGATATTTTCTTTTTTGAATGAATCTGTATGGTGTATCTATACTCAACATTATAAAACAAACTCTTATTAAAATCCATCTGTGCGGATTTTCTATATAATAATTTAAAATTAATAATATCTAAATTTATTCCTCAATTTTAAATATTTATATATGCGTCAATTAATCTTTTGTATGTGTTATTTCAGTAGTAGCTTATTTATTTATTTTATTGGAATCTTCTTTATTAAAATGTTTGTTTTAAAACAAGTTTTATTACAAATCTCTGTATCTCCTTGAGCTAGTGGCATGAGCTGATGGTCGGAATAAAACATATATGTAAAAATAGATTTTAACAGTACATATCTGCCTACTATATAAATTTGTCAGGTTCCAATAGCCTGGTGGCGCCCTGTATGGCAGATACGGTAAGACTGCAACTTCCAACCACAAACGTTACAATATATAAATATTCCTTGCTTGACCTTGAACACTGCACTCCTCCCCCACCTCAGAAGCATGGTTCTTCACCTAACAGTCTTTGAGATGAGCAGGAGGGTTTCTTGTTCTTGCTGGATGCTGGAAGTCTTTGCTGTGCCTTAATGATTATTTCAGTATAGTCTATCTCATTTTCGGAAGAGTCTCAAACCATCACCAATTCATTTTTTTCAGGGTTGGAGATCTCTGGACTAGTTGATGCTGCAGTTCCTACTTCAACACTGTTTCCATTATTTATGATTGACAGATATCATCTTCTCATCTGGTTTTTATGCTTCCAAAGTTTTATGCCCTCTTCAGTTTCAATTTCTGCCAGTTGATTTGCAATACTTTTCATAATGGTTGCTTTCTCCCAAGTTTTTTTAAATTTATTCAGTGACCAAACATTGTTACTTATTTCAAACTTTTTTCCTAGCATTACTGTCTCATAAATTTTTTATTGGATTGACACTTTATTCCTTATTTTTCTTTGAAACAAAAGTTCAGCTGTCCCAGTGGCACTTGATGGCATACAATATTGATGAAATGCTATTTCAAATAAAGCTTCATTTATATTTTTGTTTTTAACTTAGCTTAAGCTTTTTTTCATGTTTTGGACTGCCATCACGGCGAATCCATTCAACTTAGGGTGATATGTTGATGATCTTAAATGTTTTATTCCCCATTCATTAATAAAATATTTGAATTTCTCTGAGCAGGAAGCAGTACCATTATCCGACATGAGGACCTTTGGTGTTCTATGTATAGTGAATATTTTCTTTAAATTTCTCGAAAATTGCTGATGAATTAATTTTTTTTTTTTATAACTCGGTATTCAGTCTAACAACCATATGAATTTACCAATACTAAATAATAAATGACCTTTCCATGAACTGGCATGGTCAATATTGATTCTTCCCAAGCTTTCTCCAGAGTAGACCATGAGATGTATTTCTTTAGCAGTTCATCAGCTGTGATTTGACACTCTTTGCACTTTTTAATATACAGCTTGAGGTCTCTAGCTCTGACTAATCCTGGATATCTAAGTACTCTTCCATGACCATAGTATAAGTAATTTATTGTCCATCAATATACAGTCTTTATTTATAGATAGCCTCTCACATACTTTTTACAATCGTTTATTTAAATAGGGAGGACATCTAGGGGCCATTTGCTCCCTATCAGATTTTATTAGAATGCTGTAGCCAGAATCTACAATAGCCCATTCTGCTATTGTTCAACTATTAACAGATTTTGAAGCTAACTGATAAATATAACTTGCATGTTTCTATCCTAGGCAATTCTGCTTTATCTGAGCATCTAGATAATGCAAACACATGTGATATATTTTTTCATTGAGATTCCATATTGATTTTCTTAACGATGCATATCCCTTATTTCTTGAGACACAAACCATTCTTGGTCTACAATTGGGTTAATTTCCCCACTCACTGTACAGTGGTAATATTATTTTACTCTTCTTTCTTTTTACCTTTACTTTTGCAATTCGCAGTATTCTTATGGGATTTTTGTTATCATCCCAGGCCTTGAGGTGAGTTTTCTCTATCTTTGGAAGGAATTTTAAATTCTCAATTAAGACTCCCAATTCCTGCTTTTCATCAATGATATCCTTGCCTAGTATCAATTTCCATGGTTATTTGTTATTTTTCATTTAGTATAATTTGATCCGGATTGTCTATGGTAACAGTTTTTATAAAGCTACTTTCCATTGCACTACAGGTAAACTTTCGGTTCGGCTTCATATGGTGGTGCCACTTTTCTGGGTTATCAGTTATTTTTCTACAACTTTCACTTTCTTGCTTATTGCAATCGTGGGATTTGTGACCAATTTTTCCACATCAGAAACATTTGGATTTCTTTCTCTGTTTTAGATTCAACTCCCAAAGTTTTATAAATTGTAGCTTGAAATGATTCTGGTCTTGTGAAACTTATGAACTGTTCCACATCTAATTGCTTCCTCATACATCAAGTATTTTACTGCTAATAATATGTGCCTAAACTGATCATTTCTTATCCCATATAAGAATTGCTCAAGGAGAGTTTCCTCTAAGAATTTGTCATAAAGACACATTTTTGCCATCTGTATTAGGCCAATGTTCTTGTCTACTGCCTCTAAAATATAATCGAGCAATAAACTTGGATGACTGGAGGTTGAAATAATCATTTAGCTTTGTTACAAACTTGTGGTATTTCTGTGTCTCCAGGGATTTTCACCCAGTTTGTTTGCTATCTTGATTACCCTGTGAAGTGAAGCAAAGAGGCTATTTTTACAGTAGTCTTGGTAATATTATTTAGTGTAAAATAATTTTTTATTCTCCAACTATACGATGACTAATCACTCGGATCATCCACATTAAATTCCCATAGATTGACTTGTGATATGCCTGCCATTTTCTCTGTTAATTTAAATCCAATCATGACTGTGCCAATTTGCTGTTCAAGCAATTTCTTAAGATTTGATTTCTATGATGACTGCACCAATTTGCTTTGCCCTGTGAGCAGCAAGTAAATAATTGACAAAGGTAGAATGAAGCAGAAATAGAACTGAAAAGATATGTAAATCACATTTAACAATGAGAAAATCCAGAATGGATAAAATAGAAAAAAAGAACAATGAAACAAACAGCATAACCTTAAGACTATGTAAGAATACTCTTATCAGTAAGCAATTGAAAAGAAACTGGAAATTGCCCACATACCTAAGACAGTATATCTGAAGAAAAAAAACTCCCCAAGTTATCTGAAGTAAGAGGAGGCTCAATGTATATGTAAGGCAGATCAAGATAAGGTAAATAGTGATTTGAACTCAGAATTTTTCATTCTGTCCATCCTGCACTCTATCTCAAGCAACCGATACACATAACCACACACTTGTAAAAAAAATATATTGATCCCCAATATATGTATTTCATGCAAAAGCAATACTTATCAGTTGGGCAGATCATAATCTCTCTCTCTCTCTCACACACACACACATATATATTATTCTTTAAAATGAAATATATTCAATTTATAGACAACTAAATACTTAAAATATATAAATAATAAATTTATTAATATCTAATCGATTTTCGTTCAAAAAATGAACTTTATCAAGATATTACAACAATTGAAAAAATTCATGTGATTTACATATCATATACAGGTCAAACTTAACAATAAAGATTTTTTAAAATTTTCCAATTTTTATTTAATGACCATTTTCCACCTAACTTAACCGACCTTGTACTAAATTCATACATTTCTCTTTATTTTCATGTATATACAATGTTTCATATACTTTTCTTTCTTTATAAGTTTTACAATATTTGATGACTTCAATACTTTCTTCACAATTCATAATGTGTCCTGTTTCTAAAAAATGGCAAAATGGACCTGATTTAATATCTTTTCTTTTTATAGCTCTGTCATGCTCTTTACCCCTTTCTATTTTACTTTTTGCTGACTGACCTATGTATATCATCTTGCATATTTTACAAATAATTTTATATACTATTCCTATCCTATCATTCTTATCATTCCTTATTTTAGAATTACTTACTAGTTTTTTTAAAGATTTACTATTTTTCCATCCAATACCTATATTAAGATTTATTTTTTCTTTTCTATCATTTAGAATTTCATATACATCCTTAGAATATGGAATAGAAATCCATTTCTTATTTTTTCTTTCAATTTTATTGCTAACTTTTTTATACCTATTTTTATTTATTAAAATATTTTTTACAATTTTACTATTATATCCATATTCAATGTATTCATCTTGGATTTTCAATTTTTGCTCCATTGCATCTTTATCATTTAATTTTAAGCCTATCATTTTTTTATTTTAACCCTATTAGTACCCCCATTTTTTGACACCAAGGTTGATAAGATTCTGGAAGTATCATTCCTCTAACATTTTTATTTTTTATAAAGTATTTTAGGTATGTGGATGATATTTTAGTTGTAGGAAATGGAAGAAGCGTAATGAAAGCTTTTAATGAGCTTAATAAAAATATGTTTAATATTAAATTTACTATAGAAAATAATGAAGAAAGAATAAAATATTTAGATTTATTAAATAAAAAAGGATGAAAATGGAAAGATTAATATAAAGCACTACATAAAAAATAAAAATGTTAGAGGAATGATACATCCAGAATCTTAACAACCTTGGTGTCAAAAAATGAGGGTACTAATAGGGTTAAAAGAAAATAATGATAGGCTTACATTAAATGATAAAGATGCAATGGAGCAAAAATTGAAAATCCAAGATGAATACATTGAATATGGATATAATAGTAAAATTGTAAAAAATATTTTAATAAATAAAAATAGGTATAAAAAAGTTAGCAATAAAATTGAAAGAAAAAATATAAGAAATGGATTTCTATTCCATATTCTATAGATGTATATGAAATTCTAAATGATAGAAAAGAAAAAATAAATCTTAATATAGGTATTGGATGGAAAAATAGTAAATCTTTAAAAAAACTAGTAAGTAATTCTAAAATAAGGAATGATAGGATAGGAATAGTATATAAAATTATTTGTAAAATGTGCAAGATGATATACATAGGTCAGTCAGCAAAAAGTAAAATAGAAAGGGGTAAAGAGCATGACAGAGCTATAAAAAGAAAAGATATTAAATCAAGTCCATTTTGCCATTTTTTAGAAACAGGACACATTATGAATTGTGAAGAAAGTATTGAAGTCATCAAATATTGTAAAAATTATAAAGAAAGAAAAGTATATGAAACATTGTATATACATGAAAATAAAGAGAAATGTATGAATTTAGTACAAGGGTCGGTTAAGTTAGGTGGAAAATGGTCATTAAATAAAAATTGGAAAATTTAAAAACATCTTTATTGTTAAGTTTGATCTGTATATGATATGTAAACAATTGTTGTAATATCTTGATATGGTTCATTTTTTGAACGAAAATCGATTAGATATTAATAAATTTATTATTTATATATTTTAAGTATTTAGTTGTCTATAAATTGAATATATTTCATTTTAAAGAATAGTATATTAGAAAGACAACATAATGGTTTTGTAATGCCATCATTGTGAAATATATAATATACACACACACACACAATCAGTGCTTGGTTTATATTAAGATAGCAATCCGTCAAACTTTAATAGATAAGCTTCAATCACCCAACTATTCAAACATCCATTTTGTTGAAAAAGCCAATAGAATGCAGTTGGAAAGGTAGAAGATTGAAGCCTATCCATTAAAGTTTGAGGAGGAATTGCTATCTCAACATAAACTGGGCACATAAATGCTGGTTCTGCATAAATACGTATACCCTGGATAATGTACCTTTTTCACATGTGAGTGGTCAAGCTTATTAGTTACTTGAGATAGAGTGCAGGATGAATAGATTGAACATTCCAGAGTTCAAATCCCTCTATTTACATATATAGGAAAATCCAGTATAAGCAAATGTCATACTGCCTTAGAATTATAATTAAGTATATTTAATAAATCGTGAAAATTAAGAAACAATATGTGGAAACAAAAGAATTTTTAAAAAAAATCAAATGCTTGAATGCTTAGGAGTTCATAAGGAGCTTGAGCAGTTTATAAGAAGTTTGAACACTATAAGTAATAGGCATGACCATAATCCTTGAGTTCCACAGTTTAACCATTCTATTACTGTACCGAAATCATGAAGAGCAAAACCTAATCAAATGATTAATTTGGCAGGAGTTCGAACACTGGAAATGAAGGAGCTGAGCTGCACTCCATGGATCTCGATTTCCAGAATCTGTTCTATAATTGCAGTAAACTACACTGCACTATATTAGAATTACTTACTAATAATAGTATTTAATAAAAAGAAATAATTAAAAATAGTTTTTAAAAAAAGAAATAGGTAGACTTCATTAAAAATTAGAAAAGATTATTCCAGAATATTATAGAAGTATGAAGTGTATATATATATTGTGCCCTTTTGTATGGGTCACCATTTAAGTTTTGTGCTAATCTAGTAGAAAATTTTAAATTTAAGAAGTATTTTAAATGTGTGATGTTGACTTTGCTTGTGGTAATGTTACCATAAGTTTAATTAAAGCAATCTATGAGTATTTGATATGTGAATTGTGTTGATGTTGAGAGGGATATTTAAAAAGATGATGATGATTATGGAAACTGGCCATAATTAATACTGCATTAATAAATTTAATAACTAAATGTTTGAAGCTAAAGTATTTAAAAGACAAGTTAAAATTAAACCAAGATATTTATTTAGTTGATAAAGATTAATATGTTAAAAGGTGAATAGAAATATTTTAAATTATAAGTACTTAAATTGAGATTAATATTTGATTTTAATCATATCAAATAATTATTTTAAAATCTGATATAATATCTTATTTATTTTTAAAAATAAATATTTATTTTAAAAAAAGCAATTGTTAAGTTATTTTTAGATTATGGGAAGCGTTTCTTGTATTGTAAAAAAACAGATGTTAATTAGAGATACACACACACATGCTTGGAAGCTTTCTCATAAAGTTGCAAAAACTATTTTAAAATTATGTTGTGAAATTTATAAATAATACGTGAGTTATCACGAGATAAAAATAAAAGATATTAATGTAAAATATTAAATCTGATTTTTAAAAATATTGTCTTAAAAATATAACGTATTAAAAAAGATTTAATTTATTTATAAAAATGATCTTATAAAAGTTAAGATTTAAATCAAGTGAGAAAGAATATTTTAAAAAAATGTTTAATAGGTTTAAATAAACGATAAAGATTAATTTGAATTTAATAATGTAATAATATTAAATATTAAATAAGTCATTATTTTATTTTTAATAGTGTGTTAGTAAAATATGTAAATAAGCTAGAAAGTTTGATTGTTTAAATGTACCAATCAGATAAGGAGTTTCTGCCAGTATAAAAGCTGGATTCAATTGTTGAAGGGGGCTCTCTGTAATTAAATTTCTAAGTCGATTGTGCTATTGAGAAAATAGCTAAGTAAATTTATAAACGCTCTTAAAATCAGTTGTAAAATCATAAGAGTGTTATTGTATATAATTTTATGAAATTTTAAATGATAAGTATGCAGTAGAAACTTAATAATTCCCTATTGGTCTTCTCAATATCGAAACTCAATTTACGTACGAATAATCATGGAAACATCATGTATCGGAGAAATATATCAGAAACTTTATGCTAGAGAAATAACAGACGCTGGATTAGTATATAAAACTATGAGATGGAGAAAAGTAGTATTTTGGACTATAAATAGTATTAAAAAGTTTAAATTACTATTGTCTATTATAGATAGATATTTAAAAGAAATATGAATATTTCTATAGAAAGAAAGTATTTTTGCAGATTTTTAACAAATAAAATGTATATCTTAAGTAAAGATATAAGAAGTAGTAATTTTAATAAATACATGCCTTGTTAAGTCTTTGTGCTTAAAAGACTAAATATTGACGATTTGAAAAGGCAAATAGTTTATAAATATGATTATTTAAAATCGTAATATAATAAAATTATTATATTGAAGTAATCTAAAACGCTGGACGTTATAGATGGAAAAATAGATTCTTACCTAGATATATTGTTTTTGAAAGAATGCGCAAGTAATACGTGGACGTCAGGCCAAACCAAATCGGGCCAAGCTAAGTTAATGGAATAGTTAAATAAGAATAATTCAACAGTTATAAATTAATTTAGAAATAATAACTTTTGAACAATATTTTATTAAAGAACTGGATCCAGAAAGAGAACTTATAAACTATTTTTTTTAATTTTATTTTGTTTTCTTATGGGAACTTATTTTATTTTTTTAAAAAAGAACGTTACCATTTTTTATATAAACTTTCAAAAACACGTGATACAACGGAACAGGAAATAGTGTTCTATTGACTTTATACATAGGATTTATTAGAACTTTTATGGTAGAACAGAAGACAACGCTGGAAATATGTAATATGAACTTTTATTTTATTTATTTAACATAAAATTTAAAATATTATTAAACTATTAAAAGTAGGTTAGGTACATTTATTAAATAATAACTTAAAAATAATATAATATTTAATTACATAAAGTTTATTTTTATAATTAATATAACACGGAATATTTTAATGAATGTTTATGAGTGTAAATGTGAATATTTTTATTTTATGAAGCTGCAAATTCCTGGAAGACATGCTGGATAGCAGATTGGACATTATTATTATTATGGTAAAAACATTGTATAATGATAATTTGATGAATTTAATATGTTTTTTTCTTTAGATCAACCAAATATTATGTTTTGTGGAATGAATGTATAGATATTTTAAGAAAACACATACATTATATTGGCAACGAACTTTATTAAAATATGCATAAGTTTTAATTTATAATGTCAACATAATACAACATTACATAAGAAGCTTAGAAATAATTATATGATTCTTTCATAAATAAATTTTGATATTTTATTATGTTATAGTATTAGGAATTATATTTATTATTTATTTAGGTAATTATTTTATTATTTGCAAGATAAGAAGAGATTTGAAAAGACTCTATTTTTTTTTGTATTTTGTTTTATTAGATAAGTTAAGTTACGTTATGGGTAGAAGCTTATATATTGGATTGAAGTTTATTGAGTATAGACAATGTAGTATAGGTAGTTAAGATAATAAATATTGTTATTTAAAATTGATGTTTATTTTCCGGAAATTTTAGATAAGGTTGGAATTATGTCTTATAGATAGAAATTATCAGAAAGGATTAAAATAACATATTAAGTAAAGTAATGATTTTACACAGAAAAGAATCATAGAATTTATCTAAGGTAATACTTTATGAATTTGAAATTGATAAATGATTTAAATAATAGTATTTGAACAGTACAGATATGTAATGCATATTTTGGTAAGACATATAGCAGGAATTACATTAGAGTAAAGTATAATTATAGTCAATTATTTTGTTTTACATTACAAAGATACATTAATTTTATAAAGCTATTAAGCAATGCTAATAGTAAAGTAAATATATGATAGTACATTATAAATAGCGTAATACTTAATTAATGTAGCTATTTAATTAGTGAAGTTTCATTGTTTACACATGCTACATAAATAGTCTTGACATATATTATTATTTGTAGTAATTAAAATACACTACTATTTATTTTAAAAATTTAAGTTTTGAAAACATACTATAATATTATTAGTATAGTATTTGAAGAATGTATAATTGCTTGTTAAGCATATGAATTAGTAACAGTATAAACTTCTTGTATTTGTAATTTTCTTATTTTATTTTATTTATTTTCCTAAATTCTAAAACTGTAAATAGTGTAAATAAATTTACTGTAAGTTATTGTAAATAAATTTGTTAATTTGTTTTTTTAAAAGTGTGTCGAGTTTTCATTATTTTTCACCACAGCATTTTGACATCAGATGATTTGAAATAAACATAATATTTGCACCAAAAATGAATTTATTATTATTATTTAGAAATGAATACAATATTTGCTTAACATTATTTTATAAGAATTGATTGACATGCATAGAAAATATTGCAATGGTCATAAGATGATTATAATGCACATTATAAGAATACAGTATTGTTTATTGCCACAGATTATTAAGTATAAGATTTTGATCTATTTTAAAATGAAGATACCATATGAAGTAAAAGATCTACATATAATTATTTATTCATTTAATGATTGATTATATAATAGAAATAGATGAGATTAAATTACACTCCAAGATTAGTATTATTATTATTATTTAAATAAGTTAGGTGTATTTAAGTTTGATATAAAATCCCACATCATACTTATTTACATAATTTATTATTTTAAAACAACTTAGAAGAACCTGAGATTATTTAATTATATTTTAAGTTAAAAGTTAGGAATTATTTTAGTATTATTAAAGATAGTTATTTCATTTAAAAGTCATAAGAATGCTATAGATGTAGTGGTAAGATGATAAGGGTAGTGGTAGTATTCTTATGCCATTGAGACAGTATCTTGGGAGATATTGACTCAGTGTAAATCTGCTTATTACTATTGTAACTTTACTTCACAGTCTCATAATTTTATAAATACTTATTTAATTAGTATAGATCTAGAACTATATTGATTTTGATGATTGATAATAAATTTAATTAAGATATAATAATATAAAAGTATATTAAAGATAGATATGCAAATTTTAATTAAGCATAATAATGTAACTGAGCTAGTTATATTTTAAGCTATTTTACATATCAAGAAGTAAGGGTACAATATATATATATATATATTATCATCATTTTCAATCATTATTGATCCACTATAGGATGAAGGTTTCTTCAAGTTCAATTCATCTCTTCCAATCTCTATCCTCTCTTCTTCACCTCGTCTTTATCTCATTCATCTATTTCATGCATGGTCTCTTTCTAGATCTTTTACCATAAGATTTCAACCATCCATTTATTATCATCTCTTCTAGTATTATGACCAGCCCAATTCCACTTCAGTCTCTTAATATATATATATAAATTTTATATGCTTTGAATCACTGATCATAAATTGTCAAGTAATAATCAAATTTAACTACGATGTATATGAAATTTGATGGCTCATTAAAATTCTAATATTAATAAATAACAATTTGATCTTGTTTGCATTTTTATACTAGACTACTTCCATCATCTAATATGAGTATTGAACGTCTTTAGAAATGTTTAATTTATATTCCAAATGCATTCAACTGTTAATAATAGCACATGGGTTGGTATATGCATAATGTTTTGAGAAGTATTATTCTTCCCTTTTCTTCAGGTGTTGCTGACCTGTGACAGTACTAGCATGGGTTTTGAATCTGGACTCTTAGATTCTTGAGTATTGAATTTTAAGGTATGCTCTAACCCACTGAGCCATCCTGCCAAAGGCAACAGTCAGTAGAAATTTCACGTACTTATCTATGGAGGTTCCTCCTGATTTCTCCACTTTTTTCCTAAGATCAAAGTTGATTAGTGGTTTTCATACATCATGTATAGTCAAGCTAGGTTGACTTACGGGATTGTTTGTCATTGTTATGTGAGTAGCTTCTTTAATTTTCTTCTTTGTACATTTTCTTCTCTATCCAATATTATTGTATTTTCCCAAACGAACATATGTTCATTGGTACATACATGGTCTGCTACCTTAGGCACATCTGTTTTCTCTCTTCTAGTCATCAGATTGTGTTCTTGCAAATGCTTTTCTATGGGATGACTAGTCTCACTAATGTGCATTCTTCCACATTCACATGGTATTTTATAGATGCAGTTTTTTCTTTTCAGCATTTCAAGTTTGGGCTTTGCAGATGTTAGCATTCCATGTAGTGTGGTATGGCTCTGTAAAGCTGTTCTGATGTTATACTAACTGTTGATTTTCCTTAATTTGTCTGTAATCTTTGGTATGTATGGGTACACTACAGTATCAATAATTGTTTTTTTCTTTTGATGATTCTTTTTGTTGTCTATTTAAAGGTTTTCTTAATAACAGCTGATGGATAACAATTTTTCATAAGAGCTTGTTCCAAAACCAGTGATGTGAAGAAAAAAAAGATTTATATAGAACATTATGAAAAATGGTTATCCATCAGCTGTTATTAAGAAAACCTTAAATAGACAACAAAATGAAATGTCAAAAGCAAAAATAATTATTGGTACTGTAGTGTATCCATATATACTAAAATAGCAGACAAATTAAGGAAAATCTGTAATCAGTATAAAATCAGAATAGCTTTCCAGAGCCATACCACACATGAGGAATTTTTAACATCTACAAAGCCTAACTTGAAATGCTAAAAAGCAAAAACTGCACCTATGAAATATCATGTGAATGTGGAAGAACCAGTCATCCCATTGAAAAGTGCTTGCAAAAACACAAACTGATGATTAGAAGAGAGAAAACAGATGTGTCTAAAATAGCAGACCATGTATGAACCAATCAACATTATGTTCAATTGGAAAAATACAAAAATATTGAATAGAGAAGAAAAGATACAAAAAACAAAAATTAAAGAAGCTGGCAATGTATAGAAACCACTAATCAACTTTGTCTTACGAAAATGTGAAGAAATCAGGGGGAACCTCATAGACAAGTATATAAAATTTTTACTGGCTGGCTCAGTTAGTGTTACCTTAAACTTCAATACTCAAGAATCTAAGGGTCCAGGTTCGAATCCCATCTTAGTACTGTCACTGGTTAGGCCAGCAACACCTGAAGAAGAGGGGAGAATAATAACTCTCAAAAAGTTGTGCATATATTAATTTGTGTGCGATTACTAATAGTTGAACGTATTTGGATTTTAAAGTTAATTTTTTCTAAAGACATTCAATACTCATATTAGACAATAGAAATAATCCAATATATAAGAACAATTAAAACACCATCATCACAAACTTTCAGGAAAACAACAATCTGATCTGAATAGTTATCAGTAAGAATTAAAATATCTGATTTATTATCTGATTTAATAATTATATATTACAACTATCAATGCATTCTGAACCTAGTATTGTGTCATTGAATAAATATGGTCAGATCAGTTTTTTTGATGGATATGCTTTGCATATATATAAAAAAATAAAATACTAAATTTCAATGTTAAATTTGTCCATAATGTTGCCTTCTATATATAAAATTAAAAATAATTTTAAAACAAAATTGAAATAGACAACTCACTATAAATAAATTATTTAATACATCAATCCGGCTTTCATTCTTTAATGGATCCTTTTCATTATGTTTCGTTTTACATAATCATATGCAATGCGATGCACTGTGACCTTTTTCAGATTCAGGAATCTCTCAGCCACTATTCCCAGAGAAACCTGTTAGCCACTTCACCTTCCCTTTCCATTCCCCACCTTATGTTTTTCCCATATTCTTCTCTATCCTGCTCCATCCCATTTCCACAACATAATCTTTGTAAACTCTATGACCAATTATCCTAAAGCAACTTTCCCCAATGGACCTTATTTACATTATATTACAATAAATATAATTATTAAAACACATACATTAAATATAATTAATAAAATGTATAAATGTACATAAAAATTAAATTTATGTCGTCCTCCCCATAATAAGTATATATTTAAAAATAATCTTAAAAAAATAACTCTAAAGTTTCCAATAATCTAACAATACTCATTTCCCCCTAATTATGCTGAACCTTTAACCATGTTTACCACATTTGTTTAAATTTTCTTGAATATACAAAGTTTGATAACAATTTCTTTCCTTGTAGTATTACGTGAATATTTTTTTCATACTTCATTTTATGTCCACTATCCCAAAAATGTATATATGGCCCTGATCTTATATAACTTTCTGTTAATTGCCCTATCATGTTCCTTACCTCTTTCCATGACAGTCTTTTCTGTCTGACCTATAAATATCATAAAGGCAAATACAACTAATTTTATAAACCAACCCTACCCCATTTTTAATATTATCCATCCTTTTTAAGTTATACATCCATTTCCCCAAAGATTTACTATTTTTCCATCCTTTCTTAATATTATCAGGTAACTTTTATCAATGTGAATATAGAACTGAAACTCACTTCTATTTATATACGCATGCTTTACACTATCTTTTGTATTATTCTTATTATTTCTGAAAATCTTTTATATCTTATACTAACACAATCGTTATCAACTTCCATTTCTGTTCAAATGCCTCTTTTATATTCAATGTTAACTATCATTTTTTAATTTAAACCCTTTTAAAGCTGCTATATTCTGTGACCATATCTGATATGAGTTTGGATCAATTATATCTCTTTTTTCTTTATTCTTAATATAATGTTTAATAAGTATTTCACCATTTCTTTAAAAAAAATGTCTAAATACTTTCATCCCTTCTCCTCTTATTTCCATTGTAAACTTAATATTGTATTTTTATTCAATTCTTTAAATTCATTAACAATACTTATACTATTATAAGACAAATTGGAGAAGATATACAATGAACACTTAATAATAACAAGCGAAAATAAAAGGTTAAGGTTTATTATTTTAAATGAAATGGACTATGATAGACAAATAAGATCCAGTTAATAGAATTAAAACAAAATATAAGATTTTATTAAATTATATGAAATATATTCTCTTATTCTTCTCTTTCACTTTCTTTGCATATCTTCATATATATATATATATATTGCTTATAACACTTCTTTCATATACACTTCAATGCAAACAAATTTTCTTAAAAACTTCTTTATTTTCCTTACATTTTCGACTGTCCAGCAATCTTCACAGAGTATATTGGCTATATTTTCCATACCATATATTATATATCCAAAAATTGTCCTTTCTTCTTCCTAATCCTTTGTGCGATTCTCTTCTTATCAGAAGTATATTCTCTTATTCTTGTCTTTCAATTCCTTTACATATCTTCATATGTCAAGTTGCAATCTTTAAGTGTCCATATATATTCAATGGATCATTAGTAAGAATGGATTTCCATTCTTGCTATTAAAAGGTGTGAAGGTTGCCTTGACAGCAGTTAGAAATATTGGTTGCTATATTTACTGTGAATGTTTAGGTGGTTACTGGTTGGAAACTAATTACATCATTATCCCAGATTAGCTTTAGGCACTATTTCGCTTATTATTTCTAAATAATATATGGGCAATTTAAAAGTATTGCATTAAATAATGTTTTAGATGACTATTTATTAGTCTGCATTATAGTGACATGTTTATTTCATGTTTAAAGAGGTTTATTTAAACTTCATTGTAACAATATTTCATACTCTGTAGTCAAGTTGCAATCTTTAAGTGTCCATATATATTCAATGGATCATTAGTAAGAATGGATTTCCATTCTTGCTATTAAAAGGTGTGAAGGTTGCCTTGACAGCAGTTAGAAATATTGGTTGCTATATTTACTGTGAATGTTTAGGTGGTTACTGGTTGGAAACTAATTACTTCATATATATATATATATATTGCTTATAACACTTCTTTCATATACACTTCCATGCAAACAAATTTTCTTAAAAACTTTATTTTCCTTACAGTTTCAACTGTCCAGCAGTCTTCATCAGAATATATTGGCTATATTTCCCATACCATATATTATATATTACATATATCCAAAAATTGTCCCTTCTTCTTCCTAATCTTTGTGTAAGGAAAATAAAGAAGTTTTTAAGAAAATTTGTTTGCATTGAAGTGTATATGAAAGAAGTATTATAAGCAATATATATATGAAGATATGCAAAGAGAGTGAAAGAGAACAATGAGAATATACTTCTGAGAAGAGAATCACACAAAGGATTAGGAAGGAAGGACAATTTTTGGATATATATAATATATGGTATGGAAAATATAGCCAATTTACTCTGATGAAGACTGCTGGACAGTCGAAACTGTAAGGAAAATAAAGTTTTTAAGAAAATTTGTTTGCATTGAAGTGTATATGAAAGAAGTGTTATAAGCAATATATATATATATGATTATAAGAAGATAAGCAAAGAAAGTGAAAGAGAAGAATAAGAGAATATACTTATGATAAGAAGAGAATCACACAAAGGATTAGGAAGAAGAAAGGACAATTTTTTGATAAATATATATAATATATGGTATGGAAAATATAGCCAATATACTCTGATGAAGACTGCTAGACAGTCAAAACTGTAAGGAAAATAAAGTTTTTTAAGAAAATTTGTTTGCATTGAAGTCTATATGAAAGAAGTGTTATAAGCAATATATATAAATCACGTGAATTTTTTTAAATTGTTATAATATCTTGATAAGGTTCATTTTTGAACGAAAGTCGTTTAGATATTAATAAATTTATTATTTATATATTTTAAGTATTTAGTTGTCTATAAATTGAATATATTTCATTTTAAAGAATATATATATATATTATAATGGTCGGGGATGATGGTTAAGTTTACAGTCTTACCGCATCTGCTGACCGTTATAAATGGCTGCCCAGCATGTGGCATGATATTCATTAACCACGACTACCCTGATCAAATAAAATAGTTTAGGAGATAGTGCAAATAGCACCCTGAACATCAGAATAGTTATAGTAAGAATAAGTTAGGATAAGATGGCACTGTCAGGTATAAAATTGATCATTAAATAACTTTAATATTTGAAAAAGAAAAGAAATGATTTAGTAACTTAAAAAAATACGAATACTTTGAAAATTAAGCCAGTAATATTTTTTCGGAAATGAGTAAATTTTTTTTGTATTAACGTAAAGTTATAGTCCGATGTTTAATAAACCACGAGTACCTTGAAAATTAAGCCAGTAATATTTTTTCTGAAATAAGTATACATTTTTTTTGTATTAACACAAAGTTATAGTTTGAATATTGTGTGTAAAAAAAAAAAAAAAGATCTTTAACGTATTACTGTTAGCAATTAGTACAAACCCTAACTAAAATCTTTTTTTTTTAATCATTTTTTTTATAAGTTCGGTGATATGTAACGGGATATATATATATATGCGTTACATTCAAATTTTAATAGTAACTTTTTTTATCTAATACAGAATTAAAAACAAACTGTCAAAATGCACAAATAACGAATTATTAATTTATTAATATGTTAGATTGATTTAAATATTAAAATAAGCTTTAAAAAAATAAATAAATTATAGAATCGAAGCAAAGATTCTAATCTTTAAATAAAATATATAATAAAAAACCTTTTTAATAATAGCGAAGATTTTTTTTAATTATAAAAAAATTACAAACAGATCCTTAAGGCAAAATCACAATTAAAGAAATGATTACGAAATAGATGAGTTCTCACCCAGAGATAGAGACACAGACCTCAGTGGAAAACCCAAAATCTTATCTTGGACACAAAGAATAAACCAATAAAAAACAGACATGAAGTATGTTTGATGAATCCTGCATTCCAGAGATAACGTGCCTAGGGACTATAAAAGGAAAATCCAAAATATAATTAATTAGTTGGAGAATCAGAAAATTAAAGTTTTGAATTCATCTGTAAAAATAATTTTAAAAGTTATCGCCGTCACTAAAAAAAAATGTAATTAGCTTCATCATGCTTCCTTCGGTGCGGCCGGCCGAAGGCAGCTTTCATCTCCACGGATCCCAGGATCAAACCACTGGTACCGTCTTCAGAAAACATCATAAATGCATCTTCCTAAATCATCATTGCCCACAAGAAATGGATCTTGCATAAATTTGGATCTTCCTCGTGAAGGAACGAGCATGAACAAAGGAAAGTATAAATTTATAAATGAAACATAAACTCTCTTAAGTTTAAAATCTTCAAACTTTATGTGTTTTTTTAAAATGAATTATAGACTTTCTTTCTGAGCAAACCTGAACTTTTATCTTTCTATAAACTTTGCGATTTTAAACTCTTAGCTAAAGTTTTCAACGTAATCTTTTAAAAAAAAAAAGTATTGTATTTTATTTTTGTTTATTCATGTTTAATTACTATCTATTTGTAATAGGGTGGGGGTTTGTGATTGCAAACTTAAATTTAAAAAATAGAAACACATCGTTATTTGTGCATTATTAAATTTAAAAAGAAAAGCAGGTTACATAAATTTGCAGTAAAAAAAAAAAAGTTAAAATATAAATGTTATCTTAAAAATGATTTTAAAACCTTAATTAAACTAAAGATTTTTGTTTTAAATTAAATTAATAAAATGGTTTAAATGTTAGTTGAGTGTAGATAGCTGCTAGACTAATTTAAATATGTTACTTTTAAAGAGGTTTTTGATTTCGGACCATTTGTTTCGTAGTTGTGTCAATGCTGGTGGAGAGATATATGGATGTTTATATCAATGTAATGTAAAGTGTGTTAGCACCTAGGGCTACGAGTCCAACTGAATGCATGACCCCAAAGAGAGGTAGTCATATCATTGAAATGGACGCAGAGGTATTTCCTGCGCCATTGACCCATTCCAGTTCTATGGATTGAGAAGATAAGTCGGCAAGATAAGATCGCTCTCTCATCCATACGCAGTGTTTTTCTCTTATTATTACATACATGATTCCTTCGCCAGATAGAAGCACATTCCTATACTGGTTGAAGCTCATGTTTTCTCCAATAATATCACATTGTTCAGATGCACATTCCTGTCACATGATTCTATGCTAACATGTTCATATTGCATTGGTTGCTGATATATATCTGGAAGCGAGCATTGGTGTGGCTGCGGACTTTTAGCCCGGAATCAATTGTTTGAAAGTCTTTTAGGTGCGTGGTCTGGGTAGCTCATCTATACTCAACATTTCTAAAATTTAAAATTAAAAGTTAAAAACAAATAAAATAATAATGAAACAGAATAAAACAAATTTCTTCCTGTGTTATAAAAATTTTTTTAAAAGTTTGTGCATTATTAATTATATACGTAAATAAACTCTTTTTTTTTGTGGTATTAATACTCAGTGATTGTTTTTTTATCCTTTATTATTAAAAATATAGTTTAATTAAATATATACGTTTCAGTATCTACTTGAGCTAGTGACTTGGGCTGGAGGTCGCGGTCTTAACAGCGCGTATCTGTCAACTTTATAAATTTTCTAGGTTCAAAGTAGCCTAGTAGCGCTGTCGGCAGATGCGGTAAGACTGGATATTTAATCATCATCCCCGACCATTATAATATATATATATAAATTATATGAAAAAGAAACAATGAAAAGAAATATAGATGTTTATATCCTATAGCCTTTAAACATCCATATACATTTGGGAAAGTTAAAACAAATAATAATGATATGCCAGTAAAAGTGATATTAGACTTTAATAATTATATTTCTAAACATTTATGTGATATATAACAAGATTCTCATTACAATGGGTGTTAGCCAATATTGTATTAGGAATTCAGAAAAACTTATAAACTAAATAATGTAAAGATAAATAGAAACGGAATGATTGTATCATTTGATATTGAAAAAAATGGGTCAGAGTATACTTAGGGAAGATAGCATTAAAATAGTTATCGATAAAATAAAAATGAGTAATATAATTTCCGAAGAATGGTTATATGTTATCAAAGAAGCATTATTATTGATAAATGATGCTTAATATTTTAAATATAATGAAGAATTTTGGAATATAACAAAGAAATGGGATATGGGTTGCTCTATTAGTGGGATTTTATCATCAATTATGATTTGACTATATAGAAGAAAATATTTTTGATAAGTATATAAAAAATAAAACAGGCAAAATTCACTATACGTATGCCACACACAGCAAGCTAGAGTAATCAATGGACGCCAGAAGGCTTGTGCATAAAATCCCCATCTAGTGCCTACTCATCCAATATCCCCAGACTAGTTTCTGGCTTGTGGCCTTCGTCAGTGAGGAGCCTTGGATCTGAGAGCACTGCATCTAGATCTTAGGATCTAATGCTTGCTGTGTGTGGCATATGTATAGTGAGTTTTGCCTGTTTTAACAAGTTATACACAAGCATAAGAGATGGTGGTCATGTGTTTATATAAAAAATAGGGAAATTCTAGAATATCATCGAGATATTGATTATATAATTGTAATAAGTAATAGAAGTATTATTAATGCATTTAAAGAATTGAACAATATTAAGTTTACAATGGAAAAAGAAAAGGATTAAGGTATTAAAGGAATTAATAGTGAAATACTTATTAAACATTATATTAAGGATAAAAAAAGTGTATAACTGATCCAAATTCATATCAGCAATGGTTGCAGAAGATAACAGCTTTGAAAGAGTTTAAATTAAAAAATTATAGGTTAACACTATAAAAGGAGCATTAGAACAGAAATTGTAAGTTGATAATGATTATGTTAGTATGGAATATAAAAGATTTTCAGCAGTAATAAGAATACAAAAGATAGAGTAAGGCATGGGTATACAAATAGGAAGTGGGTTTCGGTTCCATACGCAGAGCATTTATATAAGTCATTGATTAAAGAAGTTACTTGATGATATTAAAATAGGATGGAAAAATAATAAATCTTTAGGAAATGGATGTGTAACTCAAAAAAGAATGGGTAATATTAAAAATAGGGTAGAGTTGGTTTATAAAATTAGTTGTGACCTTTTCAATGATATATATATATATATAGGTCAGACAGGAAAGACTGCCATGGAAAGTGGTAAGGAGCATGATAGGGCAATTAATAGAAATATAAGATCAGGGCCATATATACATTTTTTTGGATATTGGACATAAAATGCATTGCGTAAAAAATATTCAGGTAATAAAGTATGTTAAAAATTACAAGGAAAAAAAAATGTTATGAAACTTTGTATATACAAGAAACTTTAAAATGTGTAAATATGGTTAAACGTCCAGCACAATTAGAGAGAGAATGGCCATTATTAGATTATTGGAAACTTTATAGTTATAATTTTAAAAATAAAAGGGATATTATTGTTTGGTTTTTTTAGATTTGTAAATATATATAATGGGGGAGGGATAGGACTGTAATAAATTTAATCATTCTTATGTACATATATGTATTTTATTAATTATATTTATTGTAATGTATTGTAAATAATGTCCATTAGAGGGAGTTGCTATAGGGTAATTGGATATGAGTAGGAATTCAGGTAAACAGTAATATATGAGTTTTATAGATATAGAGAAGGCATATGATAGAGTAAATAGAAATAGATTATGGATGAGTTTAGAAAATTTGGGAATGGATGGAGCTTTAGTAGATATTATTAAGAAATTATTTGAAAATTATTATATATATCAATTAGGGAATATAGAATCAGTTAAAGTTAAAAATGGGGTGGGACTAAGACAAGGCTGCCCTTTGTCACCTATTTTGTTTGTATTGTATTTGAGTGAAATGGAAAGAGGAATAGAAAGATTAGGAAGAGGGATAGAAATACCATTAATAGGTAGTAAGGGGGTATATATGGTAATACAGCATCGATTGATCCACACCATAAGATGGCGCTGTTGCTAGTGAAAAACGAATAGATATAACGTTACCGGGCTGATTTGATTATTATTTTGTAATGTTATCGCATTTTTTTTTTTTTTTAAATAAATAAATTGATTTTTAAATATTTTTTTTAATACGTTTTGTAAAACCTTTTTTTTCTTTATTTTTTTGTAAAACTTGTTGTTTAACAAAATTGGATTACGGTCTTTTTTTTTTTTTAAAATAACTTCCCCCCCCCCCCCGCTTTTGATTACGGTCTTCTTTTTTTTAAAGTAACTTTTTTAATTTTTTTTGGCTTTTTACTTTCATTAAACTATCACAAAGGCAGTTCTGGGTGAGGAGAATATTTCTCTGTTGAAGAAAGGCCACGGCATCTGCTTCTGTAGTCTGCCATTGAAATGTTTTGATCTCGAAAAAGTGTCGGAAAGTGCGCGACTTGATCGTGAACTTTGCCGAATTGTGACTAACACTCCTCATTAACTGAATTCTGACCCCTGACAATGAAACCAGGGGCGTTGGGAAAATTGTTACAATTTTTACCAATGAAAAAAAAAAACAAAAACGTTATAATATAGTTTTCAACATTCAAAATACAGAAACATTTACATCATACACTGTACAATAGTTAAGAGTAATGTCTATAGAGAGTCTTGCATACTCATCGCTAATAATGTTCAACATACTACAGATGTTGGGGTAATGGGTGCACTTCAACATCTTAGCGGTTGAATAGTTTACTAGGCCGTAAGATTTATGAGTGGCCTTGTAAACAACATATTTATGTGCTTTAGCATAGAAACAGCACCATCTTATGGTGTGGATCAGTCGATGCTGTATTACCGTATATATTTTGTCAGGTCTTTTTTTTTTTTGCAGATATATTTTTGTGTGCAGAAAGAAGAAAAGATATGGAAGTTATGTTGAGGACATGTGCAAGAGTGGGTAAAGAGATGAGGATTAAATTTAGTGAAGAAAAATCAAATATAATGATGGTTAATACTGGGGAAAGAGAAGATGTAGAATTTTTGTTGGGAGATATTAAGTTAAGTGTGGTGAATAGATATAGTTATTTGGGAATTATTTTAAGTAATCAGAAAAATTATTTGGATGAATGGAGAAAAAATTGATAAATGAAGCAAAGAAAAGAAAGGGATTGATAAAGAAATTAACAGTGTTTTCATATAATAAATATGATGTAACTAGAATTATATGGAAAGGAGTTGCAATAGCAGGGTTAACATATGGTAATGATGCATTATATGTTAGTAATGGGGTATTAAATTACTTAGAAAAAGTTCAAAGGGAAGTAGAAAGACATGCATTGGATGCAAATGTGTGGACAGCAAGGGAGGCAATTCAAGGAGAAATGGGATGGTCAAGTTTTCATATGAGAGATGCAAAAAGTAAAATGAAAATGTTTGGTAGATTGCAGTTTATGGATAATAAAAGAGTAGCTAAAATAGTATTTAATTGGGTTATGAGTAAAGGGCAGGTAACAAGATAGGTGAGAAAGGTAATACAGTATGCAAAAGATTTGGATAAAGAATTTATATCTGTATATTTGTACAAAAGATGGGATGATTGTGTTAGGAGGATTGTTGAGTGTTATAGTGGTAAGGAATGGGATAAAAGAATATATTTATTAATAAAGAATAGGGAGTTAGAGAGATAGAGAACTAGTATAAAGAGTAAAAAATTTAAATATATATAGAAATAAACAGAATATTAGGTGTGAGTTAATTTATGATAATAGTAAGGAAAGTAGTTTATTGTTTAAGGCTCAAACAGGATCTTTAGCAGCAAGAGAATATACATGTAAATGGAATAATATGGGTGATTTAGTCTATAAATTATGTAAGGAAGAAAATGGAAAATATTAGGCATTTGTTAATTGAATGTAAATGCTTGAAAACAGAAAGGGCACATATAATGAAGTTATGGGAAAATAAATGTGAAAAAAGTGATTATACAGAAAGTAGATTATTAGTTTTTATGATGGGTTTGGAAAAAGATAAGGGGGATTTAGATATAAAGGTTATAGAGTTGACAAAGATTATGTTGTGGAAATGGGATGGAGCAGAATATGGGAAAAATTAGACTGGTGAATGTAAAATTAAGTAGCTAACAAGTTTTTCTTGGTATAATTGCTGAGAGATTCTTGACTTCGTTTAAGAAGAAGCTACAGTACATCACACCACATCACGTGATTGTGTAAAATCAAACATCTTGAAAAGGTTCCTTCCATTAAGCTGAATTGATGTTTTAAATAATTTTTTTTATTTATAATGAGTTATCTATTTCAATTTGGTAATAAATTGATAATTTTTAAAAAACTAATATTAAGAGAAAAAGTAAGTAAATAAAAAATGTTTGGCCTCTGGCCTATAAAAACTTGTTTCTGCAATTTGAATACTATTCACATGATGTTTGAAAAAGAAAAAGAAAACACAAACTTGTTTTAGTAAAGAGTGTACTATTGTTTTTAAAAAGCACTATAATTCTCTTATATCTTATTCAAAAACCACCATTGTTCTGATCAAACACATGATTTTAATCATAGGTTTGTAATGATGATATATTATAAGATGTGATATGTTGGACTATTTCCATCATTTATGAGTGAATGTTGAATGTATAGAAAATTTTAAACTTTATTTAAACTTTCCAAATACAAACAACTTATTAGTAATAACACACAAATAGGCAATACAGATTAGTAATTACTCAACACCTCGAGTAGTATTACTCTCCACTCTTCTTCAGGTGTTGCTGGCCTATATGCACAGTGACAACATTCGCTTAGGAGTTGAACTCACACCCTTAGATTCTTGAACATTGAATTTAAGGCAAACACTCTACCAACTGAGCTAGAATCTAAGGGTGCGAGTTCAACTTCTAAGCGAATGTTGTTACTGTGCATATAGGCCAGCAACATCAGAAGAAGAGCGGAGAGTAATACTACCCAACGCATTGTATAATTAATAACCTGTATTGTCTATTTGTGCGTTATTACTAACAAGTTGTTTGTATTTGGAAAGTTTAAATAAAGTTTAACATTTTCTATACATTCAATATTCACTCATAAATGATGGCAATAGACGAATATATCACAGCTTGTTCCAACAGTTTTATCATACAAAATATTTTCATATCATTAAAACCGTGTGCTCAATAAAGACACATGAGAATAATACTTTTAAATTAATAAATAAATATTGGAATTCAAAATGTTTTCTAAACAACATCTGGATGATAAAAATAAAGCCCTTATATTCCCAAAGCTACTTACAAAGAATTGCAGAAAGTTGATCAATTAATGACAATGAAATGTGTAATTTTTGACTCTGAGGTAGGAATCAAGATGTACAAAGACTAAGAAGAAACCAGTTAAGATGGTTAATCTCTTCAGGAGTTCCTCTTTCTCAAACGCATTAAAGGCAACTTAGGATATGCTATATAGGTCATCTGAATCTTGTTGAGTTTTTTTTTGGTAAGTTTTGGGTTAAACACGTATAGAGTTAATATTATGAAAATAATTATTAATATATATAGATTCATTATTAAACTTTAAATCAAACATAGCTTCGATGTATATGTAAACGAACAGAGTAAATTATCTCCCCCCCCCCCAGCTATGAACTAAAAGCACTCTAAATGTTGAACAAAGGATCAAGAATAGAAATGAATCTACCTGTTCTTGGAATTCTGATACCTTTGTCAACAGTATTGGTAAGTCAGAATGAAATTAATTTATCAGCTAGATGGAAAATGGCACTTAGTAGTGATTAGTATTATAATATCTGATATGGTGTTGTAACTAACTAACATTGCAATTAAGTGTATTTTTTATTTAATGAAGTAGTATTTGTCTAGTTTTCATTTATAACAATCACTTTAGTCAAGCGTTGTTAGCCGAGAGGTCATCACAGCCGCCTTGCAAGCAAGTAGTTGGTTGCAGATGGTTGTGGGTTTGCGTCCCGGCCGATGTTATGACATATGAAAAAAAAACAATCACTTTACCTTATTAATATGCAAAAATTGTAATGCTATTTGCTTGTTTTTTTAATTGTCAATCATAATACATGTTAAGTTTTCTATCTTTAAGCATTCTATGGTAACCAGGCAAATAGAATAAATGAATAATATATTTTGATCATTAGCTGGAAATAAATAATTTTAATATTTAAAATTATAACCTGCACTTTATAATGGTGACTTCACAATATTATACTATTTACAACTTTCCTAAACAATTCAACAATTTTTTTAATCAAAACTACAGTTTCGATTGCCCTGCAGTCATCATCAGCTCTTTCCAATCCTATTTGTAGAGAGCTCTGGTGATGATTGCAGGACAGTCAAAACTAGTTTTGATAATAATAAAAATAGTATTGTTGAAATGTTTAGGAAAGTTGTAAAAGGTATATGTAAAAATATAAATCAATGCATAAGAAAAGGAAGAAGAAAATTATATCACTTCACAATATTAAGATGTATATATAGTATAGTGATGAAGCTGAAGGCCCACATGAGTAAGGGACCTATAATCTTAAAAAAATTTTTTTTTCTTATACTAGAAGTTTTTCAATTACATATTTTCAACTGCGTTGTATTAAAATCATAATTACAGTTACAGTAAATTGTTTTAATATTTAAAAATTATAAAGTTATGATAATGAAGATTTGAATGTTTTAAATCAAGCTATACACAGACTTTTTAGATTGTGTAATAGAGGTCACTTCCACACGTGCTGATACTAATACAACAGGAATTTGCATAGATCTAATATTAAGAAACATTCTCACTTATGCATAGAAAAACAGAAATTGAAAATATTTTCTACATCTTTTAAAATATCAACATCATATATTAACACAGTAGCAGCATAATTTCCCACCATCTCTATGCCTATTAATAGTTGAAAAATGATATTGTTTATCAAACCCCTATTCTGGGATATCCTATCTAATATCCCCAGATTGTTTTCAAGCTTATGGCTTTTATCAGTGAGGAGCTTTGAATCTTGGACCAGTGCACCTAATACATCCTTTTAGCACCTATCATTTTCTTCTGCATTACACTATTAAGTTATCAGCTGAAATAAAAAAAAAAAACATGTTTTCAATCTTTACCAATATGGTAGCATAATCATATAGATCTAAAACCAGTTCAGTTTCTATATATTATGACCACAGGATATAGGTTCCCATAGTTATCAAAAAACTGAGGACATCAAAATATATAGATCTATATGATTATGAAAGCACATTGGTTTAGATTGAAAACATTTTTTTAAAATTTGGGCTGAAACTTTGATAGTATGAGATGTAAAAGATAGCTATTGCTAGGAGATTGCATTAGGCCCTGTAAGTCCAAGTGCATTGCTCCAAGATCCAAAGCTCCTCACTGATAAATGCCATAAGTTCGAAACTAGTCTGGGAATATTGGATTTAATGAGCAGTATCATTTTGCATCTATTATTAATTACTAAATCTTGCAGGGAGATGGTGAAAAATTATGCTGCTATAACAGCTATATGTAAGCTGAAATCATGTGGTCAGGTGATAGCAATCCCAAAGATAATCAAATCCTTTGAATAATTTAACATAAATTAATTTTAATGATTTCATTATGGGGAAAAAAAAATCTTATAAAATAAAATATTAATCAATTAAACAAGTTTCAGAATTATTTATTGCTGAGAACATTTGTAAAGTGAATTTAATGATATACATATTGTTTGCATGCTGATATATATATATCTTGATTGTTACTAATGTTAAAAGATCTAGTAAATTAAAAATAATAAAATATTTTTTTTAAAAACAGGTTTAAAGATTTTATAACACCACCTATTGAGCACAAGAAACAAATTAAATATAAAAGATATAATTAATGATTTTGCAAAAATGAGAAAGACAATTTTTAAAATGAAGAAGTTTATTAATTTGCTTTATATGATAACTAATTAAAATTATTAATGTAAACAAATGAGCATAAAAATTAGGTTTTTGATAGAGGGAGTGCACGTTTGTAACTACGTCACTGATGGTCTTAATATATATAAAATAGAAGTTCAATTAATTATCAGTAAATAAAATTTAGCAATCATAATATGCCTAAATAATGAACTTATCCAAGGTATAATGTTATCAATAAGGACATTAAGAAAAGCTTAATAAATACTATGTAATACATCAAATAAGACAATATAAACAACAGATTAAAATGATATAGAATGATTACTTTTAAAAATAAAAATGTGGACTTAATTGTGATGCACAGTAAATTAAGAATTCTCCTTAATAGTAGGCCAAATACAAATTTTATAAACATAATGCCAATAACACACTTTGTTTCATTGAGGAATAGTTTAAACAGAGACAAAACTTTTCATACAATAGTGCCACCCAGTGCAAGGCAGAATAGGCACTAGATAGGATTTTGTACATAAATCTTGCATCCATCGATTAGTATGGCTGGCACTAGGTGACACCACTATATGAAAAGTTTTGCATCTGTTTTAACTTCTGTAAGTATAGAAAATTTTGATCATAGGGTGTTTAGTGAGGAATAGTTTACATAGCAAATATATTTTTCTAGAACATGTTAAATCTGCCTTATTGTCATACAGCAGTTACATTTATCATTATTTCAGCTAAACATTTTGATGTTTGGCAATGAACATTCCAGTAGGGAAGGCAATTTAATTAGTTTTAAAGTGATAATCTATTTAGGTTGTTAGCCACATGTATGTCCTATCCATTGATTGAAGTACCAAAACGTATCAATAAGCTAATCACTAAGTTTCATTTTTTCTATAAAAAATCAAAAACAAAAAAAGCATAAAAAAAATTTATTTAGAAAATCTAAAAATGATATGATTAGCAGATAAATAATGATTAAAAACATATTTTCAATAAGCATGATCAGTGCGAACATTTGCCGAGAAATTTTATTACAATCATGGCAAATGATTTATAAAGGCAAAGCAAAAAAATATGAAAATATATGTTTGAAATCTGAAATTAATCTATTCATTGAACAAACGGATTGAAAAACAAATATTTTCATTAAGTGTCATCAATGCAATTATTCTGTAAGAAATTAAAATTAGCACTTTCTTTTATTGCTAATTTCTTACGTAATTTTCAATCAATCAATCACTTTGTTCGCTGAATAGATTAATTTCAGGTTTGATTCCTAAAATAAATTGTATAATTTTCATTTTCTCAAATATATTTTCATGTTTTTTCCCCATTATTTCAACTGTTTGTAATGATTACTAATAAAATTTCTCATGACATTTACGTTTTACATTGATCGCACTTATTGAAAATATTTGCTTTCCAATCATTGTTTGCTAATGATATCATTTTCAGAATTGCTTTCTAGAGAAATTATATTGTTTTCATAATTTTCAGACACATATTACTTCATATTTTTGATTTTTTTAAAATAAAAAGTATGAAATTTATTGATTAGTTTATTCTAGATTACTTTGGTATGTAGATGGTCGCTTCACCAATAAATTCCATGTATGTACAGTTAGTTCTTTATTTGAAATTGCAAACAAACTATCATAAATATATATAGTACTTGATATAAAATGTATCAATCTAGTTTATCAAACATTAGTCGGCAAATGTGTAACTAGATATCTTTAAATAGAAAATGAAACAATGGGGAGAAATAGTCAAAATAAGTCATATATCACATGACCCTATCTCTTTAATGGGGAGAAATATTCGAATCCTTACAGCTGGCAAATGGCAACTTAATACTTTCCCCTTTAAATTTTCTTTACAAATAGATAATGAAAAGACTTTTTCTTTGAAATGAGTTATTTAAATGTTCGACTTATTATATTCTTTATCTACACAAATAATAAATATGGTGATACTAAAGTCTAATTTACATATATATATATCAACAGATTCCGAACTCTGGTCTCCACAGAAATTTATTTTACAAAAAAATAAAGCATCCAAAAATCAAATTAAAATTACAGGTAAAATAAACTTACAAAATAATTCAAAAACAAATATATTTCTATCATTAGTGCAAAATCTGACAATGTTCATATTTAATGATATTTTCATTTTATTTTTGCAATACATTGATCCAAACATTCATTTGTAATTTTTATTATGTTTTGATTAAATAACATTTATACTGATGATGCGAGGCAATTCGTTAAAATTTAGTCTTTCGTATTTACAAATTTCCAATGTTTTCATTCATGGTTTTCAAATATAAACTTATTACGAATTGTAGTTATTTCTATTTTATTATCTTAAACGTCCATCAAATAGATGTGCAATTTGATTTGAAATATTTATATTAATTTCAAATCATTATTGGCAAATAGTAAATTTTCTAAATTCTATTAACTATGTTGAGATTTTTCTCAAACTTTTTGAAGTTTTTTGCATCCATAATCCCATATTTGTATAATTGAAAGGTTATTAAGTTTATCAAGTTGTTACATTATTATCTCTATCTGCAATATTTTAACTTGCTAGGTCTGAAGTGTAATCTGATAAGATAATCTTCATAATCACTTTCTATCATTTTATTGTGAATAGAAATCTTATTAATTAATTTTAAAAAAAATCTGTAGTATAATTTTCACTCCACCACTCTCCTACGATATGAACTGGGTTCTACCTGCTTTTAATACCTTGTGAACTGCTGTAATAATAAACCTTTGACCAAAGACATGAAAAAGATCTATGATCCCCAAGATGCACATTTAAAGCTGAACCAGCACTCATCAGTTGGCCCAGACCACAATCTCTTACACATATCTTTATCATTGTTCAGTACCTATATATATATATATCAGCAAATTACTAGTTTAATTGATGTGTCAAGCATGCTGCCCTTACAACTGACACAAATCACTTAACAGAAGTATATTAATAATCTTTTAGTCATTCATTAGACTGATGATTATCCATTAAATGAATATTCCTGTAGTATAATTTTCTCTACTTCATTTTTCACCCAAGGTATGGACTGGTTTCTATCTGCTTTTATTAACACCTTGTGGATAACTCTGGACATATGGCCAAAGGCATATGAAAAATATGTATAATCCCCAAAATGCATAATTCATGCTGAACTAGAACTCATCAGTTGATGCAGACCACAATCTCTTACACATATCTTTATCATTGTTCAATACATATTGTAATGGAAACATGTCTTTACTTGGTATGACAATATGTTACATAGATCATCACAAAGGATAAATCTGTCTAGGCTCTTTACACCTTTATACCCTCATTAATGTGAGATGAGGAATCAAGTGTCAAACTATACACATCTACTCACTTCGTCCTTACCATCTTTCATTTCCATTATTCTCAAGTTTCAAACTCAGGGAGAATATGCAAAGTCGTCTAGTTTAGGGTATACCAATATCACTTCAAATGCAAGTATGCATAAATGTGTAGTGTAAGAGGATAGAGATCAATGTGTAAAAATATGTGTAACTGCGTAAGAATATAAGTAGGTGTGTGAGAATATACGACCAATTGAAAATTTGAATATAGTAAAAATACACTGAGAGTTTTTACTTTAAACATTTATGTAATAAATGAAACACAGGCTTATTATATACCTGTGTTTATATATGTAATATATAGGGTGTATGAGCACAGACTTTCACATGACCCATCACTCTCCACTCTATCTCATAACACTGATACAATTAAACACATATATGTCGAAAAGATAAGTAATCACCAATATACGTATTTCATGCTAAACCAGCAATCATCAGTTGGTCCAGATTACCATCTCTACACATATATATTCCAAGTGCTCAGATATAAAGATGGTCAATCTTCATACTTTAATGGACAGGCTTCAATCTACTTCACACTCCAACTTTTCAGCTGTCCATCCAATTGAAAATCTGATGATGGAATGCTCCAAGGCCATCCTGAGGCTGAGATTCTTGTCACTGTTGACCTAAGGTCAATCTGATCCCTCATGTGTAGGATATAATCCATTTAATACATATCTCTACTATGTAATAAATGAAACACGGGTTTATTATATACCTGTGTCTATATATGTAATATATAGGGCGTATGAGCTCAGACTTTCACATGACCAATCACTTTCCACTCTATCTCATAACATATATGTGTTCAAGTGTGTCAGTGTTATGAGATAGAGTGGAGGTCGTGTGAAAGTCTATGCTCATACACCTTTTAAACATTTATATAAATTTAGGAAATTTTAATAACAAAATATAAAATATTTAATTTAACATCTACGGTTCTTCTTTGGTTGTAGTTTTTTCAATTATTACTCCAAATCCCTACAAAGAATAACTCTTAATGTCCATATTAACAAATAAAATTTATTTTATACTTATGACTGTCTAAATCATTCTTACTTGCTAAATTATTATATTGAAATTATAATTTGTTTTATTCTCATTAACTTGATAGGTTAAGTTTATATCAATCATATTGATATGGGATCCCCTCGTTACGTAATACAATTATATTAAAGCTAGCGAAGACCACTTATAATAGAAATAATTAATCAAATATACTGAATGCATTTAACTACAATATTAGTATTAACAAACAAACACAAATAACTGTGTAACTGTACAGATGTTGGGAATAAATATATATTAGGTAAAATCTTACCTTTCCCTTGATGATCGAATTTGCAAACAAGCAAGTTCTCATTGTAACCTATATTTTATTTTTAATTTACAATAATGGTAGTAATATTTCTACCTTATGCTATGCATTAACACTTATTTTACCTCCTATGTATCCATATTAAAGGAAAGATATAAACAAAGACATCTTCAACCTAAATGTAGTTTGAAAGTTCATCAGGAAACTGTCCTAGTGAATGAATACAATAATCCTCGATAATCCATTTCAGGTATAGATGTTAAAATGTGTGTTCTACAATATCCAACAAGTAACTTATAATGTCCTTCCTTAGAATTTCTGCTTTGGAGTGTAGAATTGTTCAATCCATATATTAACAGTAAATTTGATGTTTTGAAGCATAAGTGGTAGCTAGATCAATTTCCTCAGTTTGACACTTATAGCTTCCTGGGTAATGACTTTCTTTCCCTGATATGATTTTGCAATTAGCAATGCATGATTGTCTGTATCTTTATTTATATATTTTTATTAGAATGTTTTGAGTGAATTAAGAGCAATATTATAGATAATTCAATTTATGATTTAGAATTACAAACACTTTGGAAATTCCAATAATTCCGAATTTAATTTTGGAGATTTCAATTTCCTCAGTTGTCTAGTTTTGAATCGATCTGCTTTTTATTCCTTTCTTGAATATCCAAATACTTATTTCTATTACTATTTTACTTCAATGGCAGCTGGTATTTCAATTTGAACTTAAAGTTCTCTACTTAAATTTACGCAGGTTGTTCAGCTGATGAGAAATTTTTTTCTGAATTAGGAAAAACCTACTGGTTTTTATATTTTCCTATTATTAAAATGAGGATGTTTTATTGAAGCTAATTTTTGATAACTTTGAATACCAAGTCCGTGATTTTGATTTAGAACCCTTGTTTATGTCAATACTAGTGGTTATTATGTTAATAATAAAATTTTTGTTTGTTCTTTCCTTTAAATTAATTTTTCCTTTTGTTGCTTGCGTTTACTCTATCCAATCATATTTTCCTTGTATTGTTGTAGTGTATCAGTTACATCACAATTAAGGAGATAATTTTAATAAAGGTTAGTTATGTATGCATTTTACAGTTTAGTTCAAATATGTATTTATCATATGATTAAATTGGGGTTTAAACATATATAATAACTAATGGTTTATCAACCATAATGATTCATTTTTATTAATGTATTGTTTAGTAGAGAATATATTGGGTCTTGGATTTGAATTAGGCCAAAGGGCATATTAAAAGGATGTAAGGGCCACATCTTACATTATATAGATAGCAAATTATTACAATTTAATTGATGTGTTAAACATGCTACCCTAAAACTTTGACACAAATCACTTAATGGCTTGAGCGGTTGTGTGATAACCGCTAGAGGCAGCTGATTCATTGATCTTTTGCTTTCTTTTTAAAATTGCATGAAAATTATAAGCATGATGTTAACAGAAGTCCCAGAATTCATTGCTGTTTGAATTCCTCTTTAAAATGACATCGTATATTGAAATCGGACATTTAGATTTTTTACTAATATTTTTCTTAGTAGGTTCATTTAATTTTTCTTTTCTGCTCAGTTTACTAGATTGCACGAAGAAGACAAAAGGCACAATTTTCATTTCAAGGCGTTCATTCTGATAAAAACATAATATTGTAAGTATTCAATTTTAATTGTTTTTTTTTTGTTGGTATTTTACATTTTTCTATTATTTGCATAGTATTATATTAATTTTTATTATTATTTGAGAAATTATAATTTATTATTGTGTTTGCATTTGTAATAGTGTGTGTAATATATAAATTATACTTGTATTATAACATAGTAGTTATGTATATTGTAATTTTGGGACTTGAAAGTATTCAATTTAATTTTTTATTATTTTGGTAGTATTTTTAATTTTTCTATTATTTGCATAGTTTTATTATTTTTATAAATTATAATTTATTAATGTGTTTGCATTTGTTATTATTGTGTGTAGTATATAAATTATACTTATATTCCAATATAATGTAGTGGTTTATGTACAATGTAATTTTGGGATTCTGATCCAAGTTTTAGGCAACCTTATTTTACAGACATAATGTTTCTCAAAAGGTTTAATAATTTATTAGTGTGTTTATATATGTATTAGTGTGTTTGTGTTTGCACTTGCATGTATGTTTGTATAAAAAGTAATAATTTATATATATATAATTAAGATATTATAGAGCAGTGAATGTACATTTTACAGAAAGGTTGCAGTTGACAAAGCAATCACACAATTTACTGGGCATAATACCATGTAAAAATATACACTTAAAATCAACAAAGAGAGATTTCAAATGGTATGTGTATGGAGATAACCACAATAGTTATGTATATACCACATGAAATTGTATGCAGGCAAATAATCAAATTCTGATTCTTGCCTGTATCTTGGTACTCATGCTCTGAAGTCAGTAGTTTTGCCACATCTTTCATCACATTATTTTCAATTCTATAGCTAGCAAATGAGGTATATGCAAATAAATTATATCTCTGTGGGACAATAAATATAACACGATAGCATCACTGGTGTGCACAATGAATATAAACATCACTGATGTACACAAAAAATATAAAATGAAGAGATGAAACTCATTTTATCATTGATACAGACAGTAGCCTTTAATTTCTAGTTTTGGATAGGCAAGAAGCCAATTTTTATGATGACAAATGCATATCCACCTTCTGGAAATAATTTATTTTGTATCTTTTATTAGCATGAATCTTTTTCTTACAGTTGCCTTAAGATTTGTTAACTTTTGGGATACAAGATAAAAATGAAGAATTCTTATGCGACAAGTTTTGGAAATTCTGCAGTTATGGATTATCTCAGGTAAAAAGTATTTGAATGAGAATTTTGTGAGGAACACAAAGAAATTATCAATGAAGATGTAATTTAAAATTAGTTAATGATGAATTAGAAATTATGAACAAACAATAAAGTAATAATATTTTGGAAGTTGAAATTTTTTTCCCTTACTTTTTTAATGGTAATCACTATTTGTCTTAGCCTTATTGTTTTCCTTAGTTTTTCTAGTTTCTGTCAATGTAAAACTTTTTGTCGTAACATTATGAAGACTTAAGTTATTGTAAAACCCAAGTACCTTAAACTAATTAAAAGAAGTATATTAATATTTTTTTTAACCATTAAGCATCACATGATCACCATCTCATACTAGCACATAATTGTTTATAAATAAGGCAAAACTCTCTCCACACAGTAGTGCCACCCTGTGCCAACCAGAGTAATCAATGCCAGAAGGCTTGTGCATAAAATCCCTATCTAATGCTTACTCATCCAATATCCCCAGACTAGTTTCTGGCTTAAGGCCATAAGCCAGAAACTAGTCTGGGGATATTGGATGAGTAGGCATTAGATAGGAATTTTATGCACAAGCCTTCTGGCATCCATTGATTACTCTGGTTGCACAGGGTGGCACTATTGTATGGAGAGAGTTTTGCCTTGTTAATAATTTTTTATTAGTCATTCATTAGACTGGCGATTATCCATTTAATGAATTTTTACTAGAGTAATTTTCACTACACTAATCTCTTGCAAGGCAAAGACTGGTTTCTATCTGATTCTAACACTATGTGGATGGGTGTAAGTTATAAACATATGACCAAAGATGTGAAAAAGATGTATAATCCTCCAAGATGCATATTTAGTGCTGGACCAGCAATTATCAATTTCTTATACATATCTGGGTTAAATGATGGTGGTTTAGTGTGAAATGTGCATCTAGGTGAGCATACATCTTTTTCATATCTTTGGTCACATTTATGATTACATCCATCCATAAGGTGTTAAAAGTGGATAGAAATCAATCCCCATCTTGGATGAAAGTGGTGTAGTGAAAATTACACTACAGAAATATTCATTAAGTGGATAATCTCCAGTCTTATTTTAAAAAAAATATTCTCAAAAATTTATTTCTGCAATAGAAATTCTCTGTCGTGCTCTTTATTTTGTAATCTAAACCAATCATTTGAAAATTTATTTTCTCAAATAAAATTGATAATTTATTTTAATAATAATAAAAATAACATAATACTAGAATATGTTAAATTATTTTGAACCTTGTAGTCATTTTTGAGCAATGAAGCCTTTTAAATAAAGAATTGCCAAGATCATATGACATCCAAATATCCTAAAACCAGCTTTTATTATGTTATTCAAGTGAAAGTCAAAGCAGGAATTTTCAATATTGAGCCCTCCACTTTACTACTTATCTAAACTGCAAATATCCTAAAACCAGCTTTTATTATGTTATTCAAGTGAAAGTCAAAGCAGGAATTTTTAATATTGAGCCCTCCACTTTACTACTTCTCTAAACTGCAAATATCCTAAAACCAGCTTTTATTATGTTATTCAAGTGAAAGTCAAAGCAGGAATTTTCAATATTGAGCCCTCCACTTTACTACTTCTCTAAACTGCAAATATCCTAAAACCAGCTTTTATTATGTTATTCAAGTGAAAGTCAAAGCAGGAATTTTCAATATTTAGCCCTCCACTTTACTACTTCTCTAAACTGCAAATATCCTAAAACCAGCTTTTATTATGTTATTCAAGTGAAAGTCAAAGCAGGAATTTTCAATATTTAGCCCTCCACTTTACTACTTCTCTAAACTGCAAATATCCTAAAACCAGCTTTTATTATGTTATTCAAGTGAAAGTCAAAGCAGGAATTTTCAATATTTAGCCCTCCACTTTACTACTTCTCTAAACTGCAAATATCCTAAAACCAGCTTTTATTATGTTATTCAAGTGAGAGTCAAAGCAGGAATTTTCAATATTGAGCCCTCCACTTTACTACTTCTCTAAACTGCATAGGGCTTAAACAATGTCATTGTAAAAGTCCCATCAGTTGTTATGCAGAAAATTCAATATTTCACAAATTCATTAAATCCTCTCATCATGATATAATTTTCAATTTTTCTTTATGGATATAACCACCAAAAACTGAATTGTATAAGTAACAACAATTGACTCCATCAAATACAATAAAAAAAATAACACATCCAGCATTAAATAAAATATCTTGCATTTAAAACTAAATCAGTTATTTATAGATGTTGCAAATATTCAATACAAGATGGCACTACAATAGAAACTTGTTCTTGAATGGGTCTGTAAAAATTAATGGTAAGCAAGTTATTTATAAATGTAATGGAGCAAAAGAATTTATAAAATAATAATTAGGAAAGAAGAAATTGTTAAAATTGGGTATTTTGAATAGGCAAGATTGAGTTATTAGTAGTAGGGGGAAAACATCTGAGAGAAGAACCACCTATTCTGGAAGACTTGGTATGGCAGGGGTATAAATAGAAAAGAAAAAAGAGTGGTGGTATAGGAGTCATGTCAAAAAAATATTTAAATACTGTTAAATGTCAAGAATATTTGTGGTTTGAGATAAGGTTGGGAAAACAAGAATGGATGATGGCTATAGTGTATATAGCTATGGGAGATAAACTATAATGGAGTGGAACAGTAATATATACGAATGCCTAGTTAACAACATACAAAGTTTCAAAAAAAAGGAGAGATATAGAGGATATGAATGGGCATATTGAAGAAATTGATATAAGTAATAAGAATGGACAGCTTTCAAAGACTTTTTGCAGAGTGAATTTAAACATTGGAAATTTATCCATATTTATAGGGACAATACACATGGTCTAGAAATAATATATTCCACACAATAGATTATGTATTAGTAGAGAAAGAGGGTGTGAATAAAGTACGGAAAATTAAGGTGTTTGATAATGAACAGAGTATGTAATAGTGATCATAATTTCTTTATAATAGAAATAGTAATGTGATGGAAAATAAAAGTAGAAACAATGGTGAAAGATATGGATGGAGAGTGAATAATAAGAGTAAGTTAGAAAAGTATAAAATAAAAGTTGAAGAAACCATAGAATAGTTAGTTGGGGGTGAGTATAAGGACTGGTGTGATGCAATAGAGAAAGTGGCAAATAGGGTTTTAGGTGAGAATATTCAGAAGAATAAAAGAGTAGGAAAGTGAGAGTTAGTAAAAGTGTAAAAAAATAAAGAAAAATAATGCAGAGAATATAAGTGTGCTATTAAGAACAAAGAAAGTGAAAAGGATATTAATGTTAAATGGAAAAAGTACTTAGAAAAAAAGAAGTTGGCTAAAATAGATAACTATAGAGAGAGAATGAAATTGAACAGTAAATTATTGGAGGATATTAATAATAGTTGAAGAGGTGGGAGTAAAAAATTTTGGAAATACATTAAAAGGAATGTAGGGGGGACAGATATAGTATTACTAGATTATGAGAAAGTAGAGAGTAGCTCTAGAGAAGAATTAGAGATAATATTAAATAAGTATGTAATGGATATAGAAGATGTTAGATGTGAAGGACAGAAATGATAGCAAACATGAAAGCATGTGGTAATGGGAATATTAAGTTTACAGAAAATGAACTGAATGAGTCAGGAAATAAACTGAAAAGTGGAAAGGCAAGAGGTTTAGATAGATGGGAAGCAGAAATGGTAATGAATTTAGGGCATAGGGCAAAAGTAAAATTATTACCTTGTTTTAATAAGATGGCATAGAAGAGTTTTTCCGGATAGTTGGAGTAATAAAAGAGTAAGGCTACTATTTAAAGGAAAGGACCATAAAAAGTTAAACAATTATAGACCAATAGCAGTAACATCAGTTTTATATAAAGTTTTCTCATATATGGTAGTTGGAAGAGTTGCAAAATGGATAGAAGAAAATAATGTAGTGGAAGAAATGCAAGGAAGTTTTTGATCAGATAGTCATAAAGGAGATAGTTTATTTGTAGTTACACAACTTATTGATATTAATATGTATACAGATAGACAGTTATATATGGTTTTTATAGATATAGAGAAGGCATATGATAGAGTAAATAGAAATAGATTATGGGTAAGTTTAGTAAATTTGGGAAAGGATGGAGTTTTAGTACATATTATTAAAAAATTATATGAAAATAATTATTATACATATCAATTAGGGAATATAGAATCAGTTAAAATTAAAAATGAGGTGGGACTAAGGAAAGGATGTCCTATGCCACCTATGTTGTATTTGAGAGAAATGGAGAGAACAATAGAAAGATTAGGGAGAGGGATAGAGATACCGGTAATAAGTGGGAAGAGAATATATACATTATCTGGTCTTTCATTTGCAGATGATATCTTTTTGTGTGCAGAAAAAAGGGAAGATATGGAAGTTATGCCGAGGACATGGGTAAGAAGAAAAATCAAAGTAATGATGATAATACTGGGGAAAGAGAAAACAAAGAATTTTTATTGGGGGATATAAAGTTAAGTATAGTGAATATATATAACTATTTGGGAATCATCTTAAGTAATCAGAAAATTGCTTAAATGAATGAGAGAAAAAAATTGATAAATGAAGCAAAGAAAATAAAGGGATTGATAAAGAAATTAACAGTTTTCATATAATAAATATGATGTAGCTAGAATTGTATGGAAGCAAGTGGCAGCAGCACGGTTAACATATGGTAATTATTCATTATGTGTTAGTAAAGGGGTATTAGACTACTTGGAAAAAGTACAAAGAGAAGTAGGAAGACATGTGGATGGCAAAGGATGCAATTCAAGGAGAAATGGGATGATCAAGTTTTTATATGAGGGATGCAAAAAGCAAAATGTTCGATAGATTGCAGTTTATGGATAATAAAAGAATAGCCAAAATTGTATTTAATTGGGTTATAAATAAAGGGCAGGTAACAAGATCGGTGAGGACGGTAATGCAATATACAGATTTGGATAAAGAATTTGTCAGTATACTTGTACAAAAAGTGGAATGAATGTGATAGAATTGTTGAGTGTTATTGTGGTAAGGAATGAGATAGAATAGATGCATTAATAAAGAATAGGGAGTAGGAGAGATGGAGAACTAGTATGGAGAGTAAAGAGTTTAAATATATATAGAAGTAAACAGAATATTGGGTGCAAGTTAATTTATGATAATAGCAAGGAAAGTAGTTTACTGTTTAAGACTCGAACGGGTTCTTTAGTAATAGGGGATTATACATGTAAATGGAAAAAATGTGGGTGATTTAGTCTGCAAGTTGTGTAAAGAAGGCATGGAAAATATTAGACATCTGTAAATTGAATGTAAATACTCGAAAGCAGAAAGGATACAAATAATAAAGTTGTGGAAAAATAAATATAAGAAAAGTGATTATACAAAAAGTGGGTTATTGATTTTTATGTTGGGTTTGGGAAAAGATAAGAGAGAGTTAGGTTTAAAGGCCATGGAGTTGACAAAGATTATGTTGTGGAAATGGGATGGAGCAAGATATGGGAAAAGTTAGGGTGGTGAATGGAAAGGTATAGTGGCTAACAAGTTTCTCTGGGCATTGTTGCTGAGAGATTATTACAAAGGCGATTATTAGGTGCAAATATTTATTAACATATCTAATGTTGATCATCATTATCAATCATTATCAGTCCACTGCAGGATAGTCTCTCCAAGTTCAATCCATCTCCAATCTTTAGATTCTCTTCTCCACATCACTCCTGAACATTTTCTTATTTCATCCATCCATCTCACATGTGATCTCTTTCTGGGTCTTTTATAATCTCTCAGAATCCAGTTTAAAATTTCAATTGTCCGTCTATTATCATCTCTTCTAGCAATATATCCAGCCCAACTCCAATTGTCTTTTAATTTTTTCAATGAGGTCAGTAACATCTGTTTGTTCTCTTACCCATATATTGTGTTTTCGATCTCTTCTTGTTATTCCCAACATGCATCTCTCCATACATCTTTAAATGATCTGAAGTCTCTGTATTGCTCTTCTATTAAGTGTCCAATTCTCAGATACATAAGTAAGAACTGGTAAAATACATTTATTAAAAACCTCCTTTTTCAAACACATAAGCAGGTTTCCTTTTAGTATCAAATTATTTCTACCAAAAGCACTCCAAACAAGTTTAATTCTATGATTAATTTCATCCATTATGTTTCCATCTGTATTAATAATCTGACCAAGGTATTTGTAGTTGTTAGCTTTTTCACACTCATCATAATCAATCTTTATTTTCATATTTTGAGAAAATCTATTGAACATTACTTTAGTCTTTTTAACATTTATCTTTAGTCCTACTTTCAACTGATAACTCCTGCAACATTTCATGCAGCTCTAAAGCATTATTTGCAAAACAACTACATCATCTGCAATATTGTTACATTTTCATTTACCATTGTCAAATTCCTCCACTCACAACTTTGATGCCATCCATTTCAGATAAATATACTAATGATTATTAATAATCATTTTCGAAACTAGAGATTATCTCTAGCACAGATATAAACCTAAATGACTTAAATAATCTCCATTTACTTTCATTCCTTTAGCTTCCCATTTTAATCCACAAAATACTTTTTGCAGCACTGCTGTAAAAAGTTTTGGGAGATGTGGAGTCACCCTGTCTTACACCCTTCTCAATGTTGACTTCCCTAGTATCATTATGTAATCTAATGGTTGCTGTTGAATTTTTATTAATATTCTTTAAAATATGATAATACCCTGGATGTTTATAGAATCAAATGCCTTTTCATAATCTACAAATCCAAAGCAGAATGGCAACATATTCATTTGTCCTTTCTATAGCTTCTTTCAATACATGGATATGATCTACTGTACTAAAATCACTCTTAAATCCAGCTTGTTTTCTTGATTGGTGAAAATCCAATGTTCTCTGTAGATGAGTTGTAATTATCTTGGTAAAATTTTTGTATAAAACTGATAAAAGGCTGATAGGTCTGTATTTTCTAACCACCTTTTTTAAATATTAATGCTGCATTCTTCCAATTATCTGGTACATCTTTATCATTTATACATTTGGTATATAACTTTGCTAAAAAATATTTTTTCATCTGATTATTTTAATATATCAATTATAATTCTATCATTACCTGGCGCTTTTCCTTTCTTCATAAATTTAATTGCAAGTGTCATACAATGGAATAAATCTTGAACCCATAATGCCAATCGCAATTTCTCTAACTTTCTGATAAAAATTTTTGTATTGTACTTTAAAATTAGTGGTGCTTTAACGTTTTCGTTCCGCCATATTGATTGTAACATTTTTATGTTTTGTTTTATTTTTTTAAAGACTAGAAAACTTTATATTACAAAAAATTAGTTTTTGAATTAAAGGTCATCTAAAAAAATTATTACAAAGATGAAATTTATATTTAAAAACTGGGTTTTTGAATTCAATTTAATTTTAAATTATTACCAATACGTTAGGAATCGAAGATTTTTTTGAATAAAAAAATTAGGAACCAAATGCAATTTTCGTCATTCACTTTTACTTAATTTTAAATCTTTTATTTTATCTTAAAAATTAATTTGAAATCAAAGCCCCATTTTAAAATTATAAAGTTTGTTAAACCTAAATCAATACTTCCAAGTATATTCGTAAGATTAGAATCAATATGGCGGAACGATTACGTTAGAGCTGTGCTAATCCCAAAGTACCGAAATTTTGTAACTGTCTCAGTTATTACTACAATAGATATTAAGATTATCTATAGGTAAATCAGCTATTAAATAACGCAGGACGAAGCTCTCGTCAACAATTCAACAATCCTCTTAGAACGGTAAAGAGGGGGAAACCATTAATCATCAGACTTCTGTTACTGGATGAGGATCTGAGCGTTTTTTCATCAGTATTTTATCTTATACCTAGATATCCATTTACCAACTAATATCTGATGGTTACCTATCTGGGTTAGCTATGGGCCTAATACTTGACAAAAAATTCTAAACCTAGTTAAATAAAATAAAAATTATAATTGATCCATCTTGGATTCGCATCCTGATCATGAACATGATGGATGGATGCATATACGGCCATGACGACTATATATAATTAATCTTTAATTATAATCTATCAGAAATTAAACAAAAAGACAAAGAAAATTTAATTAAAGATTTTAAAAAAGTTGAGTTAATTAAAAAAATTTAGTTATTATAAACAATAAAAGAGGCACAACATGAAATGAGAAAATTACCTTTTGTTTGTCCTTGACTCAAAGGTGAAAGTCAACGCAGAAGAAAAATCCGCACAAGTAGCAGGTACAAATAAAACATTCAAATGGAGTAATCCGGGTTAGCAATAGCCTTGAGAGTGTTTCTTTTTTTCTGAAATTGTAACAAATTCAATGCCAAAAAAAAAGTGAATATTGCCTTTGCAAGAAATAAAGGTAATTGTGAACTAAATTGGTAAATTAACAGTATCGAAATAAATAAAGAGAATCAAATACTTTATTGTTTGGGCTCATAAGAAAGTCAATCACATGACTGTGTTCGAATCATGGTCCTCTGATCTGAGTTCCAGAGTATGCCCCTCTACTATAGTACTAAACCACGCGCAAAGTTTAAATTTTCATTCAAAGCTAAAACTGAATAAAATGAAGTATACTGCAGAACCGCCACTGCAAAAATTATAATTCTAATAATATAAAATTAATGACTTGGCGATGATGTAATTTATCAAATCTTGCAACATTTATAAGTTTTATGAAGTTTATTAAAAAAATTACGAAATAATGTATTTTAAAAATAAATTAATAACGTAACAAAAACTAAACTTCCAATAATTTTTAAGTAATCCCTTAGAACATTGTGATTCTAAATTTGATAAGTCTAGAACATTGATAACCAAAGTATTAACAAACTAATTTATGACGTTTTAACGTGTGCATTTCAGCTTTACATGATTTATAGCAGTATTTCTATAATGTGCAAACAATGGGTAATTGATCATCAAAATGAGAAAGGCATGTAATCAGGTGAGAATTAATGCTCGTGACTATAAAGAAAAAATATAATGCAAACTTTGCAAAACATATTCTGGCTTGAATATTGCCAGATAAAACAAACTTCTCAAACCCACTGAAGCAACCAACATTGAGTTGTCAAGTTACTAATCTAAATTTCTGTTCTTCAAGCGTATGATTTTTGTAATCTTAAAACATCAGAACTTTAAGGACTAATGAAAAACTAGATCTATTCAAAAAATGCAATGAAAACAGAAATGGGGCATTCATTTTGATAATGTATGTGGATACTTAAATTCTCATACATATAAAGATACAAATGACTAATAGAAATAAATAATAAGTTATAAAGGAATCAAAGAATTTTAAAAGTCTGATCCTTTTTAATAGGAAATAAAAGTTATTTATAACTTTGTAAGATTAAAAAAAAATTTTTTTCTAAAAGTAAAAGCAATTAAATTAATGAGAATAGAATGCAGTATGATAACGGGATATAAAACAAAGGAATTCGAGTTTAGATTGCCTTTTTGATTATAAACTGTAAGCAAAAAAATAACACGTTAATTAAAGTCAGATATATAATGATTAAATTCTTGTGTCGGATGGAAATACAACAATGAATGGACTCAGTGCAAAGTGGATCAAGAAAAGAAGACTTAATTCGTAGAGCTTCGCATGTGCACACAGACTTATTGCAGAACGTACAGGGGACTTCAAGTGCGGAGAGATGGCCTCCGAACGTGTGAACGGCCAGCTAGGACTCCTACAGATCTTCATTATTATTTTTATATGTCTACGGGCCTATGTATATATGTAATATATCACTATCAACCATTTTCAATTCACTGCAGGATGGTTTCTCCAAGTTCAATCCATCTCCCATCTTTAGCTTCTCTTCTCCACATCACCCCTGCACACTTTCTTATTTCACCCATCCAACATGTGGTCTATTTCTGGGTCTTCTAGAATGTCTTGGAATCCCGTTTAAGATTTCATTCAGTCTTTTAATTCTTTCAATGAGGTTAATAACTCTTGTTTGTTCTCTTACCCATATATTGCATTTTCAATCTCTTCTTGTTACTCCTAACATGCTTCTTTCCATACTTCTTTGAATGGTCTGAAGTGTCTATAGTACTCTTCTATTAAGTGTCCAAGTTTCATATCCATAAGTAAGAACTGGCAAAACACATTTATTAAAAAAACCTTCCTTTTCAAACACATAGGTATATTTCTTTTAATATCAAGTTATTTCTACCAAAAGCACTCCAAACAAGTTTAATTCTGTGATTAATTTCATCTATTATGTTTCCATCTGTAGTAATAATCTGTTCAAGGTATTTGTAGTTGTTAACTTCTTTTAACTCATCATAATCAATCTTTATTTTCATCTTTTTTAAAAAATCCATTGAACATTACTTTAGTCTTTTTAACATTTATCTTTAGTCCTACATTCTTACTTTCATCTGATAACTCTCCTGAAGTTCTAAAGCATTATTTGCAAAAACAACTATATCATATGCAAAATCTAAATGACTTAAATAATCTCCATTTACTTTTACTCCTTTAGCTTCCCATTTCAATCCACAAAATACTTCTTGCAGCATATGCTGTAAAAAGCTTTGGAAATATGAAGTCACTCTGTCTTAAACCTTTCTCAATGTTGACTTTTCTAGTATCATTATATAATCTAATTGTTGCTGTTGCATTTTTATAAATATTCTTCAGAATATGATAATATTCTGGGTCTATACCTTGATGATCCAATGCTTTAATCGCTGAAGAAATGCTTATAGAATCAAATGCCTTTTCAGAATCTACAAATGTAAAGCATAATGGCAACTCATATTCATTGGTCCTTTCTATAACTTCTCTCAATACTTGGATATGATCTATTGTACCAAAACCACTTTTAAATCCAGCTTATTCTCTCGGTAGGTGGAAATCTAATGTTCTCTGTAGACGAGTTGCAATTATCTTGGTAAAATTTTTGTATAAAACTGATAAAAGGCCGATAGGTCTGTAATTTCTAATATCTTCTTAATCACCTTTTTTAAATATTAATACTGCATTCTTCCAGTCATCTGGTATTTCTTCCCCATCATTACCTGGAGCTTTTCCTTTCTTCATAAATTTAATTGCATATCTCACTTCTTCATTTAAAATTCTGGGCAATTCAGAGGATATAATAGATATAGAAGGTACTTGTTCTTTTATTACTGTATAATTCTTGATAGAAGTCTTATATATATATAATTTGTAATGTTTCATTAGCAATTACTAATTATTATTAAATTGTATTCAATCTCAACCTAATAGAGTTGAGTTGTTATTGGGGATTATTATCATTAAATTAGTCTGGAAATAGTTAACTACATGATCCAGCATTGCATAGCTTAACTAAAAAAAATATATGGCTTTATCGCTTGGGAGTTCATAAGAAGGTTGAGTGCCTGAACTGTGACTGCCAAAATCAATTGTTGGACACTCTACCAGTGCATCGAGCCATGCAGGGCTAATAAAATAATTTTACAAGAACATTATAACTGGACAACATTAAAATGCTAATGGAGTTTCACAATAAGTTGCAAGAAAATATGTTTTTGAGGAAATAAATAAATATAATAGAAAACTTAAGACTTTGCTTTAAACACGTATAAGATGCAATTATAGCTGCTGGAATACAGCAAATGGATGTGAAAATCAAATGATGAAAAGATAACGAATATGACATACTAATAAAAAGATGGTCTTATTAGTACAATCATAGCTTAATAAAAAAATGTCAATTTGTCTTTATGGAGAAATTATTCTTCATGGATAAACTGTGATAAACAGAGTAAAAAAGAATCAAAAAACATTAACCACTAATACAATTTACGTTCAGTTCCAATATGTCGCTATGATTCTGGTACACGGGACCGAAAGCGCTTGGCAAAATAGTATTAGTAGTTAATGTTTTTTGATTTTTTTCTACTGTTTATCACAGTTTATATGTGAAGAATAATTTACATTATTTGACATAGTTTTTATGTTATTTTTTTATGAAGAAAATAAAACATATAGACAGAAAGGTCTCAATAAAGCCTTGGAACAATAAAATTAGAAAATATTGGAAAATACAAGAAACCTAAACTGATTCATGACAAGCAAGCACAGAAAATCATAAGAAGTAATACAGATTTTGTAGAAAAATAATATAATAAAGTGATATAAAGCAAAAGAGAACTATCACTGATGGAGTAAAATTCTTGGATAATCAAAGTGATGAGAGGGAAAAGAATTACATACAAATATAGAATAATATCTGGTAAAAAAATAAATACCATAACGAAAAGGAACAGCCAAAACAAAAGAAAATAAAAATATATTTGCTAGTAAAAAAAATGTAAAGTTTATCGTTTTATTAATATAATTTTTTCCCCAATATTGAGAAATAGCAAAAAAACAACAACAAACATGTACTGTTGTTTTTAAGGTTGATATTTTTTTCTTGTTTTACTCACTAAAAGTAGCAGGTAAAGCAAATTTTTAAAAAATGTAAACAAACACTTATTTGCATAAAACATTATTTCTGAACACGAGTGCCACAGTTTTTTATTTTGATAGCATATCAAAAATGCAGTTAAAACGGGAAAAAAATTATTTTTTATTTTTTAGACATTTTATTTTTTACTATAGATATGTAAATAAAACTGTTTATTTGTCAAGCATTGGTAGCTGAGAGGTCAGCGCAGCTGCTTTGCAAGCAAGCAGTTGCTTGCAGACAGTTGTTGCGGGTTCGCTTCCCGGCCGATGCTTTGATATATGGAAAAAAAACTTTATTTTTCTTTCTATTTTTTCATTTTATATTGTTCCAAAATTTAAGTTTAGATACAATTTAATACAACCAATTGGCAGCACTGTAAAAATATTGAATCCCATACAAAATTCAAAAAATAACTTATCATTGTTTTTTTGTTTGGTTAAAATTGTTTGCAAATTCTAAAAAAAAAAGTATTGTCATTGGGAATACATATGTAGGCAAAGTTTTAATTAGTCAGAAATTAGGAAATGAATGAAAATTGTGTTACAAGATTTCATCAGACAAACAAAAAAAAAATAAGGGCATATAAAATAAAAAGAAATACTGCATTAAATCTCACTAACCGACCTAAGCTATTATTTAATTTATACATTAATAGAATTACTAGATTAAATATTGGCTAAATATTGAAGAAAATCCTAGGGTTTGATTGAAAATTCTTAGCTGTTTAAAAATATTTCCACCCAGACTAAGGAAGATGCGATAATTAAACTACATTATAGTGATTTCTACTCAGTACCAAAATATTTTATATAGAGATTTTTTTCTTTATATTTTCTTGGCCTTTGTAATTATACCTCTTTATAACATCATTAATATTTAATCCTAAGTAATTTACTTTTAATTTTTTTTATATTTCTTTTCTCCTATATCATCATCATTAACTATTATCAATCCACTGCAGGATGGTCTCTCCAAGTTCAATCCATCTTCTCTGATCTTCAGCTTCTCTTTTCCACACTACCCCTGCACATTTTCTTATTTCATTCATACATCTCACATGTGGTCTCTTTCTGGGTCTTTGACAATCTCTTGGAATCCCGTTTAACTTAATCTAAGTAAAAAAGAAATGTTTTATTCTTTCAGTCTATAATCTATTTCATTTTCTTAATGAACTCTATTGCAATTTTCTTTCAAGTTTAAATTTATTGTTGTGCTAATATTTCAGAATGTTATCAATGTTAAATATTATGTCTTAACAGTTAGTTTTGCACAATGCATTTGTCTTGAAATATAACCAGTTGAAGACCATTCCCTCTATTGATTTTATTAAGTACATTATAATTTTGAAATATTTTAGAATTTTAGTCAAAATATAATCCAACTATGTTGCTATATTATGTAGATTCATCCATACCTATTTCCTTGTAGGATTTTTCTACTGGATTCTTATCTTTCATTTTTTGCCTTAAAATATCTTGTGACAATTTTAACACCTTGTGGAGGGGTGTAATGATGAGTGCTGGTTCAGCACAAAATATTGGTGTTCATATATATTTTTAATGTGTCTTTGGTCATATTTTTACAATTACAGTTCTCTACAAAGTGTTAACAAGTGGATAGAAACCAGTCCCTACCTTGCATGAGAGTCGTGTGGTGAAAATTACACTACAAAAAATATTATTCATTATTTAAATAATTAACCTTCCTATTCCATCATATATTTCAACATTTTCCATAGAATTGTTCTTCTATACTTATTTAAAATGAATTCTACTCTGTTTATATTTCTGTTATTATAGGAATTACTTTTTCTAACTTCATAAACGCATTACATTTAATATACAATATCCCCCCACAGCCCAAAGCATGCAATTCTCAAAACTTTATGAAAGCAACATTATGACTCTAGTTGGTCAAATGCATGATTGTACTATGGCAGCCTAAACATGACACCTGACATTTTTAGCACTTTTGTCTTCACTTACAAATACTTGCCTCGAATAATGATTTTGAAATGCTCAGAAAAAGAGAAATTATAATTTTTTAAATATCAAAGTATTGATTTATGTACATTTATTCTATCACATTATAATTCTGAGTAGTACACAATCCACACATGCTATAAATATTAACAAATGCAATTATAGCATAATAATGAGAATTGGTATAACTTTATTTTTCTTATTGCATTGCCAAATCCATATATTAATATCATCTATATTCTTTATTACTTTATACAATGCTTTTTTACAATCCACTATTGACAGTTTCGATTGCCCCACCAATCTTTTTCAGAACTTCTACGTATATTTCCAAATCTATAAGTGGAAGTTCTGAAGAAGATTGCCGGGCAATCGAAACTGTTAATAGTGGATTGTAAAAAAGCATTGTATAAAGTAATAAAGAATATAGACGATATTAATACTTAATATAAGTGCTAAGAATACTGAATAAAAAAAAACTTAAATAAAAGTTTTATTATATTATGCCGAGCAGTTTTCAATATTTTAATCCTGATATTGAGTATGATATCAGGATTAAGAAACTGAAAGCTGCTCTGCATAATTTAATAAAATTTTTATTGTAAGCTTTTCTTACCCAGCATTCCTAGCAGTTATATCAATAAAATTGTATAGGAAAAGTTAACCAACATATATAGAATCATAATAATAATCATACTGTCCATATACACATCCCTAATATATTTACATTCCTAATTCAAGAAAATTCAACTAATGACTTGGTCAGGAACTATCATGCTTGCAATAAGTCCAGTTCTAATTTAACCTCAAAGATGAAAAGTAAACTCATCTTTCTGACCATGGGTATAATAGGGTATTCACATATGACTGAAAAGAACCTTAGAAATTTTTTCTATTCAATCCATTTAAGGCTTCAATGAAAAACCAAATATCTCTTTTTAGTTTTGTTACATTTATAATAATTTGTACATGCAATTTATTTACACATCCTATATGTTATCGTCTACTCCAACTTCTACATATAAATCTTCAATACAAAAACTGCATTTAATTATCAAAAATTCACATGTATATTTTAGCTATATTAGAGTTAATATAATGAGATCATTGAGTGAAATAAAAATTCTGCAAACTACTCGATGTACGATTCTTTTCAGCAATATGCACTTAACATCCGATTATGAAAATTAGGCTCTATTAATCATTAATCTATTTATAGCATTCCTTCAAATATCACACGATCACCATTCTTTATGCTTACGCAAGTTGTTTTTCACAGAGACAAAACTCTCCATACAGTGGCTCCTCACCGATGAAAGCCACAAGCTAGAAACTAGTCTGGAGATATTGGATGAGTAGGCATTAGATAGGGATTTTATGCACAAACCTTCCTGCATCCACTGATTATTTTGGCTTGCACTAAGTGGCACTACTGTATGGAGAGTTTTGCCTCTGTGAAAAAATTATAGCATTTCTATATCTGGCAATTTTCCAAAACTGCATAAAATTATTAAATATTGTGTTTAATATTTTTATGGCAACTAAATGGTATCCTATATCTAAGTGTTGGTAATAAAAAAAATGCAAATGTCATTAATTCCTTTATTATAGTTGTTTATTTAATATCTTTTTAGTTTAAAGATAGTTATATTTATAGTATAGTATTTAATTATAACAAATTATAAAAATGCTAAACAATAGCTAATATAAATATATATTAACCTACATAAAAAGCTTTTTTCAGTACATGGTTTAGTATCATTTTCAAAGGTTAATCTATTATAACGTTAACCAATTATATATAAAACACCATCTAGTGCTCCATAATGGAAATAAAATAATAACAAAAATAAAATATTAATAGAATAGAATAAAACCTTCATATAGATCCCATATAACTTTAAAAAATTGGTGATATAACATAACATTACACAAAACATAATACATATTATATCTCTAGTAGCACTAGTATGAGTGCTACATGGGAGGATTTTGGAATGAAGTGTGTGTGGGTGCATGAATGTGCAAATACATATGTGATGGAGACAAGGAAAATATGTAGTTGGTGAATTAATTTCATTTATTGCAGATCACTTTGGGAATAAAATTTTAGTAATTTTGGCAAAGGAAATGATGTGACTTTGAATAGATGAAGAGAGAAATAAATTAAAAACAAATTATTACAAATAAAACAAAGAAGAGAATTTACATAATAATGCATGTGGTAAATAAAAGGACAGAAAAAAAAAACAAGCACAAAGAAGAATTGCCTTATTGTTAATTACAATCATAAGCTTAGAAGCTACGCACATATGAGGGAACCCATTCAGCATGAAACGCTAGTTAAAATCAAATGGCATACTGGTTGAAATCCCTAACCCAGTCTAATAAATAAAGTTTATGAGATTAAAACCAACTGTTATAATCTGCAAGAAAAAGGAAAGACCAAACTATACTATTAAATTGGAGACATAATACACCAATGCAAAGCTAATCTATTTGTCTAATATTTGTTTCAATTAATGAAAAGACTGAATGTAATTGCAAAGAACAGAATGATTGGTGAAAGGTAAGATAATAGAAAACTAAGCTATTTTCTTAATATAATATGGAAAAAGACTAAATTTATAAAGACTGAAATAAATTAAATATTTTGCAAGAGTATCCTGTATTTTATCAGTAAATTATGATTATAAACTTAAATGGAAAATAATTTAAAGAATGGGTTATGTTTTACTTCATATAGATATCGATATGTGGGTGTAGTTAATAAAAGTAAATATGGAAATATATTAACTGTTTAAGAAAAAAATATGGGTTTTTTTAATACTCATACTTGTGATATTACTAAATGGAAATAAAATATATGAACTCTTTATGATTGTAATCACTCAAATAATGGTATGCAAGATTAAATTTACCGTTGAAATTTGCATAATATAACTACAACTAATCTATTTTCACTTGGTTGCATTAATAAATTATTTTATTTTGAAATGGCCAAAAAGTTTAGACTTTGTGGCTAATTATTCCAATGTATAAATATATAAAATGCACTAAAATGCGTGAACACACAAAGCTGAAGACAAAGAAATCTTAATACTGTAGATTGATATAAATTAAATATATGTATCCAAGTATATGGCCAAGCACTTTCGAGGGCAGAGGTCCTCATATTCATAGCCATCTTGTAAATAAATAGGTTGGTTAGTGACACGATCCTAAGGAAAAAAAAATAAAAGCTTACTTTAGCACTAAAGATACCAACTCTATAAACAGAAGACTCTCGTTATAAGATCTCCAGGAAATGAAATATCTAACTACCTCATTTACATAAATTAGCATCACTCTTAACCAACCAATTTATTTACAAGATGACTATGAATATGAGGATCTCAGCCCTCGAAAGTGCTTAGCCACATACTTTGATACATATATTTAGTTTATATGAAACTACAGTGTTAAGATTTCTTTGTTTTCAGCTTTGTGTGTTTTAGCACATTTTATATATGATTAAATAATATAAATTTAACATACATATATTAGTTAGGAAAAAATATCCACAGCGCTGAGAACATGCAAACCACTGAGTGCTATATCAGGGTGTCACAGTAAATGGTGCTTGTCTTATAGCTAAAGATGCTGTTGGATGGCGCCGTTTTCACGCTAAAACTATAAAATATGAACATTCACGGGCCGTTGATTTTAATAATTTTTCTGTGCTTTTTTGTAATGCGAAAATAAAAACAAAACAAAATCGTCTTTTTTAAATATTATTTTTTATTAACGTATACAATTTAAATGATAATAATAAATGTAAAATAAAATCAACAAATTACAATTTGATTCGTGTTTTTTATATCGTATACTTTTTAAATTGTGTTACGGCTTTTTTTTTATCAATTTTGTATCGGATATTTTTTTACTTGTGTTACGGCTTTTTTTTTTATCAATTTTCTATCGGATATTTTTTTACTTGTGTTACGACTTTTTTTGTTGTTGTTTAACTAAAAAATAATAATCGTAATAAAAGTAAAAGTTGTTACGGTTAGATTTAGGGTTAGTGTTCTGTTGTTTGTAATGCTAAAATAAAAAAATTCAAAATCGTAATCGTACTCGGACAAAAGAAAGAAACTCAAACTTTTTTAAACAACAACAAAGACATACAAATGTCTTCTTTACTTATTAAACATTTGCTTTTTATGAAATTTACAAAAAAACCTGTATATTTGGACACTCTTTTTTACTTCAAAAATATACAGACGGTAGAATCTTCTTTGTCTCATGGAATGTTACGAACAGTACATTACTTGACACGTTACCTAATTGCAACTCAATAAAAACATAGATATTTCACATTTTCCCAAATAAAAGTTTAATACAGTACGTTGTAAAAAGTCTTAGAATTATTGCTTTAAAAAATCTGAACATTTCAATACTTTAAAAAAAACAAAAAAAAACAATGAAAACAACATTTCAATGCAATTCAAATACAAACTCTCTCATCAAGCCGTAATTATTTTATAAATTGTGCGAATTCGGAAAATGTATTTGCTGCTATGCGACATACATGTTGTACTGCGATGCAACATAGCGGCCTGCATTCTGTAGCACAACAAAAAAGTTGTATTATAGAAAACGCGGGTTCGAACGTGTCGGCCACGGAAACAGCATTTTTATGTGTTTTGGCATGAAAACCGCGCCATAGAGCGGCATCTTTAGCTAAAAGATGAGTACCTTTTCTATTAGCTTATTTGCTTAAAGTGTTAAAGGAGTATTGATGAGTTTATAGTGAAATAAATATTAGTAAATGATGATGGTTATTACATTAACTAATTCCAAGTAAATATTCTCTTATGAGGAAGTTTGTTGCCTGATGTTTCTGCAAATAGAAACTTAAAACAAAATATTTGAGAGTCATGGTAATAAAAAGAAAAACCATCATAATCATTCCTATTGTTAAATTAATTTTGGTTGAGTGAAATAGTATTTATAAGCTTTACAAATCCATCGATCATTATCGATATATGCTCAATGAACATTAAATATCTTATATTTGGTACACATATTATTGATTAGTGTTCAAACCCAAATTAGTGAAGTATTGCCACTACATAAGGTCAGTTAAGAATTACGGAAGCATTACATGAATATTTACTATTATGTAAGGCTCTATTTACTGATACATAATTAACACCACAGACAGATGTTAATTATATGCAAAATATACTACAATTAAGATAACAGACTTGATGACCACATTGACTAGTACAATATATTGTACAACTTTACATATATTGTCTTATATAATTTTGCATTCATTTCCAATTGACCAATATGATTAATATATATTTGTATTAACTGTTGTACCTGATTTTTGTTACTTGTTATAATTTATATAAAAGAATAACATATTGGATTTCATTATTTCCATTTTTGATATTAGTATTTAATATAAACTATACATATATAGAAAAGGTAGTCTATATATTTTAAATTTAGCTTCCCATGCAACCTGAAAGTCTCTCAGAAATTAAAAAGAATATGCTGTGAAAAATATAAATTTTCACCACTCTCCCTTCACTAAACAAATTGCTTAATAATTTGAAAGACAAACTGCCCACAGAATCAGCTCATCAAATCAGCTACAAATTAAATGCAACCAAGTTATGTGCAATTTTGCATATTATGGGGAGTCGAAGGCTAATCTCTCAACAAAACGCCCTGCATAGACATTTGTACAATAACGCAAAAAAAAAAAAGGCAACGAATATCCCTCAATGTTTATAGAACATTAATAAAATTCTGGCCATAAATTCAATTTGTCTAGAATTGGAATTGTATGCACTGAGAGGGAAGATAGAAAACAAAAAATTAAAGAGGTTTGGGCAATAGCTAAAGAACGATTCACTATAAACAAAAAAGATGCAAACACTCCCTCTAGAAGAAGTGGGATCTTTGAAAAGATTTAAATATTTCTGAATATTAAACAATTAAATTTAAATAATTTTAATTATTAAAATATTTATCAAGTATACATATGGACTCTGAACATTAAAGAAGTGCTACGATTATGATATGGTATATATCAAAAGCAGGCTAAGCATGAATAAAAGCGAAATTTAAAACATATAGACTACCTTCTCTGTATAAATATCCGGAACATTTATGTGAATATTACTATTGCCCAGAAAAAAGAAAAAAATCTTTGGTATTGAGTTGTATAAACCATATATAAGTAATACAAATAAAATGTTTGTTAATTAAAAACTATTGTAATAACAATAAAAATAATAAATATAACAGTAATTAACTATTATATAGTCTTTTAATCCCCAGAAATACTTTCGGTTATTTCCTTAACCCTTCTCAACTGCCGTTAAATTCAAAAAATAAAACGGAAGCAAACGACATCAACTCAAATCCCATGAATCCCAAATTTTAACATTAGCAGCTTGTCTATTAATTATCTTAATTTTATTTCTATTTATTAAAAACTATTGTAATAACAATAAAAATAATAAATATAACAGTAATTAACTATTATATAGTCTTTTACACCCCAGAAATACTTTCAGTTATTTCCTTAACCCTCCTCAACTGCCGTTAAATTCAAAAAATAAAACGGAAGCAAATGACATCAACTCAAATCCCATGAATCCCAAATTTTAACATTAGCAGCCTGTCTATTAATTATCTTAATTTTATTTCTATTTATTAAAAACTATTGTAATAACAATAAAAATAATAAATATAACAGTAATTAGCTATTATATAGTCTTTTAATCCACAGAAATACTTTCGGTTATTTCCTCAACTGCTGTTAAATTAAAAAAATAAAACGGTAGCAAATGTCATCAACTCAAATCCCACGAATCCCAAATTTTAACATTAGCAGCTTATCTATTAATTATCTTAATTTTATTTCTATTTATTAAAATTGCCTCCTTAGTTTTTTTTATATTATGGATTCTCTCTTCATGAAGAATCTTAACACTTTCAATATCAAACTTAAATTTATATTTACATATCCTTTCCTGGGCCAAGAAAACTGAAGCAGTCATTAAATCATAAACCATGAAAACTGAAGCAGTCATTAAATCATAAACCATAATAAAAGGAAAAATTAAGGAGACAATTTTAATAAATAAAAATAAAATGATAATTAATAGACAAGCTGCTAATATTAAAATTCAGGATTCATGGGATGAATTGATGACGTTTGCTTCCATTTTGTTTTTTGAATTTAATAGCAGTTGAGGAGGGTTAAAGAATTAACAGAAAGTACTTCTGTGGATTGAAAGACTGTATATAATAGTTAATTATACTGTTATATTTATTATTACAATATATATATATTTCACTTCACTTGATGATTATTCCTTTTTAAACCATTATGTTGTCTTTCTTATATATTTTCTCACTGAATTGAATATGTGAACATAATCAACTTAATAGATAACTATATATTTTAATCATATATTTATTTTTATCTAATTGACTGTCGTTCAAAATTGAACTTTGTCAAGGTATTACATTAATTCACTGTCACATGATTTACTTATTATCTTAGCACTCCATCTACCAACCTCAACCCTAAAAATGTTTTTATACTTTCCAATATATATATGTCAGTCAGCGAAAAGTAAGATGGAAAGGGGGGGGGAGAACATGACAGAGCAATAAAAAGATATTATGTCAGGACCATTTTTTTAGAAGCAGGGCATGTTATGAAATGTAAAGAACCTATTGAAGTAATAAAATATTGTAGAAATTATAAAGAAATCGTATGAGACAATATATATACAAGAAAATAAAGAGAAATGTATGAATTTAGTACAAGGCTCAATAAAGTTGAGAGGGATATGGGCATTAAATAGAAATTGGAAAGTATAAAACATTTTTTAGGGTTGAGGTTGATCGACAGAGGGAGTGCTAAAATGATATGTAAATCACGTGACATATTGAATTAATGTAACATCTTGACAAAGTTCAATTTTGAATGAAAATCAATTAGATGAAAATAAATATATGATTAAAATATGTTATGTTTACATATTCAATTCAGTGAGAATATATATAAAATAGACCCAGTGCATATCTCTAACCGAAAATTTAAATATAAAATATTCACCCACCCCCCGCCCATTGTTATGCTTCTTCAACAATGCTACGTTGTGAATAAAGATAAAATTTGAAATACAAACAGCGCAACCAAGAGGTAACCTCTCGATTGTATGCTACAAAGCTGTTAAGTATGTTGAGATACAGACTTATTCAAACAAGAAGCATGAAATTTTAATTAACAATAATCTTAAATTGCTCATAAATAAACATATTTAATGTATGTATATAAAGAAAGACTAATATAAAAAAGACAACAATCAGTAGCTGAAAATTCAAATATAAAATGTCAAGTGACCCCCCCCCCCCACACACACACACATTGTTTCTTCAACAATGCTGCCATATATATTTATGTTTGGGAGATTGAAAAATTAAAATGACTAATGTGTTAGTTTTTCTTCATATTGGTAAATTAAGCATAAGCAATTTAAGATCATTGCTAATTTAAATTTTATGCTCCTTGTTTGAATAAGTCTGTATTTCAATATTCTTAACAACTTTGTAGCATACGAGCAATAAATTAAATAAAATTTACTCACGTTAAAAGCATACATCGATGTAATAAAATTATAATCTGATGTGTCACAAAATGTTGTACGCTCTTTTTAACTAAAGGGACAGAAAACAAAATTATAAATGGCCGCAAGACTTAGCTTTCATTAATCTATTTAACAAACCATATATTGCCAACACATAATTCTTTACACATTAATATCTATCTATCTACATTTTCATGGTTATATGTTGAAAATATAATCTTATTTGGGTTATACCATGTATCCTTTTGTTTTAATATCCAACGTCTCGATGAAATAACACTCCATTTTCATCAAGGTTAAGATCTTAATGAAGAACTTATATTTTAAGTAATAATGATATTGAACATCAATTAACTTCTGATTGAAGGCATTCTTATATTCCTAATTGTGACACTAATACATCTATTTGATAGAGTCACATAGCTTCTTGAGAGCCGTGAACATGGAATTTCATAGAAATCTTGGTATTCTAAAACTATTCAGTCTTTAGATTTGTGGGGGGAAAATCATCAATTCTTTTGCTAGTAAAAAAGATAGTCTTAATAGTTAAATTAGATAGTCTTCTACTGATCTTATCAGCGATTCTTTTAATATAAGGTAAAATAACTCTGTAACTGGTCGAATTGTCAATTTCATCATCTTTTTTTCTTCTTAGTATCAATGCTATATCAAACTTTACATATAGTTTTCATTATAACTATTAGAAAGTAGAATATATTGGTGCTATTTCTTGAGCAAGATGATCTTTTATCAAACAAATTATATGCACTCATCAAAAGATCGTTACAGGAAATATATGCGCAAAATGATGATGAAAGTTAAAATCGAGGTATCTGTTTATACAAGTGAATTTTCTATAAACATATATTGATAAAGAACCATTAGATTTTCTAGCAATTAAAATGTCAAGTGCTTCGTTACTTTCAACTTACGTGATAAACCTAATATCAATTAAGAAAAATAGGAAAAAAATTCAGGCACGGACTTATTTAACAATTTTTCATAGAACAGGCAAAACTCTCCATACAGTAGTGCCACTCAGACTAATCAATGTATGCCAGAAGGCTTGTGCATAAAATCCCTAACTAGTGCCTACTCATCCAATATCCCGCGACTAGTTTCTGGCTTGTAGCCTCCGTCAATGAGCTTTAGATTTGAGAGCACTGCACTTAGATCTTAGGATCTAATGCAACCCTCCAGCAGCCACCTTTTATCTCTAGTTAACTACAAAACTATGAGAATAAAATTGAAAACATAATATTTTCAATCTAAGATCAATAGCTTATATAGTCATATGGGTCTGAACCCAGTTCAGAACTCATACATTTTGGTGTCTTTGGCTCTTTAACAACCATAGCCACCACTATCCTATTAGACAGGATTGATGTTAAACCACTAAACATGACCACTATTTCTTATGCTAGCACATAACTATTATTAAACAGGCAAAACTCTCCATACAGTAGTGCCACTCAGTGCCAACCAGAAGGCTTCTGCTAGCATAAAAAAATAGTGATCATGTGATGTTTAGTGGTTTAACACCAATCCTGGCTAATAGGATAGTGGTGGCTATGGTTGTTAATGAGCCAAAGAAACCAAAATGTATGGGTACTGAACTGGGTTCAGACCCATATGACTATATAAGCTATTGAGCTTAGATTGAAAATTTTATTCTCAGTTTTGTAGTTAAGTAGAGATAAAAGGTGACTGCTGGAGGGTTGCATTAGATCCTAAGATCTATATCCAGTGCTTTCAGATCCAAAGCTCCTCACTGACAAAGGCCACAAGCCAGAAACTAGTCTGGGGATATTGGATGAGTAGGCACTAGATAGGGATTTTATGCACAAGCCTTCTGGCATCCATTGATTACTCTCGTTGGCACTGAATAGCACTACTATATGGAGAGAGTTTTGCCTGTTTAATAAGTTATGTGCTAGCATAAGAAATAGTGGTCATGTGATGTTTAGTAATTTTTCATAGACAAACAATACTTTGTTATGAACACTTTTGACAACTCTTTTATAAGATTCTAAAATATATGATTTCAGAATTCAAATGCGGATAAAATAAAACCTTTAAACAGAAACACTACCTATAGTAAAAAATTATTAATAATTATTTATTTAACAATAAATTTGCTCTGGACTAATTAATAAAAAAATAAAATGTAGTTGAATAAATAAAAACAAAATCATAATCAGCATTTTTTTTGTCTTTGAAAACATGACGAAATTTAGTTAATGTGATGTACTGTGACTTCTCCTTAAACAGTCAGAAATCTCTCAGCAACTATGCCCAAAGAAACCTGTTAGCCACTTTACCTTCCCCTTCCATTCTCCACCCTAAGCTTTCCCATAATCTGCTCCATCCCATTTCCACAATATAATCTTTGTCAATTCTATGGCCTTTATATCTAAATCCCCCTTATCTTTTCCCAAATCCATTATAAAAACCAATAACCCCACTTTCTGTATAATCACTTTGTTCGTACTCATTCTTCCATAACTTCATTATATGTACCCTTTCTGTTTTCAGGCATTTACATTCAATTAACAAATGCCTAATATTTTCTATTCCTTCCTTGCATAATTTATGGACTAAATCAACCATATTTTTCCATTTACATGTATATTCTCTTGTTGCTAAAGATCCCGTTCGAGCCTTAAACAACAAATTACTTTCCTTACTATTATCATATATTAACTCGCACCTAATATTGTTTATTTCTATATATATTTAAACTCTTTTTACTCTCCATACTAGTTTTCCATCTCTCTAACTCCCTATTCTTTATTAATAAATCTATTCTTTTATCCCATTCCTTACCACTATAACACTCAACAATTCTCCTAACACAATCATCCCTTCTTTTGTACAAATATACTGATAAAATTTTTTTATCCAAATCTTTTGCATATCGCATTACCTTTTTTCGACCATCTTGCTGCCTGCCCTTTACTCATAACCCAATTAAGTACTGTTTTGGCTATTCTTTTATTATCCATAAACTGCAATCTACCAAACATTTTCATTTTACTTTTTGCATATCTCATATGAAAACTTGACCACCCCATTTCTCCTCTATATAAAAGTAATAACATATGAGATCTGTTGCTATATGTATTTTTGTATAAAAAAGAGGCCTAATTCAATTAACAGCAATTTTCGTTTAGTAACAGGTTGATCCTCGTTCTTTCATTTAAAGTATTACAAAATTGCTTTAGTTAAGTTAATCCATAATAATATATAATTTTAATTCAATGAAATATTTTTTTAATAATAAAACAATGTTTTTTCTTAAGTGGCCAAATAAGATAAAAATTGGCAAAACACATCTTATTAAACTTTGCAAATTTTTTATTTCCATAAAAATTGTGCAAAGCTTTTCACTGCCTAACTAAAACTTTTTTTTTTTTTAAAAAAAAAAAAAAACACTGCAGTTTCAAATACCACAAATATAGACATTGTTTAGAAAATATCTGAATACTAAAAATATATATACATGTAAAATTTTATAAAAAACATTTAAATTGAGAAACCAAAGGATAATTAATTTATGAACATTGCATGCTTTTATTTCAAATTAAATTGAAAAATCAAAATTGTGGTAGAAGAAAAAATATTTTTTGGTTTTTAGTAAATTTTACTCATCAATTTAAATAAAAGCATTTTATTTATAAAATATATATAAATTATTATTGATCTTATTATGCACTTCTCTGGTTCTTGGGAAAACCCAGTCTATGAAATAAACCCACATAAATTGCTTTTAATTTTCATGAAATCGTAAAACACTGCTTACTCAATTTTTTAAATTTCAATAATGTTCTCTGAATTTTTTTTTGTAAGTTCTTTATTAGTTTCAGAATTATTTTTCTTAATACCCATTTCATCTAAATATACATTATGATTAAATTGAAGTGTTAAGTTTGCACCAAAAGTGAAAACAAATCTAATCCTAAATATTACAGAGTTCTAAGATATATTTTTTTCTCTATAATAATTTTTTTATATATAATTCTTACTAGTTCATTTTAACTGTCGTTCTAATGATTCTCATGAGAAATGAATCCTTGAAAATATGTAGTTTTTCTTCCCAATGTATGATATAGCCAATAGTTATTATTATTTTTTTTTCATATGTCATAGCATCGGCTGGGAGGTGAACCCGCAACAACCGCCTGCAACAAACTGCTTGGTTGCAAGGCAGCTGTGCTGATCTCTCGGCTAAAAACGCTTGACAGAGCCAATAGTTATTTGTTAATGCTTACTATCTTTTATGGCATTGAATTTCAGTATTATTCAATAGTATTTTTTATTTTTTCTTTGTTATATTTATTGAGTAATTAATTGATACATTGAAATTTGAACAACTTGACAAAGCTATTAGATTTCTGTTGATTAATTCTCATAACTGCTTATTTTTCACAATAAGATATTGTATCAAAAATTTTTGCTCACTAAAACGCTGACCTAACATATTAAAAGTTATTCATCACATAAACATATATATTACATCACTACCCAATCTTCCTTATTCTTTAGTAAACAAATAGAATATTAACAAATACCAACATTCTTTTGTCTGACTTAAGCAAAAGAAGTACAATTAGATGATTAATATACGATAACCAGTTAGTTGTTGATACTTATGGTTTAATACTTATATTTATAAAAGATGCTTATTAAATAGATACAGGTAACCCCCAAATAATACAATTGATAGGTTTGTAAAAAATGCTATTATGAAAATTTGTGTTATATGAAACAAAGAATTAGTACAAAAATCAGAGTTAAGGATCAGAAGTTAAAAAAAATATATAGACTATTTGCATTTTATAACTAAAAGAAATATGTCTATTAAAACAATATAATTGATCCAAAGTATTACATATTAATATTATGTTTTCTTTGTTATCACTATTAATCACCATTAAATGAACATGTTCATATATGCACAAATAGCAATATCAACAGAAATAGTGTTTGTTCTTAAAAATTCTCAAGTCCCTTGTTACATGGGAATTTCCCTAATTGTCAAAATTTGTTGGACAAATGTTGCGTTATAGGGGAAGTTTCTCCAACTCTCAAATCATGTTAGAACAAAATGCTGTTGTAGAAATGCCTCGAACCATGTTGAGTCAAACTGTGTTGTAGGAATGCCATATTGTATGGTAGTTACCTGTATTGCATAAGAAATTCTATCCGATGTAAAAAAATTTTTCAAGATATATAAACTTTATGATTATGAGCATATATTCTAATACAACATTTTTACAATTATTGTTGAAATTGAAATGACTAAGTAACCAACCATATAACTTGAAATATCTAATTATGAAATTAATTTTTTTTCAGTACAGAATCTTAATCTTTATTAAAGATAATAAGGATTTTATGACTGGCAACAAATAAATATCTTATTTTTCTAATTAAAAAACTTCAAATTGATGATCAATGTGACATTAAAACTATAATTACATTAACAAAATCCTAATAGTGATGCAACTTTTTTCTCTTCCATCTACGATATCTTATTGAGCATATTTTTAATTATTAAAAGGTTTTTAGATATGCTTTCTTATGTATTTTGCTTCCCACTTTTTTAATAAACACATCTAGAACTTTTTAATATTATTTCATTTTCTTTACCTGTTTTTATTTCTTTACTCATAATACATTGTTCAAAATTATTATACGTTCTATATCAAATTTTTTGTTTTAAATATTGTTAAAAATAATCTTTACCATCTTTTTACTTCTAATAATTACATTCTGAATTCAGGCTTCTGGCATTGTCCATTAGTAGCAAGTTATGACATGACTTTCAGATATGAATATTAACTACGGTCATTATTAATATCCAACTAATCTCTTACCACCTTCATCAAAGACTAGATACTATTTCTGATACAAAGTCTTTTCTGTCCCCCTCTTCCCTATATTCTTTTATGTGACTGCCTTTAGTCACTTAAGTTAGTATAGGACTTGGGTATCATAAATCTCTCATGCTATCAGGTATCTCCATGCATTACGACAGACATTGTATGTTTGTGCAAACATACTATTATTTCTTTAATTATAGCACAACAAATCTTATTCAAATTTATTATTTCTTGGTGATGAGAAAGCAATAATGGAAACAGGTTTAGTAGAATGGGACTCTTTAAGTATGATATTGCAAGGGGCAATAAATCATTCTATTTTCCTTACTAATCAAATTCCAAAACTTCAACGCAATAAATTTACAAGGAGGTTAATCGGTTTCCTTTAAATTTGCATGAGCATTAGACTTTATTACTTTAATGTGAATTGGTTTTGCTTTAAAAACATTTTCAATTTTAAATATAAGTACATATTTAAAAATAAAATTAAAGAAAAAAACACATTAAGTAAATACCTATACATTAATTAGCCTAATTGAAGCAAGAACAAAGTTTTTATTTTGTTTGTGAAAGTTTATTCAACCATCCTAATTAATTAAAACAGGCAAAACTCTCCGTATAGTAGTGCCACTCAGAGTAATCAATGGATGCCAGACCCATATGACTATATAAGCTATTGAGCTTAGATTGAAAATATTAGTGTGTTTTCAATTTTATTATCATAGTTTTGTAGTTATGTAGAGATAAAAGGTGGCTGCTGGAGGGTTGCATTAGATCCTAAGATCTAGGTGCAGTGCTCTCAGATCCAAAGCTCCTCAATGATGAAGGCCACAAGCCAGAAACTAGTCTGGGGATATTGGATGAGTAGCAACTAGATAGGGATTTTATGCACAAGCCTTCTGGCATCCATTGATTACTCTGGTTGGCACTAAATGGCACTACTATATGGAGAGAGTTTTGACTGTTTTAATACAGTAATGTGCTAGCATAAGAAATAGTGATCATGTGATGTTTAGTAGTTTAATCCTAATTAATTCATGATTTTCATTTTCTCATAGCAAAAAGTAGAAATGGGAAAAATCTCAATAAACTCATATAAATTACAACTAACATTTAAATAAGCTCACCTACTTACAATAGTATAAATGTACATATCAAATATGTTAATATTAATAGATATTATAATACTTAATATTTACATTTAACAAGTTTGCTTATATATCCAAACATATGCTGATGCTTTAAAAATGCGGATCTATAAAAAAGGGAAGGGTAAGATATCTCTTGTTGAATTATTACTGTGTGTCTAATTAATTAAAAAATTTCATTTATCCAGAAAGGATAAGGAACCAAGAATTCTGGACTACTTTACCTGCACCTATAAATTAAAAATTTTAAGTATAAATATAAGACATATATAAAAAAAATCAAATTCATGAAATATAAAATCTGTACATTTATTAGAATGGAATATCAAATATTGTTAACAAATGTTTTAATAATACATTGTTAAATATATAAATATTTCAATAGGCAGTTGTATGCAAATAATTATCAAACAGAAGCAAAGGTTTCAAAAATTGATGCAAAAAATGGGGGAAATTACTTCTTTGGTCAAACAAAAATTATAAATATAATTTTTAAATAAATGTCTTAACCTCTTAAATCTTATTATTCCTAATTACATATTTATTTCTTTATATAGAAAATAAACACATATAATATGAAATAATAATTATTAAAAACAATAAATGCAATCATAAAAACATTTAATATAATTATTAGTTTTCAATCTTTTTTTTAAAAAAAAAAAAAGACTGTCAACAAAAAATTAGAACATACATATTTTATAAAGTTATCGTGTAAAAAAATTGGTCCTTTCTACTTACAGTCATTTTTTTTTTATTTACAACATTTAACAAAAAAATAAGTGAAATAATTTTTTTTTTTACATTAGATATTATGAATTATATTTACACAAAATGAATAGTTTATCTACAAAACTTATTCATAAAGGTGGGTATATCTAATTTCATATATATATAAATGAATAAGACCATCCTTTTTGGTTTATATGCACACATATACAGCTTTAGCTAGCGGACAATGTTTGAACAAAAATTTTATAAAGAATTATCAATTTTCAGTTAATGATAAAATATATTTTGCCAAACGGCCACATGAATGATTAAAACTCATTATGCAAAATATAAAGATAAATTTAATATAAATTACTTTTTGTGAATGTTAAAATATTATTCGTGTGAACCTTAATTCAAAATATGTAATATCTAATGTGTTGTTTATAACTGGATATAAAATTAAAACATGACGACAGTGTGATATTATTAAATTTGGAAGCGAAAATAAAGTTTGCAGAGTATTATAATTCTGGAATTATGTCAGAAGAAATTACTATATTTTCAATCACATAAAATCAGTCATTACACAATGAAATAAAGGGAAGAGTAAGCAAACTGGACATTTCCGAACAAATCATAATTTTTGATGTACAGAAATTAAAATGAAACAATTTCCAAATAACGAAATTTTATAAAACGAAAATCCATTTGTTTTTTGGTTGCGGACCTTGTAGTAATTAAAATGAGAATATTTTGGTATAGAAAAATTCTTTTATGAATTAAATTAAGTACTATAATAATAGGTATTAATAGATTTTTTTTTACATTAACACATGTATAAAAAATATATAATTTAATAAATTTCAAATGAATAACTATTTTAACACTATAATAATACATGAATAAATTTAAAATTTGTGGAAAAACATTCACTAGATGAGGTAAATCATAACAGAGAGTCAACAACATTTATACCCAATAAAAATCCAGGAGATACAATGAAATTTACAGAAAGTAAGTAAATTTCTGCTGAAGAAAGTTTTTCTAAAAATTATATATTTAAATTATTCAAAGGTATTTTGAGATATTCTTGTTAGTTTTGAATTAGTCATGATTAAAATGTTGTAACCTTAATTAAAATGAGGTCTTGCAGTTTATTGCTTTGTTTCAGACTATAATAGTTAAGATAATTTTGTAGCAGTCAGCTAAGTTGACATTATAATAACAGAGGCTCAAAAATAGAATAACTTTTATTATTAAAATAGGCAAAACTCTCTCCATACAGTAGTGCCACTCAAAGCAAGACAGAGTAATCAATGGATGCCAGAAGGCTTGTGCATAAAATCCCTATCTAGTGCCTACTCTTCCAATATCCCCAAACTAGTTTCTGGCTTATGGCCTTCGTCAGTGAGGAGCCTTGGATCTGAGAGCACTGCATCTAGATCTTAGGATCTCTGCATAAAATCCCTATCTAGTGCCTATTCATCCAAAATTCCCAAACTAGTTTCTGGCTTATGGCCTTCATCAGTGAGAAACCTTGGATCTGAGAGCACAAGCCTTCTGGCATCCATTGATTACTCTGTCTTGTTTTGAGTGGCACTACTGTATGGAAAGTTTTGCCTATTTTAACAACAATTACGAGCAAGCATGGGAGATATAGATCATGTGAACTTTATTGTTCTAAATTATTAATAATCACTTCAATCTCAACTGAAACAAACAACTAATATTAAGTAATTATTTTATTCTGACCGATTTTTATCCAATATTCTGCCCCTTTCAAGAGACCTAATATTGGATAAAAACCAGTTAGAATAAAATAATTATTTAATATTAGTTGTTTATTTCAAATGAGTTAAATTGATTATTTACAGTAATTATAGAAATAACATTATGGACAAACTCAGTATAATATTTATATATTTGAGCATTGTTAAGGATATTCTTCTATATAAAAAAATATTTTACAATAAATTTTGTAATTTAGATATTTATATGATACGTTTATAACTTTCAATAAAGTTATAATTTTATAAACTTAATTAAAAAATTTTCATTTAACCCATCAATAAAAATCACAATCAAAAAAACTAACCTGCATTTTTTTAGTTAATACAATGTTTCACATACTTTATTATTATTATCATTTTGATTACACAAAGGCAAAACTCTCCATACAGTAGTGCCACCCTGTGCCAAACAGAGTAATCAATTATGTGCTAGTATAGAGATAGTGATCATGTGATCATTTTGATTATTATGTTAAAAGTCTAAAGTAGCTGCTATTCTAAATTCTATCAAATTTAATATTCATTAAAAAAAAAAATCACATCATTTTAAATGTAGTTCATATTTAATTAAACAAACATTTACCATGTAAATATGAAATAAACAGGCAAAACTCTCTATAAGAACTTTTTTATTGCATAATAATTTCACTTGTAGAAAATGTCCTACAAATAAAGCACCAAAAAATTTATAAATGAACAAAAAATTTTGATTTGCAGAATTTATTCAGTATGTTTACTATTATTCTTGATAAGCAAATTTATACGTTTTATCCAATCAACTAGGAATTTTTGGGATTCCTGCTGTTACATTGACCCACGGTAGCAGCTGCCATATCGTTAGTTGATCTTAAAAATCCATCTCAAGGTTTATCACATATAAACTAAACTTTGTCAAACCTCTCTTAACGCAACACTGGATGCAATCCTTTAAATTTTTGAGAAGCTTTGCTCTAACTTTTGATTTTCTACGATTTTCTATGGAAATCATTATTTTGAATTATTCTAATATGCAAAAATGTTTTAACCTAATGACCCTGACATACAAAACACTCAGTAGATGTATAATATAAGCCGAAATATAGGAGAATCTCAAATAAACAGTCACTTCTTGTTCAAATATGCAATTTGAAAATTCTAAATATATTTCCCACAAAAAAGTCAAAGAATTTCTAAAATTTTATATATCATCCTACTTAAAATAAGATAAAAATTTTATTATACAAAAAAAATTTCAATTAGTACACATATAAATATATGTAATAATATTATAATTCGATGTCTGTACTTCTTAAAAGCAATATATGTAATTATATAATTGAATATTCATAAATACAGTAATCAGATATATTTTAAAATTTTTATTCACTAGTAGCTTTCGATTATCCTTATAGTCATTATCAACGAACACTTTGAAAGGTTAATCTTCCCACAATTCCATGATAAATATACAATAAAAAGTGATGTATACTTAAAAAGTATTAATTAATTTGGCTGTGCTCTATATAATATCAAATTAGTGTGGAAATACGTACAAAACAATATATAACAATTAATAATGCTGTTTGCTACAGATTTGTACAAACATAAAAAATATGATCGTAAATTTTGATCAAAAAGCCAATAAAATAAATTTAATGTTTTTATATATACATACTATCTATATCTGGTCTGAGTATTCATATAATACAGATATACGTAATTAAAAATGAGAAATAAATGTCAGATATATGTATAATCAGCATAAAATATCTATTGCACGCACACACACACATAAGTATATATACACTAATTAAATAATAATACTAAATGTTAAGTTTTCGAATCTATTTATTTTTGTTCAACTCTTTCAAACCATTGCTTCTGTTTTATGTAATGAATTAATAATTTATTAAAATAATATACAAAAAAAGACAAAATTACTAAAAAGTTGCATACTAACATAGAAGAGTCTAGCTGCTACAATATTTAAGTGAAAATTCACCGTTAACATTGTGTAAAAAAAAAAAAATAATAATACAGGGTAAAAATAAATAAATAAATAAATATAGCATAAAATAGAAACATCTGATAGTTTTTAAATATATACATGATTATATAAATTGATTAAAAAAAACATTTTTGGTAAATAAAATATTAACTTACAGAATTAAGTTTTGCATGTATAAATGAGATGATGATATATGCATATATAATTTTAAATGAAATTATGTACAATAATTATTTTAAAAATATGCTTAGATAAAAAAAAAAAGCTATAAAATTTTAAATAAGACTGTAAATGCATCTTACTAGATTTTTCACTTACTTTTCATTCTGTTTATTTAAATCATCTTGATTGATGATATATGTAAAAAAAAAAAAAACGTAACAAAATAAAAATATCAACCTGAGTATTCAAGGCGAAATTAAAAAATGATGTAATATGTACGACTGACTCTTAAGAGTGCAAAAGTTATGAATATGGCAAAAGTACAGTAAAAAAGTAACGTAACTGAATATTAAATACTCGCTGTCAAAAATTCCATCACTTCTTATCTGAAAGAGATGATAATCATACTTGGTATTCTTTTTCGTTCTGCCTAAATTTAAATTTAGTTATAAAACTATACCGCCAATACTTTAATAAATTTTATTTTTTAATATGGCATAATCACAATTATAAATATTTTATTGTAGTTTTTTGAAAATATTTGTAATACTTATTTTGTTTCTTAATCAGACAGATTTGGCAATTCGGTGATCTCCTGATCACAATAAAATTATTAAAATAAATAAATAAGATTTTATAATTATTTTGCCCCTGTTTTATTTTTTTTTAAGAACAATTTATTTATTATATATTATCTGGAGCTATATTGTAAAGTTTATATCTCTGAGTTTATATCTATATGTCAGCTTTTGAAGGAGGGAATGCAATCAGTTAAAATTTCCATTTTAATTTATTTTTAAAATAAAAAAAAATCATTATCGAATTTATTTCAGTCGATATATTATATTAAACTATTATCAAGATTCAGAAGTATGAATAGTTCTTTGTCTAACAATAAGTCTGGACTTTTAACCACTATTGAAATTACATTTTATATATATAGGTAAAGAGATATAGATAAGTGAAATCAAAGACAAAATGAATCATTTACCTATTTTCAGATGAAATAACATATTTAACAAACATCTGGAAGACAATAAACTGTACAGTTTTAACTTTAAAAAAAAAAAAAAAAATCAAAATTTGATAAAATATCAAATTCTAATTTGAAATATTGTTTTAAAATCTACTCATGCAGTCATATAAACAAAATCCTTTGTTTGCAGATGACACTGGTAGGCCTCCAGCTTTCTTTGCTCTCTTGTGATTACCCGAGTATTATTTTGCTAGTTTTGCGTTCAAGTAATAGTAGAAAATAGAATTAAAATATTAAATGATTTATTAGTTTAAAAAAAAAAAATCTGCAGAGGTCAATATTCTACAATTTAAAAATCGTACAAACTAGCCGAAAATCCTTCCCAATGTGCTGATTGGTAGATTTTTTGAAAATGCAGTTGCAAGACCACTTGTAAACTCCTAATCTATTGTTGTTAACAATAAGCAAAAAATTGTATATTTTCTGTAGTTTATGTAAATATTTATGATTATTTTTACAAAATACTGGTATAGCAATTATTAAAAAGAAAATATTATGATTTCACTTAGGTTTTTTTTTCAAATATGTTTTATCTTTAAAAATATGAGTTAAGAAATTTGAAGTAACTGTGAAACAAAATTATAATCGGTAACAATGTGCTAAACACAGCAGTACAGAACTTTTGTGATATTTTAATAATTATAAATACAACTTTAAATTTTAGAACATAATTTCATAGCTTTATGGTGACTTATCAATAATTCATTCCAGATTTAGATATGAAATCCAATCAATAAAAATTTTGTCCATTTATTTTTTTCAATGGCATTACGATAATCAGCCAATCAGAAAAAAGTAATTCTTCTCATTATGTATTTCACTTTATAATTTTTTTTCTCCATATTTTCACAATTCAAATATGATTTTTGTTAGCAAATTTATATTTTTAACAAATCGGATCCAATTTACCGAATTCTAGTATAAAATAAAAATACTAATCATTTATTCAAATTACCAGTGGGAAGAACAATGGAAATGCCCACTTGTTAAAGGGATTTATTATTCTAACAATTTTAATAAGCTTATATATAACTTAGAGTTTATCAAATACATAATGCTGACAATATAAATCTATTAATGGAACAACCAAATATCTTCGGACTTTAACGTTATTCCTTGGATAGATGTAATATATCAATCAGAACTTTGTGGAATAATGATTAGTATGATATGAGAATCAAGTCTAAACCAAGTATACTTTGGAAACATATTCAAATCATAGAAGCTTAATATTTTTTATTTTCAGATAGCTGACTCACATCTAGTCTAACTAGTTATCCGGTAGTCAGTAAATGGCTAACTATTATAAGTAATAGTTACCAGGCTAATCTAGATTGGTCAGATGAATGTAAACACTTCATTTTTATTTCTTTTAAAGGATATGTGTACATATGTAAATTTTAATATAGATATTAAATTTAAAAAATACATTTTCTAACGGTGACTATAAGTTTTACAATACTATTTACGTTAATAATTATGACTTAATTTTTTTGTTGTTTATTTTAGTATTCATTTAATTGCTCTTTTTTTTTTGATAAAGTTCATTTAATTGCTGTCTGACAATTCTTTTCAAACAATATCTTATTTTATACTATAGTTTCTGTGTGTGTAAATACAAAATAAAAGTTCCTTATGTAACAAAAACTTGTTGCTAATACTATTTGTTGTGAAATGCCAAAGAATAATGACAAATATTAAAAATTGTAAATTTTATAATGTACAGCTAAATTACTTTTAATCTGGACCCTTTTTGGAATTACCAAATCTCATTTATTTTAGAAAAAAAAATCGGACAAACTTATATATAATCATAAATACAAACATGTGATTATATGATAACAGTAAGATATATCCCTGGCAAACTATGGGAAAAAAATATGTAAATAATATATACATGGATGCGTATTTATATACATATAGTAAATTTTAATTTTACTTGGAAAAATTTTTCATTTTATAATTAAAATTATTAATTAATTTTTGACATATTTTCATATATTCATTTTGTTATGATAGTAACAAAAAATATTTCTTTCAATTCATAACTGACAATCTTTTTAAAAAAAACTTAAAAGTGCGTTAAAATAAAAAATTTCAAAGAAAAATAGAATAAGACTAAATCTAATTACTAAAATAAAAACTTTTTTAAGAAGTAAACTGCAATTATTTTTCAATAATATGCCATAATTATTTTTTCATATGTCAAAGCGTCAGCGGGGAAACGAACCCGGGACAACTGCTTGTAAGGCAGCTGTGCCAACTACTCGGCCACCAATGTATTTGTGTTATTTTTAGAACAAAAATACAATAAAAAAATTACAGTACGAAATAAAATTCAGAGCTTATTTGATAAGTTAAAAAACAATACGGTTAATATATCTTAGTTTTTTTTTTTTTATAAAAAAAGTAACGCTTTTATTTACATATAAAAAACAATCAATATTTTGATTGAATTGTAATACCTGTGTGCATATATAGTTTTTCAATGTGGAATTATTTCTCTGTAAAATATTTTTAATGGCAATATGCTTTCTGACAGAAAAAAATAGTAGTCGTAAATAAAATGAAGTTTTAATAGTTTATGTTTTGCTATGCATTTTTATAGATAAGCACTGTTATAATAAATGAAAATGTATATAAATTTCACTCGCACAAACACATTATTTATAGTTTTCTCCATTCCTGGTGGTAAAATAGGCAATTATTTAAGAAATCATAAACAAATTCTCAGATTTTTAAGCATTTACTCTTTTAGACGGCTTATTGGTATTACATTAAGCTGAAGTAGAATTATAACAGTTTTTAGTTGTGTCAGAGACAGACTTTTTAGTTTAACTAAATAGTAAAACAATTTAATATGCAAAAAAATCTCAAAATTAACAATTAAATTATGAAATAGAAGCGTATATATTATTCATGAAAGTTGAAAATAATTGAAAAAAATGTATACTTTATTTACTTCTAGCGCTGACATTGAAAAGTACAGACGTCTATTACTACTAATGTTATCCTCGTTAAATTCTTGTATAAGAGAATATACTTATTTGTAGTAGCAATCATCATCATTATCAACCATTATCAATCCACTGCAGGATGAAGGTCTCTCCAAGTTTAATCCATCTTCTCCGATCTTTAGCTTCTCTTCTCCACAGCACCCCTGCACACTTTCTTAGTTCATCCATCCATCTCACATGTGGTCTCATTCTGGGTCTTTTACAATTTCTTGGAATCCAGTTTAAAATTTCAATTGTCCATCTATTATCATCTCTTCTAGCAATAAGTCCAGCCCAACTCCACTGCAATCTTTTAATTTTTTCAATGAGTTCAGTAACACCTGTTTGTTCTCTTACCCATACATTGCATTTTCGATCTCTTCTTGTTACTCCCAACATACATCTCTCCATACTTCTTTGAGTGGTCTGAAGTCTCTGTATTGCTCTTCTATATAATATCATTAATACTGTTTATTTATCTTCATCATTTATGAAATCCAACAATCCAAAATTAATTCATAAATATTGATGTAAGTGTTGTGGAAACAAAAAATAGATTAAAATAATTCGAGAGTTAATGAAAAAGCTTTAGGGGAAAAGATGTGTCATTATGCTGATTTATAGACTGCTAAATGTGCTAAAAACTATAAACACCATTTTGTTTTATGAATCTCTTATCATTATATCAAAAATCTCCAGCCACAAATTGCAAATTTTTTATTTTTTACAAATTAAAAAATAATTTATTTTGTTTAATACATTAAAAGTTTCTTAATTTGAAAAAATATTATTTCTCTTTTCTTGTGCCCACTATAATTTATATATATAAACGTTTCTTATTAGATAAGATATTACTTAAGAGCTTTTAAACATTACTATATGCAATATTTTAAAGAATAAATAGTTGACATTTGATCAAATTAAGTCTAAATTTTGACTAGAAGCCCAAATGAAAACAGCATAATGCTCAGAAAAAATGATTATAACAAATGCATCACTGAGATATCTGAATATCCAAAACCGATGATAGGTCACTGTGAAATAATGTAACCAATTCAAATTAATATAACTAAAGCATGACGATTGAACTAAATATTAAACAGATAAAATAAAGATTAAAAAAGAGAATGAAGATTTTTTTAAAATTTTCAGCAAGTATAGAGTAATACTGTGTACAAATAGATATACAAGAGATTGTAAAAGACCCAGAAAAAGACCACATGAGATGGATGGATGAAATAAGAAAGTGTGCAGGGTGATGTGGAGAACAGAAGCTAAAGATCGGAGAAGATGGATTGAACTTGGAGAGAACTTCATCCTGCAGTGGATTGATAATGGTTGATGATGATGTACATATACTATATATAAATTTATAACTATACATTTAGAGAAAATTTTAAATGCCTATTTAAAATAATACTAGATGATAAAATTGTGATTTCTAGAAATTTCAACTGCATCTTATTTCAATAGTAAAAACAAGTTTAATCCAGTCATGAGCATAATTTAAATAAAAATACAATGCAAATTTTTCATTCCCAATAAAAAAATTTAAAGTCTGTTCCCAAATTCTTTTGAACCCTTCACCCCCCTCCCCCCCAGAGTAAAAACATTTTTATACTTTTTTTAAAAGTTTTATTTCTCAGAATTTCATTTTATATAGAGAAAAAATAATTTAAAAATCTTTGGATTTATTTATTTGTTAAAAAATATTATTTCGACAATAAAACACAGCTTTTTTCATGGAGCACCTTCTACTCTTATAGCAAATAATTAAAGTAAAAAACTTTTAAATACGACATCAATGGCCAATTCTTTGACAAACATATGAGAAATAAATCATATGCGTTAAATCATCTTAGGCTTTAATTATTTACGAAAAGAAACAATATATCCATCTAATATGCTGAATTAATATACATTATATTTATTAGTATTGTAATTGTAATTTTTAGAATACATAATGCGACTTTAAACTTTATCTTTAGGATGTTTCATTTATTATATCTTCCTTGCAAAACATATAATAATTAATGATAGGGTATAAGTTTTCTTACTTTATTTATATACTGAGTAGATTAGCATATTCACCTCCCATGTCCATGATCTGAAGTTCAAATTGGGACAGAGTAAAATTTGGAAATCTTTCCAGGTTGCAAATGGGTCTAAAACTTTGCTTTTAGATAGTTCATGCAACTAGCCATCTAATTTCTTGTCGGTAAATGGGTATTTACCTAGTGAGTAAAATAAGAATTGAAAATTGCTATAACTACCACTATCTGATAAGCTTAGTAATATTTCCACTTATCTCAATTATCGATGATTAAAATAATGAAATTGGATAATATTGCACAATTAATAATCTATCTATCTATTAAAGCAAAGTTTGTTTCATTAAATTTTTAACGAAAAATAATTAAAAAGCATTACTTGTTTTAAAAATGATTAGAAATGTTAATAATATGCTTGTGTTTAAACATTTATATACTGCAGAATGAAATGCAAAATGACTATATATATAAATTGTAAAAAATAATTTATGATTCTTTCAAAAAAAATACTATAATTAATTAAGAAAACGAATTAACAAAATAGATAAATTATCAACATGATTTTCAGTTTACGCTGCTTCATTATTTCAAGTGGTAATTGTCGTTCTGCCGCAACTACTGATGAACAAACTAAATCTCGTCTTTATTTTTAGACTATCAAATTTGTTAACGATATATATGTGCACACTAGATAAGCATGTATTATCAGTTGATTTATATATATATACACATATATATCTGACAGTATATATTAAAATACTTATTATCAAAAATATTATAAGAATTTAAAAATTCTTCGGTAACATTTCGAGCAATAAGCAAGTTTAAGAATGGACATTTCTCTACCAAAATCATTGGCTAAGGATTTGTTTAATTGTAATATTTATTTTAAATATTTGGTATTAGTTTCGTAACATGTATGTACAAACGTTTACGATGGAAGCTATTAAACATTATTCATACTTCGGAAAGAATACATATGTACATATTATCATCTTCACACTTATCAGTTCCAAAATTGTTCAACCAAATCTGCCTGAGATGGAGCATGTCATTGAGAGTGAGCACAGCTGTTATCCTATTCTGCATGTTGACATTCACAATTTTGTGCTCTTTTCCATTGACATTTGTAAAATAAGACCTGTGAAGAGATATTTGACAGTTGTTTTCCTGATTGCATGCTTTTTCGAGCTCTTCGCTACTCCATGCTGAACCCTTAATCTGGAAGACGTTTTCAATTTTTAATTTTTCTCCTAACGACAAATCGTAATCTGAAAGTTTACTTTCGGGAGTTATTTCGTCCTTTTGTAAGATAATTTCTGGAATGATTAATTCTTTTGCTACTTCATCTTCTTCTGGATCATCATCATCATCCTCATTTTTTGATGTGTCAAGATGGCTGCTGAATTGCCGAGATTCCCACGGTCGATGAGGAGTAAAAGAATTGATACTTTGCTTTTTTAAAAAAGTATTATAAACACCTTTAAATATTTTTTTATAAACCCATAATTTGACAAACGGGTTTGCTTTATCATTTTCAAATTGTTCAACATAGTGATCGTACATTTGTCTAATACTTGCGAGTTTTATTAAATATTCATTCTCTTTTGCATTAGGATCTTTAGGCAATGAATCTAATGGAAAACTTCTAATATGCTCTTGTATCTGTCTAATAATGCTATTAGGAACAAATATGCGACCAGATTTATTATTAGTATTACAGGAATTATCATTATCAATATTATTATTACTATTATTATTTTTAAATGGAAGATTTGCTTCAGCAATGCCATTAGCATCCATACCTGTGCGGGATAATCTTTCACAAAGATATCGAAGGCGTTTGGTATGTATACCAAATATTTGTAAAAATACTTTCTTGCATACCCGAACTCGCTGACCATTTTCTTTGGTTACATGATAAAGAAAAGTAAATTTACGTCTTGAGTCGTCTTTACGAACTTTACTCACTCGACAAATAGTAACAGAATCACATAGAAATTGAGTTTGTTCTTCGAAAGAAGATAAATTATGAAAAGAATGATAAAGCCTTTTGGCATAATCCTGGCTAACACTTGCATAACACATTTGAGCACATTTGCAAGTAACTTCTTCGACTGGATTTACTGGTTTTTTCCACGATCCTCTTGGACGACGAATACATTTATCTAAGGAAAAAAAAAAACATTTAAACATTATGAATATAAAATGTACTCTTGAAATTATATTTACTTTAATAACATATAAAAATTAATATTAATTTATGATAACCGTCGAGATTAAATTAAAAAATAAATAAACATAACATATAAAAAGATTACAGATTTCCTTATAATCAATTTAATAATTAAAAAATAATAAATTTTCTTTGCTCATAAGATAAATTTTCTTATAAACTGAATTTTAATATAGCAGCAACTTTCTCATACAATAGTGCCACTTAGTGCAGCCTATAGTAATCAATAAACGGCAGATGGTTTGTGCATTTAAATCCCTATTGATTATTATAGCTTACACTAGGTGGCATTATTGTAGGACTAAATTTAGGCATCTGTTGATTCAATGTAAATGCTTGAAAGCAGAAAGGGTACAAAATAATGAAGTTATGGAAGATTAAATATAAACAAAGTGATTACACAGACAATGGGTTATTGGTTTTTATGCTGGGTTTGGGAACAGATAAGGGGGACTTAGATATGAAGGCCATGGAGTTGACAAAGATTATGTTGTGGAAATAGGATGGAGTAGAATATGGAGAAACTTAGGGATGGGGAATGGAAAAGGAAGGTAAAGTGGCTAACAGGTTTTCTGGACGTAGTTGCTGAGAGATTCCAGACTCCGTAAAAGGAGAAGTCACAGTGCATCACATCACATCACATATTATTTTAATAGATTATGTAAGCACAAGAAATAGTGGTCATGTGATGTTTTAATGATTAAATTGAAATGATTAAAAAATTAAATAAAAAACAATAATTCTGATAAATATGTACATGCATACACACAAAAGATCATTAGATATTATTATAAGAGCAGGTTCCAAAAATCAGTTGACATTTTCTCACAAATCTCTGCTTACATTATCTTACAGAATTCTTCACTATTGATGATATGTTTTCTTTCATCATTTACATATCTAATATTGCACAAAACTAATTTTTTTCCTCGTCTTAATATTTTTAATATCTCTGCCCAACTTATATTTATCATTTTCCTTCAAACCACATATGAAAAAAATTGCTTATTTAAAAAAAAAAGTCTAGGTTATGCTTCAGACAAATATATAATAAGCTTTTTCTCAATTTCAAATTCAATGGCTGATCAAACAATTTTAGTCTCTGATCTAAAACCTGTTGCCATCATAATAAAACTATTACTGGAATACACACTATTACAAAAAAGAAAAAAAAAGGAAGAAAATCATTTATATAAAACTAATGCTAAAATTAGTAGATGATTGAAAAATGAAAGTGTTGTGGGTAATTTTGGTTATGGTGATAGAAATGAAAAAGGAAACAGACTTATGGATTCACAGAAAGAGGAAACTGTATATTATAAATTTCTTTCTAGAAAAAAAATGCTAAATGAAAAAGAACATGGAAGCAGTCTTGCATTGGTGGTCGAGAGGTCAGCGCAACTGCCTTGCATTTGCAGGCAGTTGCCCGGGTTGTGGGTTCGCGTCCGGGCCAATGCTATGACACTTAAAAAAAACAAAAAAACATGGAAGCATCCAGATGAAGGTACAGTACACCAGAATTGAATATTTTGACTAACAGAAAATATGTATCCCAAGACTGTAATGTTTTTAAAAGATACAAATGCAGGAAGTGATATTTGATTAATGAGATCTAAGATACACGTTAAAGCAAAACTAGAGACAAAAAAGAAAAACAGCATATACAGTTGATATTCCTACCATCAAAAACAATCAAATGAATTTAAATTAGAACTTGTAAATTATTTAAATTATTAACAGACTTTAAACATGGTTCAGATTTGAACGATATCAATAATATAAGTAATACAATATTAAGAACTGTAACAAAGACAACCGATACAAAAAAATAGCAAAAATGTATGAAGAAAAGAAGGAATATGAAAATATACAAAATGATCCATTAAGATGAATTTTGTAAAATATTGAAAAAAAAAAAAGATTTAATAATAATATAAGAAAATATACAGTAATTGTGATGAAAAGCATAAAAGAGAATAAAAGTCTTAAAAGTATAAAAGAACATCTTGATGCTGGAAGGAAATTTATTTCTGTAATAAGATGAAACTATTACTAAAAAGAGAGATGGCATCATGAAATAAACATAAGAGTTTATAAAAAATTACATAGCAATAAAGACCAAGAAAACAAAGCATTCCTACAGTTATTACATCTGAATTGCCCAGCATTTAAAACGAAGAATTGAGATATGCAATAAAATCTATGTAGGGAAAAGCTCCAAGAAATGATTAACACCTTAAAGGAATAGGGGAACAAATAGAAAAATTGTTGGTAAAGTTATATAACTAATATCTAAAGGATAAAAATGTATCAGATGATTAGAAGGATGCTAAAGTAATCCTGATAGTTAAGAATGGTGATAAAGAAGATATTAGAAATTACAGACCTATTTTTTATCAGTTGTATACAAAATCATTACCAAACCAATTATGACTCAACTTATAGATTTCACCCAAAGTAAAATGGAATTCAAAGTAGTTTTAGTACAGTAGATCACATCCAAGTATTGAGAGAAGTCATAGAAAGAACCAATGAATATGATTTGATAGTATGCTTTGGATTTGAGATTATAAAAAGGCATTCGATTCTATAAGCATTTCTACAGTGATTAAAGCATTGGATAAAGATAGAGACTTAGAAAAGTGTCGTTCTCTGAAAAACAGCTATAAAAAATGCAATGATTAAATTTAATGCCAATATTAAAAAGAATATTGAAAAGCGTGTAAGACAAGGTGATCCATATCTCCAAAATTTTTTACATAAGTTTTACAAAAAGTATTTTTTTATTTTTTATTTTATATGTCAAAGCATTGACAGGGAAGCAAATCTGGGCCAAGTTGCTTGGAAGGCAGCTATGCTAATCGCTAGGCCACCAACGCTTGACAACAAAAAGTATTTTGTGAATTAAAATGGGAAGCTTGAGTAAAAGTAAATGGAGATAATTTAAATCATTTAGATTTTGTGGACAATGCAATTATTTTTACAACTAATGCTTCAGAGTTTCAGAAAATATTGAAAAGAATTGTCAGATAAAAGTAAGAATAAATGCGAAAGAGACTAAAGAACTGTTAAATAAATTTTCTCAAAAGAAATAAAAATTGATGATCATGCATTAAAGGATAACAATTACAAATATCTTAAGATTATTAATTCAAATGGAAATATAATGGATGAAATTAATCACAGAATTAAATTCGGATGAAGTACTTTTTAATACATCAAACTGGCCTTTATTCCTTAATGGGAATCTTTTCAAGATGTTTCTTTTTACACAATCACATATGATGTACTGTGACTTCTCCTTATACGGAGACAGGAATCTCTCAGCATCTATGCCCAAAAAAATCTGTTAGTCACTTTAACTTCCCTTTCCATTCCCTGCCTTAAGTTTTCCCATATCCTGCTCCATCCCATTTCCAAAATATAATCTTTGTCAACTCCATGGCCTTTATATCTAAATCCCCCTTATTTTGCTGAAACCCAGCATAAAAACCAATAACCCATTTTCTGTATAATCTCTTTGTTTATATTTATTCTTCCACAATTTCACCCTTTCTGCTTTCAGGCATTTACATTCAATTAACAGATGCCTAATATTTTCTATGCCTTCCTTACACTACTTGCAGACTAAATCATCCACATTTTTCCATTTATGTGTATATTCTCTTGTTGCTAAAGATCCTGTTCAAGCCTTAAACAGTTAACTACTTTCCTTGCTATTATCATAAATTAACTCACACCCAATATTCTGTTTACTTCTATAAATATGTAAACTCTTTTTATTCTCCATACTAGTTTTCCATCTCTCTAACTCCCTATTCTTTATTAATAAATCTATTCTTTTATCCCATTCCTTACCACTATAACACTCAACAATCCTCCTAACACAATCATCCCTTCTTTTGTACAAATATACTGATAAAAATTCTTTATCCAAATCTTTTGCATATCGCATTACCTTTTTTCGACCATCTTGTTGCCTGCCCTTTACTCATAACCCAATTAAATACTGTTTTGGCTATTCTTTTATTATCCATAAACTGCAATCTACCAAACATTTTCATTTTGCTTTTTTGCATCTCTCATATAAAAACCCAACTATTTCATTTCTCCTTGAACTGCCTCCTTTGCCATCCACATTTCTGCATCTAATGCATGTCTTCCTACTTTTCTTTACACTTTTTCTAAGTAATCTAATATACCCCTTTATTAACACATAATGCATCATTACTATATGTTAACTCTGCTTTTGCCACTCACTTCCATACAATTCCAACTACATGAGAACACTGCTAATTTCTTTATCAATCTCTTTCTTTTCTTTGCTTCATTTATCTATTTTTTCTCCATTCATCCAAGCAATTTCTCTGATTTCTTAAGATGATTAAAATAGTTATATCTATTCACCACATTTAACTTTATATCCCCCAGTACAAATTATTTGTCTTCTCTTTTCCTCAGTATTAATCACCATTACTTTTGATTTTTCATCACTAAATTTAATCCTCATCTCTTTACCCACCATTGCACATGTCCAGCATAACTCCACATCTTCCCTTCTTTCTGTATACAAAAAAACATCATCTGCAAATAAAAGACCCAACATATATACTCCCTTGCCACCTATTAATGGTATCTCTAACCCTCTTCCTAGTCTTTCTATTGCTCTTTCCATTTCTCTCAAATACAACAAAAACAGAGGACATCCTTGCCTTAGTCTCACCCCATTTTTAACTTTATTCCCTAATTGATACTTATAGTAATTATTTTCATATAATTTCTTAATAATAACCACTAAAGCTCCATCCATTCCTAAATTTACTAAACTTACCCATAATCTATTGCTATTTACTCTATCATATGCCTTCTCTATAACTGTCTACCTGTATTCCTACTCATATCTGTAAGTTGTGTAACTACCAATAAACTATCTCCTATATGCCTATCTGATCGAAAACCTCCTTGCATTTCTCCCACTATATTATTTTTTTCCATCATTTTGCAATTCATTCCAGCCACCGTATATGAGAAAATTTTATATAGCATTGACATTATGGCTATCGGTCTATAATCATTTAAATTTCTAAGATCCTTACCCTTCCTTTTAAATAATAGCTTTACTCTTGTATTACTCCAACTACCTGGAAAATCTCTCTTCTGTGCCATCTTATTAAAACATGATAATAATTTGAAGTTTGCCTTCTGCCCTAACTTTATTACCATCTCTGTTGCCCATCCATCCAAACCTCTTGCCTTTCCACCTTTCAATTTCTTACTTGCCTCATTCAGTTCATTTTGTGTAAATCGTATATTCCCATTACCATTTGCTCTCACGTTTGCTATCACTCTGCCCTTCACATCCAACATCCTTTCTATATCTATTACATACTTGTTTAAGACTATCTCTAATTCTTCTCTAGAACTACATACTATTCCTGTATCTAGTAATACTAATCCCCTACATTCTTGCTTTTAATGTATTTCCAAAATTTTTTACTCCCATCTCTTCCACTTTTATTAATATCTTCCAACAGTTTATTATTCATTTTCTCTCTATAATTATCTAATTTTAGCCAATTTATTTTATTCTAAGTACTTTTCCCATTTAGTATTAACATCTTTTTCACTTTCTTTGTTCTTAATAGCACACTTATATTCTCTGCATGCCTTCCCCCTCTCTTTTACACTTTTACTAACTCTCACTTTCCTATTATTTTTATTCTTCTGAATATTCTCACCTAAAACCCGATTTGCCACTTTTTCTATTTCTTATACTCACCTCCAACCAACTCTTCCATGGTTTCTCCAACTTTTATTTTATAGTCTTCTAACTTATTCTCGTCATTCATTCTCCAATCCACATCTTTCACTATCCCTTCTACTTTTATTATTATTTTTCATCACATTACTAACCATTTCTATTATAAAGAAGTTATGACCATTATTACATCCTCTGACATCATCAATCACCTTAATTTTCCATCCTTTATTCATTCCCTCTTTCTCTATCAATACATAATCTATTGTGTGGGATATATTATTTCTAGACCATATGTATTGTCTCTTATAAATATTCGATAAACTTCCAATGATCAAATTCACTCTGACAAAAACTCTTCTAAGCTGTCCATTCTTATTACTTACAATCAATTTCTTCAATATGCCCATTCATATCCCATATAACCATTACTCTCTTCCCATTTTCTTTGAATATCTGTATATCCTTACCTAAGTATTGATATATGCTACTGTTCCACTCTATTATAGTTTAACTATCTCCAGTGGCTATATACACTAGAGCCACCATCCATTTCTTATCTTCCTAACCACAAATGTTCTTGACATTTAACAGTATTTAATATTTTTTTGACATAACTCTTATATCACCATCCCTTTTTTCTTTTCTATTTATACTCTGCCATACCAAGTCTTCCAGAATAGGTTCTTCTTCTCTTAGATGGGTTTCCACTACTGCTAGTACCTCAAGCTCTTCATTTTTAATTGCTTTAAGTCCAGCCACTTTTCTACAACCATACTATCTTCCTCTATTATATTTTGCTCCATTTCTCCTGACTTTCTCCTTAAACCATCTACACTTAGAAACCACCCCTAATTGTTCTGGACATTTAACCATGTTTACATATTTGTTTAAATTTTCTAGAAGATACAAAGTTTCATAACATTTTCTTTCCTTATAATTTTTAACATACTTTATTACCTGAATATTTTTTTCCACAATTCATTTTATACAGTATCCAGAGAATGTATATATGGACCTGATCTTATATCCTTTAAGTTAGTTGCCCAATCATGCTCCTTACCTCTTTCCATGGAAGTCAGCTCCTTACCCCTTTCCATGGCAGTCTTTGGTCTGGCGTTTGTGTGTGGTTTCTGATAGAGATATTTTAAATGCTTTCTCTTGCTAAGCATTTATCACAAAGCTTATTGAGAAATTAGCAAAGCTCTTTGTTTAAGAATGCCCTATGTCACCTATTTTGTTTTAGTTGTATTTGAGAGAAATGGAGAGAGAGAGAGAGAGCAATAGAAAGACTAGGAAGAGGGATAGAGGTAACATTAATAGGTGGCAAGTGAGTATAACCATTATCAAATCTTTTATTTGTGGATGCAAAGAAAGTTGGGAAGATATGGAAGTTATGCTGAAAACATGAGCGAGGATGAGTAAAAAAGAAGAGGATTAAATTTAGTGAAGAAAAATCAAAAGTAATGATGATTAATACTGGGGAAAGAGAGGAGAGAGAATTTTTATTGGGGGATATAAAGTCTTAAGTAATCAGAGAAATTGCTAATGCTACTCCCTTCCATACAATTGTAGCTACATCATACTTATTATATGAGAACACTTAATTTCTTTATCAATCCCTTCCTTTTCTTTACTTCATTTGCCAATTTTGTCTCCCATTCATCCAAGAAATTCCCCTGATTACTTAAGACGATTCCCAAATAGTTATATCTATTCATCACACTTAACTTTATATCCTCCAATAAAAATTCTCTGTCTTCTCTTTCCCCAGTATTAATCATCATTACTTTTGATTTTTCTTCACTAAATTGAATCCCCATCTCTTGACCCACCCTTGCACATGTCCTCAGTATAACATCCATATCTTCCCTTCTTTCTGCACGCAAATACATCATCCACAAATAAAAGATCCGGCAATGCATATATTCCCTTGCCACCTATTAATGATATCTTTACCCCTCTTCCTAGTCTTTCTATTGCACTCTCCATTTCTCTCAAATACAACAAAAACAAAATAGGTGACCTAGGGCATCCTTGCCTTATTCCCACCCCATTTTTAACTTTAAGTGATTTTATATTCCCTAATTGATACATATAGTAATTATTTTCATATATTTTCTTAATAATATCCACTAAAGCAGTGTTCTTCAACCCTTGGTCCGTGGCCCGGCACCGGGCCGCGGAACTTTTCTGCAGGTCCGGGTGTTAGACGGGCAGTAAAAAGTTTGTAATAATAAATAATAAGAGTTTTAACTTTAAATTAATATAGTCAATTTTTATTTATTTTTTCATCTCATTTTTACCCAATTAAAAAAAAAAGAAAACAACAAAAACAAAATCTAATCAATCATTCATAAATTAATTTGTTTTTCTAGTTATCACAGATGTTTATGGGGGGGGGGAAGGTAGAATTAAATTTTTTATTACTTTTCTAAAAAATTTTATCTTATATATTTAACATTATTGTTTTGATCAGTAACAATTATGCTTATCTTTAAGAAAATTTATCTATAGACTTCTGCCGGTCTGCGAAATCTTATCCTTATTTTTGCTGGTCCGCGGAAGCTTATCCTTATTTTTACCGGTCCGCAGGTGTGAAAAGGTTGAAGACCACTGCGCTAAAGCTCCATCCATTCCCAAATTTAATAAACTTACCCATAATCTATTTCTATTTACTTTATCATATGCCTTCTCTAAAATCCATATATAACTATCTACCTGTATTCATACTCATATCTGTAAGTTGTGAAACAACAAATAAATTATCACCTATACACTTATCTGATCGAAAACCTCCTTGCATTTTCCCCATTATATTATTTTATTCCATTAATTTTGTCACCCTTCCAGCACCATATATGAAATATAGAAATCACATTACTGATATTAGAATACAATTGTTTACCTTTCTATGATCATTACCTTTGCCTTACTCCAACTATCTGGAAAATCTTTCTTCTGTGCCATCTTATTAAAACATGATAATTTTAATATTGCCCTAAGTCCTAAGTTCATTACCATCTCTGCTGCCAATTTATCCAAACCTCTTGCCTTTCCACTTTTCAATTTCTTACCTGCCTCATTCAGTTCACTTTCTGTAAACCTAATATTCCCATTACTATATGCTTTCATGTTTTCTATCACTCTGTTCTTCACATCTAACATAATCTTTTCTATATCTATTACATATTTATTTAAGATTATCTCTAATTCTTCTCTAGAGCTACATTCTATTCCCTCATCATCTAGGAATACTATTTCTTTCTCCCCTACATTCCTTCTTTTAAAGTATTTCCAACATTTTTGACTCCTATCTCTTCCACTTTTATTAATATTCTCCAACAATTTACTATTCAATTTCATTCTCTCTCTATAAATATCTATTTTAGTTACCTCCTTTTTTTCTAAGTACTTTTCCCATTTAGCATTAACATCTTTTTCACTTTCTTTGTTCTTAATAGCACACTTATATTCTCTGCATGCTTTCCCCCTCTCTTTTACACTTTTACTAACTCTCACTTTCCTATTACTTTTATTCTTCTGAATATTCTCACCTAAAACCCTATTTGCCACTTTCTTTATTTCACTGCACCAGTCCTTATACTCATCCCCAACCAACTCTTCCATGGTTTCTTCAACTTTTATTTTATACTCTTCTAATTTATTCTTATCAGGTTTCTTCAACTTTTATTTTATACTCTTCTAATTTATTCTTATCATTCACTCTCCATACATATCTTACACTATCCTTTGTACTTTTATTACTATTTTCCATCACATTACTAACCATTTCTATTATAAAGAAGTTTTACATACTCTCTCTTCATTATCGAACATCTTAATTTTCCATATTTTATTCATTCCCTCTTTCTCTACTAATACATAATCTATTGTGTGGAATATATTATTTTTAGACCATGGGTTTGGTCTCTCATAAATATTTGATAAATTTCCAATGCTTAAATTCACTTTCTGTTAAAAATTCTTCAAAAGCTGTCCATTTTTATTACCTAAATCATCAATCTCTTCCATATTCTAATTCATATCCCCTATAACCATTATTCTCTTCCCTTTTCTTTGAAACTGTATGTCCTTAACTAGGCAATCATATATGCTAGTGTTCCACTCCATTAGTTTGACTATCTCCAGTGGCTATATACACTATAGCCACCATCCATTCTCGTCTTCCTAATCTTATCTCAAACCACAAATGTTCTTGACCTTTAATAGTATTTAAATATTTTTTTGACATAACTCCTTATACCACCACCCTTTTTCTCTTTTCTATTTATGCCCTGCCATACCAAATCTTCCAGAATAGATTCTTTTTCTTCTCTTAGATGTGTTTTTGCTACTGCTAATACCTCAACCTCTTCATTTTTAATTATTTTGTTTAATTCCAGTCACTTTTCTGGTCTCCTATCACTGTGCATATTCAAATATCCAAATTTAACAATTTCTTCTTTCCTAACTACTCTTTTATAAAATCTTTTGACCCTTTCTTCTCCATTATATTTATAAAGAACTTGCTTATCATTAATTTTACAGATCCATTCCCTCTCCACATCTACATATATCTAAATAAGCTACCCTTTGATTATTTCTTACATCCAGTATATTCTTCTTTCTGATAATACTGCCACTTAAAACCCCACCTCCTTTATAAGTTTCCTGAACTATATTCTTTATAAATCAAACTCCCTAAAACTTCACTTCATTGTTTTTCTAAATGCAATCCATCTTTACTATATAACTCCTTTCCAATAAAGAATCACACACAACCACAAACATGTCATCATTATTCTCATACATTTTTTTCAATCTCTCATTTATAGAACATGAGCTATCTAACATATACCTCTTGGCAAATCATGGTAATAATCCAACTATTCCTATTCTTGCTTTAGTCTTACTCAAATTCCTAATCAATTGTATGTACTCATCCATTATTCTCTCTGATGGCTTTGACAAATTATTAGTCCCTATCATAACATACACATCTCTACTCCCATGCTTCTTTACTTTATTTATAACATCCCTAATTCTAGCTCCAGGCAAACATACTCTTATATACCTGTTTCTATTTTCACTTGTAATTATATCTCCACATTCTCTAATTAGTGAATCTATCAATACTGTCTCATAGTCTATTTTCTCTGTTTCATCCATAATATTCTTTACCACCTCCTGGACTTCCTTATCTTCTTCCTTATCATTACTACTAAATAATTCCTTCATCTGCTCACACTTCATCTTTACTTTATTTATAACATCCCTAATTCTAGCAGGCAAACATACTCTTATATACCTGTTTCTATTTTCACTTGTAATTATATCTCCACATTTCTCTAATTAGTGAATCTCCTATCAATACTGTCTCACAGTCAATTTTCTCTGTTTCATCCATAATATTCTTTACCACCTTCTGGACTTCCTTATCTACTTCTTCCTTATCATTACTGCTCAATAATTCCTTCATCTGCTCACACTTCATCTCTAACGATTTTAATTTTGCTTCTACATCCTTTACCTCTTCCTCTATCTTACTCTTTGGTTAACCATCTTCATTTCACTACTAATTTTTCCACCCATATCTCCTGTCACTCCACTAAAACCATACTTTACCTACCAATGGATTTGAAAAGGCTCCATCTAGTGACTCACTACTATTAGTACTACTAATTTTAAAGTTAAATTTATAACCATGTTTACATTTGTGATGATTACCTTACATAGTAATCACATTATTGACAAATAGATATATTTGTAAAACTTAAACAACAATTTATAATTAATAGTAACTCCGCCCAATGAACATTATTTACATTACATTACAATAAATATAATTATTAAAATACATTAAATATAGGTAGTAAAATATGATTAAACTTATTACAGTCTTTTCACCCCACCCCCCCAATAATATACATGTACAAATAATCTACAATAATAATAATAATAATCTCTTCCTTCTATTTTTAAAATTATAACTCCAAAGTTTCCAATAATCTAACAATACCTATTTCCCCTCTAATTGTGATGTACCTTTAAACATGTTTACACATTTGTTTAAATTTTTCTTGAATATACAAAGTCTCGTAACATTTTCTTTCCTTGTAATTTTTAACACACTTTATTACCTGAATATTTTTTTCCACATTTCATTTTACGCAGTATCCAGAAAATGTATATATGGTCCTAATCTTATATCCTTTCTGTTAATTGTTCCATCATGCTTCTTACCTCTTTCCATGTTAGTCAGTTCCTTACATCTTTCCATGGCAGTCTTTGTCATAGAAAGAGGTAAGAAGCATAATGGCGCAATTAACAGAAAGAATATAAGAGCATATATACATTTTCTGGATACTACATAAAATTAATTATGGAAAAAAATATTCAGGTAATTAAGTATGTTAAAAATTACAAGGAAAGAAAATGTTAAGAGACTTTGTATATTCAAAAAAAATTTAAACAAATGTGTAAACATGTTTAAAGGTACATCACAATTAGGGGGGGAGGGTATTGTTAGATTATTGGAAACTTTAGTTATAATTTTAAAAATAGAAAGGATTATTATCATTACATATTAGGGGGGGGGGGAAGGACCATAATAAGTTTAATCATTTTTATGTACATATATGTATTTTAATAATTATATTTATTGTAATGTAATGTAAACAATGTCTGTTGGGGGCTTACTGTATTGTATGAAAATATATGAAAAACTTAGGGCAGGGAATGAAAAGGGAAGGTAAAATGGTTAATAGGTTTCTCTGGGCATAGTGGCTGAGAGATTTCCTGATTCAGTATAAAGAGAAGTCACAATGCATCAAAATGCAATTACTATACATATCAATTAGGGAATATAAAATCAGTTAAAGTTAAAAATGGGGTGGAACTTAGGCAAGGATGCTCTATCTCACTTATTTTGATTTAGTTGTATTTGTGAGAAATGGAGAGAGCAATAGAAAGATTAGGAAAAGGGATAAAGATACCATTAATAGATGGCAAGAGAGTAGTATTTATCGAATCTTTTATTTGTGGATGCACAGAAAGTAGGGAAGATATGGAAGTTATGCTGAAAACATGAGCAAGGATGGGTAAGGAGATGAGGATTAAATTTAGTAGTGAAGAAAAATCAAAAGTAATGATGATTAATACTGGGGAAAGAGAAGAGAGAGAACTTTTATTGGGGGATATAAAGTTAAATGTAGTGAATAGATATAACTATTTGGGAATTGATTTTAACTAATCAGAAAAAATGCTTGTATGAATGGGAGAAAAAATTGATAAATGAAGCAAAGAAAAGAAAGGGATTGATAAAGAAATTAACAGTATTTTCATATTATATGATGTAGCTAGAATTGTATGGAAGGGAGTGGCAGTAGTGGCATAAACATATGATAATGATGCATAATGTGTTAGTAAAGGAGTGTTAGATAAAAAAAAAAAAAGAGAGAAGTAGGAAGACATATGTTAGATGCAGATATGTAGACAGCAAAGGAGGCAATTCAAGGAGAAATGGAATGGACAAGTTTTTATATGAGAGATGCTAAAAAGCAAAATGAAAATGTTCAGTAGATTGCAATTTATGAATAATAAAAGAACAGCCAAAATAGTAATTAATTGGGTTATGAGTAAGGCATAGGCAATAAGATGGGTGAGAAAGGTAGTATGATATGCAGAAGATTATGTCAATATACTTATACAAAAGGAGGGATAATTGTTAAGAGAATTGTTGAGTGTTATAGTGGTAAAAAATGGGATAGAAGAATAGATGAATTAATAAAGAATAGGGAGTTGAGGAGACTTAGTACAGAGAGTAAAAAAAAGTTTAAATATATATAGAAATAAACAATATTGGGTGCAAGTTAATTTATGATAATAGCAAGGAAAATAGTTTACTGTTTAAGGCTCAAACAGGATCTTTAGCAACAAGGAAATGTACACATAAATTGAAAAATGTGGGTGAATTAGTCTGCAAGTTGTGTAAAGACCGCATAGAAAATATTAGCACCTGTTAATTGAATGTAAATGCTTGCAAATAGAAAGGGTACAAACAATAAAATTGTAAGAAAAGAAATATAAATAAAGTGATTATACACAAAGTAGGTTTTTGGTTTTTATACTAAGTTTGGAAAAGATATAAAGGCCATGGAGTTATCAAAGATTATGTTGTGGAAATGGGATTGAGGAGGATAGAGAAGAATATGGAGAAAACTTAGGGTGGGGAATGGAAAGGGAAAGTAAGGTAGCTAACAGGTTTCTCTTGGTATAGTGGCTGAGAGATTCCTCACCCTGATAAAGGAGAAGCCACAGTGTGTCACATGTGATTGTGTAAAAAGAAACATCTTGAAAAGGTTCCATTAAGGAATGCAAGCCAGATTGATGTATTAAATAATATTTTTATTTATAATGAGTTGCCTATTTCAATTTTGTTTTAAATTGATTATTTTTAATTTTATACATGGAAGGCAACATTATAGACAAATTTTAACAGTGAAATTTGACCATTTAAAGTATTAAACGAAATATGGAGAGATGTATGTTAGGGGGAAAATAAAATATATGGGCAAGAGAACAAACAGATATCATTGACAACATTAAAAGAATTAAAGAGTGAAATGCAGCCGGACTAGACATATTGCTAAAAGAGATGATACTAGATGAAAGAGTTAAAATTTTAAAACGATTATCAAAGATTAGAAATGAAATGACATGTAAGAAGGATAAATAAATTATGTAAAATTTCTGGTAGATTTGCAATACATTTGGATCTATGAAATGCCTTGATCTTATGACTTAAAGGCAAATAAGTAATAATACATATAAAATGTTGCATGAAGAGAAAAACTCTTTTGGATCAGTTTGTGAAGAGTGCCTTTTCAATATTACTGTAGATCGTCTCAGCAAGAATTATTCATTTTTGGATTATTTAAAATTGGAAACCTCAACAAATTTACACAAAGAATTATGATTCATGAAAGATTTCGAACACCCATTACTGTGATCAATATTTAAAACTAACTGTCCTTAGCTATATTATATCCAAAATATAAAATAACAGGGGGGAAAAAATGTAAACAGGTATGTATTTTTATATTGGACTATTTCCATCATCCAATATGTGTGTTGAATGCTTTTAGAACAATTTAATTTTATTTAAATATTCCCAATACATTCAACTGTTAGTAATACCACAGCAAACAAGTTAGTATATGCACTAACTGTTAGTAATCTCATAGCAAACAGGTAAATCTTTGAATTCAAGTCTGAAAGTTACAATAGGAGAATATTGAAGAATATTTACGTCTGTTCATGTTCTATTAAATAACTATTTGACATATATCATAATTTCCTTTTCCAGTGCACAGAAATTAAGATTTATAATCTTTATTTTTATTATATTTTCAGAAATAATTTTGTAATATATAGGGTATATGAGCACAGACTTTCACACGTCCCACCACACTCCACACTATCTCATAACCCTGATACACTTGAACACATATATGTTGAAAAGATAAATAATCACCAATAAAGTATTTCATGCTAAACCAGCAATCATCAGTTGGTCCAGATTACCATCTCTACACATATATGCTATAAGTGCTCAGATATATATTAAGATAACCAAACCTCGTACTTTAATGGACAGGCTTCAATCTACTCCACACTCCAACCCTTCAACCATCTATCCAATTGAAAATCTGATGGAATGCTCAAAGGCCACCATGAGGCCAAGATTCTCGTCACACCCATGTTGACCTAATACATTACATATATAGACACAGGTATATAATAAGCCTGTGTGTTTCAGTTATTATATAATAGAGATGTCTGCCCATCCCTTGTATATGTATTAAATGGATTATGTCCTGTACACGAGGGGTCAGATTGACTTTAGGTCAACATGGGTGTGACAAGAATATCGACCTCAGGGTGGCCTTTATGCATTCCATCATCAGATTTTCAATTGGATGGACGGTTGAAGTGTTGGAGTGTGGAGTAGATTGAAGCCTGTCCATTAAAGTACGAGGTTTGACTATCTTAATATATATCTGAGCACTTATAGCATATATGTGTAGAGATGGTAATCTGGACCAAATGATGATTGCTGGTTCAGCATGAAATACGTATATTGGTGATTATTTATCTTTTCAACATATATGTGTTCAAATGTATCAATGTTGTGAGATAGTGCGGAGGGTAGTGGGTCATGTGAAAGTCTACGCTCATATACCCTATATATTACATGTATAGACATAGGTATATAATAAGCCTGTGTATTTCAGTTATTAAATAATTTTGATGGAAATCATTATTTATTATGGTGATAAATAGGTTATACAAACGTTGTTATGATTATTGGTTCATTTAACTATTAATAAGTCTTCAAAAATCATGTTCAGATTTGAGGACTACATGCTTTTTTTGTATTAATATTTGAATAATCTCCTTAATTATGTATACATATATAAAAAAAAAATTAAATTGTAAATGGTAAATTTATGTACCAATTATTGATATATAATTAAAGATTATTTCATTTTTTTTGTTCTTTCTTTAATATCTTAATTACTACCTTGTTAATTATGATCTCATGTTTGTACATAGACATTAGCTAACCAGAATATGGCTAATTTTACTTTGATGTTTAGCTGCTTTGTATTTTCAAAAGAACATTAAAATACTTCTGAATTATCAAATAAAATGAAATTGATGATTATAATTATAAAAGGTAGTTAATAACATTAATAAACTTTCCATACAGTAGTGCCGCCATTAATTCATTAGCCTACATATTTGGAAGTAATCCGGACGCACAGGTGACAGAGTGAAGTCCCTGTGGGTCCAGACATATTACCTTATTATAACAATCAGTCCACACGGACTGACTATGCCACTGTCCTCTGCCTATGTTAATATCATATTGTAAATTTTGACTTTGCCCTCATGACACTTGGCAATGAGGCACAAATAAACTTCTTTGGAAGAAAAAAAAACACATTTAAATTATATAAAATTAGTTTGCAATATGTAGAGATTATTCACCCACACTCCATTATTTAAAACTTGTAAGCCAATATATAGATAAGAAATCATAGCCAATCATTATATGTAAATATTGAAGCAAGAGAAGACAGAAGGAGAATTATCAATGTACAGTCTAGCTAAATTTTAACTGTTATTATGGAAGAAATAAGTAATGTTGGCGATGTAATCAGGAATGATAGGAAAGAATGAAAAGAACTGATATAACAATATCGGTATGAAGCCAACACGATTTTGCAATAAAATAGAAAATAGGTTATTTGAATGGAAATCGTTATATTCAAAAATGATGTCAATTTCTTCATTTCATGTCTAATTATAACACAAATTGTTTTTTTTAATATCTGCAGCCATAAGATATAATCTGAGAGATATTCTTACACATCTCTCTTTCTAAAACAATTATATAACTTTAACTGTGATTGTTTGTGTGCATTTGATTATTAAGTGTGTATTGTAGTAATTAATTGTCATATTGTAGTGTAATTTTGCTTGGTACATTCATAACAAACTTCTTCCGGATCTGCAATAAGAAGAATACAATGGAAGTTTTGGATGCAGATAAGAAACGAATGATTCTCTCAAACCATTTGTATAAACAAGTGTTTTAAACCTCAGCCCTATATTATTCAGTTGAAAATGAAGGACTTACATTCCTTTACAAGATTACCTATCAGTTGTGCTTACGACATGAATCAATTAAGTTCAAGTTCTGTGCATCTTTAACTATCATTTGTATCCGTGCATATATACATCTTTATTCATGAAATTTTTATTATAATTACAATCTTATCAGATGTGTATAGAAAGCAGTGCTTACAGAGTACTCCAGAAAGCAGTAAGATCTTTAAGATCACACAAATTCTATGGGAAAGAAAAAGGGTGACCGCGGAATTCTAAAGTACCTTTCCAAGGAGTATAATGTTAATAAGCTTTCAACTCATTTACTTTTGACTTGAAATGCTAAGTTATTTTGCTTGTATGTTACATCTCTCTTCTCTGCATGCACAATTTTATATTTAAAGAGTGAAATCCAAAGATGAAATTGACTAATTTTCTGAAAAGAAAAATTTTTTCAACTGCATAAAATTTTAGACACATAATATCCCCTTTAAACAAAGCATATTCAATCACATGTTTCACCATAAGCATGGCAACTTTAATATTTTTTTTTGGATTTATTCATTTGTTGCTTTATTAAAAAGTAGCTTCCCTGTAATCATCATCATCCTTTTCAATCATTATCGATCCACTGCAGGATGAAGGTCTCTCCAGATTCAATCCATCTTCTCTAATCTCTAGCTTCTCTTCTCCACATGACTTTAACGTACTTTGTTATTTCATCTATCCATCTCATATGTGGTCTTTTTCTAGATCTTTTAAATTTTCTTGAAATCCAGTTTAAGATTTCAACTGTCCATCTATTATCATCTCTTCTAGCAATATGTCCAGCCCAACTTCACTTCAGTCTCTTAATTCTTTCAACGATGTCAATAATACCTGTTTGTGCTCTCACCCATGTATTTCATTTATGATTTCTTCTTGTTATTCCTAACAAGCATCTCGCCATATTTCGTTGGGTGATCTGAAGTCTCTGTATTGCTCTTTTGTTAAGTGACCAAGTCTCAGATCCATAAGTAAGAACTGGTAAAACACATTTAATAAAAATCTTCCTTTTCAAGCACATAGCCATATTTCCTTTTCATATTAAGTTTTATTTTTATCAAAAACGCTCTATCCAAATGTAATTCTATGATTAATTTCATCCATTATATTTCCAACTGTATTAAAATCTAACCAAAATATTTGTAGTTATTAACTTCTAATTCAAAATCATCAATATTTCCATCTTTTGAGAAAATGCATTGAACATTACTTTAGACTTTTTATCATTTACTTTTAATCTTACTTTCATCTGATAATTCTTGCAATATTTCTTGAAGCGCTAAAGTATTATTTGCAAAAACAACTACCCATCATCTCCATTTACTTTTACTTCCTTAGCTTCACATTTTAATTCACAAATTACTTCTTGAAAAACTGCTGTAATAAAGTTTTGAAGATATGGAGTCACCCAGTTGTACACCCTTCTCATTGTTAATCTTCCTAGTATCTTTATGTAATCTAATTGTTGCTGTTGCATTTTTACAAATATTTTTCAGAATATGACAATATCCTAGGTCTATATCTTGATCTAATGCTTTAATTATTGAAGAAATAATTTTAGAACCAAATGCTTTCTCATAATCTACAAATCCAAAGCATAATGGCAACTCATATTCCTTTCTACAACTTTTTTCAATACTTGGATATGATCCACTGTATTAAAAACACTTTTAAATCCAGCTTGTCCTTTGGGTTGGTTAAAATCCGATGTTCATTGTAGAAGAGTTGTAATTATTTTGGTCATAATTTTTGTATAGAACTGATAAAAGACTGAAAGGTCTGAAATTTCTAATATCATTTTTTATCGCCTTTTTAAAATATTAATATTGCATTCTTCCAATCATCTACATCTTTATTATTTTAGACATTTGGTATATAACTTTGCCAAAAATTTTTCTATTTCTCCAGTTGCTTCTTTTAACATATCAATTATAATTCCATCATTATCTGGAGCTTTTCCTTCTTCATAAATTTAATTGCATGTCTCGCTACTTCATTTAAAATGCTGGCCAATTCAGAAGATATAATAGTTGTAGGAGGTGCTTCTCCTTGTTCTTTAGTGCTATATGATTCTTGATATAACTGTTCTACACATTTCATGATGTCATCTCTCTTTTTAGTAATGGCTCCAACTTTTTTTATTTTATTATAGAAATGTTTCCTACCAATACCAAAATATTGTTTAACACTCTTGATACTTTTATTCTCTTTTATAGCTTTCCTTACAGGTTCATAATCTTACATTTCTTATATCACTATCAACTCTTTTTCACATCACTTTACAAAATTTCAAGATATTCAATCCTTCTTAATGCATCACTTTTATATATTTTCATATTTCTTTTCTTCATAAATTGTCGTCTCCAAAAAATTTTTACTAGTCAATTGTTAATGATATTGGGATTGTCTAAATGTTGACTGGCTTTTAATGATTACTTACAAATCCATTTAGCCTTGAACATTATTACACTTATATATATATATATATATTAAAAGTGTTTGGACCTGAACTCATTGTTTCCCTTTTAATAATTGCCAGTTCCACATGCTTGATTTTAATACGAACCAACAAGAAATAGATTCTACCAATTATCACATCTTTCAAATGATATTTGGATTTGTTTTATTCAAACTCTATATGAATGCAATCTTCAATTCCAACTTCTATTTTAATACTACTGTTCACTTCAGGATAACTAGATAAAGTGTGAACGATAATATCCATTTCTTTCATTACATCGCCAAGTCATTATTAAAAAATATAGTAACCTAACATTGGAACCTGTATAGGATTCATAGGGTTTTTCAACTTGAATAAATTCAAAATCATAGGTGGTACTTTGAGCCAGCTTCCCTGGCTGTGCTAAATCTTTCACTAGGGACATAAATTCATGATGATTACCTCTGTCATAGTATAATTCTATTTGACCAATAAATTCTATTTTAATACCTTGATGTTTTAATTTTTGACCTGGTTTTTTTCAGTGATGAAAGCTTATAAGCTGAGTAGGCACTAGGTAGGGATTTTATGCACAAACCTTCCTGCATCCATTGATTACTCTGGCTTGCATCGAGTGGCACTGCTGTATGGAAAGTTTAGCCTCTGTCTATTATAGATTCAAATATATAAGAATGCTTTTCATTAATAAAAGCTCCCAAAACTTAATTTGATTGGCACTTCTATTTATTATTCATTGATCATACAACTTAAGAACAGAAGTTACTCAGTTTTGATAGAGCACTTTATGTTAGTCTACTGTAATTGATTTTGAACTAAAGCACAGACAGAATTGCACTTCTTACGGGTCATAATAAATAAATATATCAGATTCTATGTCTATATCAGATTCTAGCTTCAAAGAGTCGAAACCAAGTCTTTAAGTGAATCATGCTATTCATTAGCCAATCTAAGAGTTTTCACAAAGTAATTTACCAATTAGAATACCAAATTTCATGGTGTTCTGAAATGATTGTTCCAAGATGCTATCACTTAAAAGGAATTACCAAATATATATATGATTAATCTCTCTAGATATATTTGTCTAATCTTCATTAACAACATCTGTATTTAATATTAACTACTGATGATTCTCGTACACCATGGGGAAAAATCTGCTAATTTGTGTACAAGATTTCAATTAAAAACTTATACGAACGTTTATTCCTTAAAATGTAAAGAACTTTTATAAGAGAATCAGTTGATATATATAAATAAACGTCAAATGAAGCTGGCTATAAAAAATAAAATTGATTAAAATTTCTATTTGATCAGAATATAATTATAGGATTGTTTCTTACTTTGAAATAAAACAAACAAAATATGCTTCATAAAAATTAAAAATTCTATCCAGTTTTCATTTGAACTTAGTAATATTTTAAAGGTGTAGATAGTTTATGAAGAATATTCCTTTGAAATTAGAACTGTAAGCCTTAAGTTTTCATAGTTTATATTTCAGTTATATATACATCTGTGAGGATAAATGGCAACCTTCATTTAGATATCTAAGTATATATCCCATAAAAATAAGGTTGTGTATGACACCTGTAGTACTTTTGTGTATTTAAATTATATATATATATTTTAATTCTATCATGAAAAAAACATAATTTTAATTTAGAACTTTGAAATAACTTTTTATACGTGTGGTGTGATAATTCAGAAACAGTGGAAAAGCAATGCAGCTTTGATAGTAGTAATATTAATATATGCAAATGCAGACATTGAGTTTTAATCATATAAATGTTATAAAATCTCAATATTAAATATTTAACAGCTTATGGGCTTAACTAAATTCAAAATTTGAATACAATTATTTAAATTTTAACAATTAAATGAATGAAATGATAAAATGTCAATATTGTAATAAATTACAACTTATTAAAGAAAATATGAAATAAAAACTAAATAATATTTTGATTTATAAGTTTCAAACTTACATCATCCATATCTTTGACACGATCCCTTTAGATAAATACATTAATGATTATCACTAATCATTTATTAAACTAGAGATTGTATCTAACCCAAATTTAAACTTTAAACCTCAGTTAAAGATTAATATATCGGTTTTTAATGCAATACATACACATGGAGTAATTCAACATCATTTCTCCTTTTCCATTATATCTTTTATAGATATATTTAATTACTTTCACTCCATCTTAAATCATGGAATAAAGATATCTTCAATCACAAATGACTCCCAAGATGCATTTTATGTTGAACCAGCACTCATCACTTGGTCCAGGTCACAATCTCTCACAAATCTTCATCATCTATTTATCACTAATAAATTATTAAATTTTTATTGACAAGTGTCAAATTTATTTCCTCCGTAACTTTGACATGATCCACTTTAGGTAAATGCATTAATGATTATTACTAATCATTTATTAAACCAGAGATTATCTCTAGCCCAGGTATAAACTTTAATCCTCAGTTAAAGATTAATGAAAACACACACACGGAATAACTCAACTTCATTTCTCTTTAAACATGTTTAATATCTTTTATAGATGTACTTATATTAATCTTTAACTGAGGTTTAAAGTTTATATCCAAACTAGGGATAATCTCTAATTTAATAAACAGTTAGTGATAATCATCAATATATTTATCGAGAGTAGATCATGCCAAAGTCGTGGGTGGAGTAAGTTTAACACTTGAAAATCAAAATGTAACAATTTACTTTTAGTACATAAAATGAATATATGACAAAGAAGTATGTGAGAGATCATGACGTGAGCCAAATGTTCAGCATGAAATACATCTTGGGGCATTTCTGTTTCAAGAATGGATGGTGTAGAGAAAGTCATTACAAACATCTATAATAAAAACAATATAATGCAAAAAAAAAAAAAAGATTGATAAATTTTAAAAATTAAAGACTAAAAAAATAATAAACATTAAATATCTGCATCAAAAAATATTTACATTTAGATACTTAACATTATGAAATATGAAGAATTCTATAAAGAATCTAAAATAATCATTTTAAATAAAACTCAAAATAATCATTTTAAATAAAACATGCAATTAAATCTATGAAGAAAAGAGTAATTCCAGGAAATAATGGATTATTGATATTTTAAAAAGTTAATGCAAAACTAATGGCTAGAAGAATTTTATAGAAATCTGATATTTAAGAATGGTGATAAAGAAGATATTAGAAAATGCAGATCTTTCAGCCTTCTATTAGCTCTAAGCAAAATCTTTACTAAGATAATTACAACTTGTCTACAGCAAACTTTGTATTCAAACTAACTAAATGAACGAACTGGATTTAAAAATGATTTTAATACAATGGATCCCATTTTTAATAGATGAGTTTTACCAGTTCTTATTTATGAATTAGAGATTTGGACATTCTAACAGAAAAGAAACTCAAAAACTTCAGACAACTCAGTGAAGTAAGGAGAATTGTATACTGGAAATAACAAGGGATCAAAAGTGAAAATTTGGATGAGAAACAAACAGGTATACATCAGTAGCAGCTTTCTCCACACAATACTGCCACCTATTGGAAAGCATAGATATCAATGGATGCTAGACGGTATGGAGAAAATTGCTATTCTGTTAACAGATTGCGCAAGCATAAGAAATGGTGGTCATGTGACATCACTGAAAGAATTAAAAGATCAAAATAGAGCTGGGCTGAACATACTGCTAGATGAGGTGATAATGGATGAACAGAAGATTATAAAAGACCTAGAAAAAGACCATATGTGAGATACATAAAATATAAGGAAATTTATTAGTGTAATGTGAAGAACAGTCTTTGGATCAAAGAAGCTTGATTATTATTGGAGAAATCTTCATACTGTAGAGGACTGATAATGCTTGGAAATGATGATGATATTTGGAAAAGATTACCGATGCTTCTTTAGTGATTAAATCTTGGCATACAACTCTGAAAAAAATATCACTCTCTCTAAAATGTAGAGCAAATCAATAGTTTATTAGATAAAATAATCCACCAATAGAAAAATCATCTATCTTTAAATAATAATTCTAATACATACAAAATTTTATAAAATGGCCTCCAATTTTCAAGTTTTCAAATTTAGTTTAATTAATACCTTCATCAATGGTCTTCTCTAAACAGAATGCGGGGGGGAAAAAGTTATGCTGATGTCATTGTTTTGACTTCATCAAAGAGATTCCAAAAGTAGAAAATAAGTCTATGTCTAAATAAGTATAAATGACATTAAAGCACTTGGATATGCCGAGCAAGACAAGCTCAACAGTGAAACAGTCTTAATAGAGTATGCTTAGCATCGTTCCAATATCTTTCTCAAGATATTATAATCTTAGCAATGAATGATTTGTGGGTAGAAGGTGTAATGTAAGCATCATGTAAATTGTAAGTACAAGCAGGCAAACTCTCCATACAGTTGCGCCACTCAGTGCAAGCCAGAGTAATCAATGGATGCCAGAAGGTTTGTGCATAAAATCCTTATCTAGTGCCTACTCATTCAATATCCCAGAGCTTGTGGCCTTCGTCAGTAAGGAGCCTTGGATCTGAGAGCACTGCACCTGCATAAGAAATGATGATCATGTGAAATTGTAAGCAGCCAGCACTGTATGTATAGAAAAGAATAATGCAAAAAATAAAGGAGACTTGACATATTGCCAACAATGCCAATGCTATAAATGAAAAGGAATCCTGCATCCCTCTTTCTAAAAAGTAGGGCATTTAAACTTATTTGCATACAATTTACAATACTTATATTACATCTTATGCCTTACTTATCCATTGTTATGATTACTGTATTGTGACAAAGATATTGAAAGCATGCTAAGCGTATTATATTAAGACTGTTTTAGTGTTAAGCTTTTCTTATCTAGTGCCTCCAAAATCTTAAATGTCAATTACAATTGCTTAAGAAAAGTAAACTAATGGATTATAGAACTAAATAAGTATAACAAAAATTTGAAAATCTTTTCTGAAGATTTATTACCGATTCCATAGACTGTACATTTAAGTTTACATTTACATATAAAGAACCATCTTGTAAATTTTTACATTTACATATAAAGAACCATCTTGTAAATTAAATTAATACAAATAAAAATACAGCTCTATCCCATGCTAGTTAGGAGTAATCTTGAACCATAGCTTAATTTATTTTCCTCACTTATTAAAACTGAATCTAAAATAATTTCTCAAAATAAATTCCTTAAAAAGCTGACTGTAATTATGTGGGATTGTCATACAACTATTCTAAATACAGCTTTCATACCATTAGCATAATCGGTTGGTGAACAGTGTTCTTGTTGAGGAAAAAAAAAAGTGTTCACACTAAATTACTGAATATGTAATTAAATAAATCAATAAGAAATATTAGCAATACATTCAAGCTGATTTTCTTGCAGTGGCACCTTACATCTTTCCGCATATGCTTTTATCAGATATCAGCCAAAAAAGAAAGTTGTGTTATTGAAAATGTATAAAAAAAATACTACATAGATTAGTCATTATTAACTCTAAATATAATTTCAACACAGTGGCAAACCTCTTCATACAGTAGTGCCACTCATGCAAGCCGGAAACTCCTCGCTGATGAAAGCCACAAACTAGGAACTAGTTTGAGGATATTGGATTAATAGACATTATATGGGGATTTTATGTATAAATCTTCCTGCATCCATTGATTACTCTGACTTGCACTGAGTGGCTTACTGTATGAGTTTTGCCTGTGTAAACAGCTTGTGTAAGCATAAAGAATGGTGATCATGTGACATTTATTGGCTATAATTTCAACATATGAATATATATCAAATCAAGATCTTACTGGATTTCATTCAACCAATAATCCCAAACAAATTTTGTTTTTCAAGATCCAACAATAAAACTCGATTAAATTTTGATCTTCCTAGACGTTATTTGAGTCTCAGATACACCTCTAATTGGTGTTTATTTCCTTTAGAAATGACATTTAACAGCGATTTATGTATTTATAGCAAATGTAAGCCATAAGTCACATTTATACATACTGTGGTGGGATTGTAGGATTTAATAAAGCCACTAAGGTCTCTATGGTCTTTTGAAATCAGATTCTTTATCAGCAAAATGATAAATTTGTAATCCAATTAGTTATGTAAACAAATTTTACATGACATAGACAATGTTTGATTTGTTGCAGAAAAATAACGTCACACAGATCTCATTAAATATATGTATGTATACACGCATAATACGATCTGAATTTGGATAATAACAGTTATTTAAACTCGTGTAGATTATTAGTAAAGTATATGCGATTTTAAAAAAAGGCTTTGAGAATCTGAACTTTAAGTCTATTATAATTAAAAACACAAGAAAATATTTTTTTCATATTAAGGTAAATATTTCAAATGTGAATAATCTCATTCAGTATTTAAAGTTTGTTTTCAATATCAGGTAGCGACCTTTTGTAAGTTTTTGTTTTTCTTATTCAACAAACAGAAAATGTGTTTTTAAAAGGGGCTTAAAATTAAGAATTTCAAAATGGCCGCAATTGCCTAAAGAAGCCCTAATTTTTTAAAAAAATTAGTAAGATTTTTATTTTTTAAGAAGTATGGAATATATGGAACAGAAATGTAAAATAATAATTTTAGAAGCTTAAATCATAATATTTGTAATATTAGCATAATAAATGATAATTAAAAAAACAATATCGTATAGGCTTATATCATTACGCTCTAAGTATTAATTATAGCAGGGGCTAAGCAAAAATGAGTCTTTCTACAACTATTTCACCTTAAAAGTAAATTTACAGCAAAAAAATATGTTGTTAACTAATTAGCATTGGAATTAGATGATACTAACTTTAAACATAAATAATGACAATTTTAGGAGCAATAGATGTCGTATAGACTTACGAGACTTTAAAAGCCTAGCTTGTTTACATACGAAACGAGTTTACAAGCTACCGAAAAGAATCAGACTGAAGTTAAAGCAAAAATATATATATAAAATTAACATTACTTACTGAAGCCATTTACTTTTACAGTGAAAGCGTTTATGCCCTCGCTAATAAAAGTAGTTTTTCCAAATACATCACGAAAAGATTCCGCTTTTATAGTTCCAGTTAGATTATCCCTGAATACACTTTCGGCCATGTTGAGGTAAAAGATTATGATATTTACGCCATCTAGTTGTTACTTTCATCAAAATATGCATATCTCTAACCCTTAATGCTACTATTTATTATATACAAATGCATTGATCTCTAACCATAATAAAAGATAATAGTTTTATCGGTAAAAGAGGATATGTCTTTTAATTTGTTTTTCAGTACAGATAACCGAAATGCCCTTAAGTCATAACATAAGACAATTTTGTCAGTAAAAGACCGGACGTCTTTTACTTTGACTCCTTTAGAATTATAAAATAATTAAAATAATTATATAGAAAATAAAGCTCGAAACGTTATATATATTGCGCTGTATGTATTTTTATCGTTTGAATTGCTGTTGACTAAATTTTCAGTGTTCTTACATATAAGTCGACAATAAGATTTGACGGTACTTGCACAAACAAATGTGTAAATGAAGACCGAATTAAACATATTTACAATGCTTTTAAAAACGAAAAAAAATATTTTTAAAGTAAATATTAGATAATAAACCAACATTTTGACTAACAACTTTTTCTTGATCTGGATATTATCCAATTTTCATTTAAGCTTTTTTGGAAGATTCATTTAATTCGATCTTTATTTATACATTTGTTTGTGCCGGCGTTTTTCATCACCGTCGGACCAATATGTAAGTATTTTTTAGAAATGAGAGAAATCTCAGACTTAGCAACTAAAAATATAAATTAATGTAAAAATGTTTAGAAATAAATTTCATGATTGATGTAAAAATTCATTCCTTCTAGCCTAAGTATTTTAGATCTTTCTCTATATAAAGGAGGCAAGATAAAAGGATAAATTTTTTACTGATAAAATTATTGCTGTATGCTTTCACTTATCTATAATAAACAATTACATAGAGTTAATCTCAAAACATTATATATTTTATATTACATTTTCTTAATTTTAAATTTATATTGACGCTTAAGTTGTTTTATCAAAACATTATATATTTTATATTACATATTCTTAATTTTAAATTTATATTGACGCTTAAGTTATTTTAGTGATATGCACTTTTTTCCATGATTATGTTGTGAATGAAGTTGTATATGTTGCACATATATTTTGCTTTTATATTTTTCAAATTTATACATATTATTTTGCTTACAATATGTTATGTTTATACAATAGTTTAAATACAGAGGTTCGCTTTCATTTTGACTAGTGAGTATTAAGTTATTAACAATACAACGAGTGCTTGGTAAGGAATGCTCAGACCTTCCCTTTTGAACTATGACACTTTATATTATCACTATTTCCTATGCTTACATAAGCTGTTCTCAGACCTCCCCTTTTGAACTATGACACTTTATATTATCACTATTTCCTATGCTTACATAAGCTGTTACAACAGTGACAAATTCTCCATTCAGTAGTGCCACCCAGTGTAAGCCATAGTAATCAGTGGATGCAAGAAGGTTTGTGCATAAAATATGTATCTAGTGTTTACTCATCCAATATCTCAGACCAGTTTCTAACTTGTGGCTTTCATGAGTGAGGAGCCTTGGATCTAAAAGCATGGCAGCTAGATTTTAGGATCTAATGCAACCCTGCAAGCAGCTACCTTTTATTTTATTTTTTTTAGCTCACTATGAGGCTATGAGTGCCAAATGAAAACAATGTTTTGGATCCAAGTTCATTTGCTTGTGAAGTCATACAGATAAATATCTATACATTTTGGTGAACTGGGTTCAGATCTGTATGACTATACAAGCAAATGTACTTGGATCAAAACATTATCGAGTTTTCATTTTGGACTCATAGCTTTATATCACATGATCACCATTTCTTATGCTAGCACATACCTGTTATTAAAACAGTAGTGCACTGAGTGGCACTACTGTATGAAGAGTTTTGCCTGTTTAACATAGCTTTATAGTGGTAGTAATGTGATGTTTATAGCTTTATAGTTAACTAAAAAGGTAAAAGATGGCTGTTAGAGGGATACATTAGACCTAATATCTAGGTGCAGTGTTCTCAGATTCAGATCCAAGGCTCCTCACTGATGAAATTCACAATGTTGAAACTAGTCTGACGAAATTGGATGAGTAGGCACTAGGTAGGGTTTTATGCACAAACCTTCTTGCATCCATTGATTATTATGACTTGCACTGGGTGGCTCTACTGTATGAAGAGTTTGTCATTATTTTAACAACTTTTGTAAGAACACGAAATTTGTGATCATGGTATGTTTAGTGGAGTAATACCATTCTTGTCCCATGGAATAATGGTGACTATGGGTATTAAAAAACCAAAGACACCAATATGTAGATACTGACAAGTGAATGAGTTTGGATTGATACATTATTGTGTTTTCATTTTGGACTTATAGCTCTACAGTTAACTAAAAAAATAAAGAGTAAGTGCTATAGATCCTAAGATTTAGTTGCAGTGCTCTCAAAACCAAGATCCCTCACTGATGAAAGCCACAAACTAGAATGTAGTTTGGGATATTGGAAAGTAGGCACTAGATAGGGATTTTATGTACAAATCTTATGGCTTCCACAGGATGACAGTACTATATGGAGAGTTTGTTCCTGTTTATCCATGACAGTTCCAACCCACAGGTGTTTATTTTGTGTGAAGGTACAATGATTTCTGCAACTTGTAGTTTCCTGCTCAAGCCTTGAGCATGGTCAGTGCATTTTACTAAAAAGTAGGCAACATGAATACTGTCATTTGATATTTTTTTGTCTCTCTCAAATGGGCTTTTAGTATATATAGCAGCCTCTCCAATTGGCTTGTTTATGCTATTGACCACTTACTTACTTTCATTATCATTTCATTGGTCAGTTGTATTGTGCATTCAGTATGATCTTGATAACATTGTCATTTGGGCAAATCAATTGTTTGTGGGTAAGCTTAAGATGAATTTTCACAATACTTTGTAAATCTGAATTCACTTTTATATTATGCTAAACAATAGTACATAGATTTTTAATGCCTTTTTTATGAATTGTGCTGAAATATATTTAAACCCCTTATATATTTGATTCATCATTTTATACACTGCACTTCATAAGTAAAAGCTATCAAACTTATAACAACTACATTAACAACTAAGCAAAAGCAATGAGAATGATTATTTATTGTTATAAAATGTTTTAAGATTTTAATCAACTGTTCATATAATAAAAAAAACTGTATGATTTCTGAATTATTACAATTAGCATAGCCATTTTGTAAGTTTTTGTGGCTTTTGTGTTTGTCACACATTCCAATCAAGCAATTCAGTTATTTTGCTTTTGCCTCTTCTAAAGAGAATGACATCAGCTTCAGAATACTACTGGTATTTTTCTTTTAAATACTAACGCGAGAGCCATCTATTGCAATCTTTATTACACAATCGATTCTAGCTGGTAATGCTATTACATTCATATGTCCAGAAAAGTTTCTGGAATAGGCTTTGTTACGGAAGACTTCAGATCTAAAAGAACTATTGCATCTATCAGCCACTTTTAATGCTTTTTTATTAAGTTTGAATTAATAAAAAAAACAGCTAGATTTGAAACCTGTACTGTTATATAAATCTGACACTATACCACTAACTATATTTTAACAACTTTTTTATGTTAATTGCTTTCATGCTTTGAGATTAGACTCAAATTTAGATCCAAAAACTAACCTGACAATGTGGATATAATGGTATTGCCACCTAGTAATCATTGATGGCTATAGATTCTGAGGTAGTGCCAACACAACTATTCCTGTATGTAAATATTAACAGTCACAAACTCTTCATACAATAGTGTCACCCAGTACAAGTCATAGTAATCAATGGATGCAAGAAGCTTTGTGCATAAAATCCCTATCTAGTCCAACATTCTCAGGCTGGTTTCTGGTTTGTGGCTTTCATCAGTGAGCAGTTCCTAGAACTGAGAGCAGTGAATGTAGAACTTAAGATCAAAGTCATAGTAATCAATGGATGCAAGAAGTTTTGTGCATAAAATCCCTATCTAGTCCAACATTCTCAGACTGGTTTCTAACTTGTGGCTTTCATCAGTGAGCAGTTCTTAGATCTGAGAGCAGTGAACGTAGAACTTAAGATCAAAGTCATAGTAATCAATGGATGCAAGAAGTTTTGTGCATAAAATTCCTATCTAGTCCAACATTCTCAGACTGGTTTCTAGCTTGTGGCTTTCATCAGTGAGCAGTTCTTAGATCTGAGAGCAGTGAACGTAGAACTTAAGATCTAATGCATCCAAAATGAAAACACAATAATGTTTTCAATCCAAGCTCATTCACTTGTATAGTCATACAGATCTGAACCCAGTTCTGCATCAATATATTTTGGTGTTTTTGTTCATTAATAATAATAGTCACCATCATCCCATGGGCAGGAATGCTATTAAACCACTAAATATCACACAATCACCATTTCCTATGTTTAGACAAGCTATTTAGTGGTTTAATTAAAAGTAATTAAAGTCATGCTTTATTTTGTCGTTACATTTTTGAAGGTTTGAGATAGCAGCTTTTAATACTAACTTTTACTGTTTAATAGCTTTTGTTTACATTTTCACATATCTGTGTTGAATCAATCAAGCACATTACTGTCAGTCCATATATAATTCATTCCAATTTCTTAAATCTGGGGTAAGGAAAGAAAAAAATATTTATTCTATAATCAAAGACTATATCAAATGCATTATTAAGAAAAAATATTTTTTTTTATTACCATTAACAAAGTCCCAACAATATGTATTAAAAAAGAAAAGAAGATATTATATGAAAATATTTTAAAAGAGGTTAATAAAATAGTATAACAATAAATATTAATAAGAAAAACTAAGATAGAAAAATATAGAAAAAATAGAGGAATTTGAACTTAGGATTCATTCTTCACTCCATCTCAAATAACTGACACACATGACCACATATGAAAAAGATAGATGATTCCCAATTTTGGTGCAGAAGCAGCATTCATCATTTGGGCCAGATCGTAATCTCCCACACATATATACAATCAGTTCTCAGCTTATATTAAGATAACAATTCCTTAAACTTTAATAGACAGGCTTCAATTTTCTTTCCCAACTATTCAACCATCCACTTTCATTAATGGAACACTCAAAGCCCTTGGTGGATTCGATATTGTCATAGCCATGTAGACATTATGTCAATCTATATTGGGGATTATCTTTTTCACATTATGTTGTTATATATGTTGGATGTTTGAGATAGATTAGAAAATGAATATAGAACAAAAAATCCTAAGTTCAAATCCCTCCATTTACTTATACAAGAAACATTCAGCACGCTGAATGAATATGTTAATTACACATATTGCCTTGGAAATAGGTTACATCTATAAGTTCAGCCCATACTTCTCCTATTAATATATTGTAACGATATATAAATATGTCGTTACATTTATTTAAAATAAAAACTTAAAAGTTCGCAAATAAAAGTAAAAAACTAAATGCTAAAATTAAAATATTGTTAAACGTATATACATTCGCACAGATGCCAAACTTTAAAAATATTTTTTTTTAAAAAAACAAATAAGTATTTGAACGTACTTTTTTTATAAAAAAAAAAGTACAAGATTTAAAAATAAAAACAGGTATTAATTAATGTAATCTGTAAATGGAAATGATTGTTTATGAATTATCGAAAACCAAGCTAGCCTTGGGCTCTTGTATGATTAAAATGATCTGATGAAAGATAGATAAGAAAATAAAGAGAAATTAGCTTGACCAATGGAAGCACTAAGCCTTGGCTCGGACCCTAACGAAAGTGATGGATTAGTGACGTTTTGTTAATTGAATCCGTGTGGATAATATAAAAAGGGAAATACAGTTTTTTCTGGAGTTCCAGCGTTGTGTGTTTGAGAGTTGTGGTAGGACGCACATACCACACTCTCTATTTAAAAAAGAAAAAGGAAAAGACTGTGATACCTTGAACCAGCTATTGCCATCTCCAGAACATTATCTTCCAATGGAGGCGTCACGGGAATTAAAAACAGGAACCTGGACTCTTCTACCATAAGCTATATGAAATGAACAATTATTAAAATCAATTAAGAACTTTCGTCAAGTTTTATAAATTGATAAACAAGCCAACTTAAATGTTAAAAACGGACTCTTATCTGACTTTTGTAAGTTTTTAAATCAAATTAATAATGTTTAATTTTATATGTTTTCCGATTGATAAAAATCATTTCCATTTTTTTTTTCTCTTATTGTATAAATTATTTGTTGTTTAAATTTTAAATGATGAAATTTAAGGTTGGGTATAGATGTTGCATAGATTCGTTAGCGGTTGATAATGTTGTGGTTTTCACATTTGATTAGAATATATGTCAACGATATCACTGCAAGCATCTTACGATGAATGCTAATGGGATTTGTATATTCCCTATGCAAGTGACGCTTATCGATGACTTTGTATTTTGATCGGTTGTGTTTAATTTGGGATGTTTTTGACCGTGGAATCTGTGCAGCTGATCTATACTCAACATTTTAAAACAAATTTTATAAAATTCATTTGTGCGAACGTATCTAAATGTTAAATTTAAGTCGGGCGTGAATGGCTATATAGCTTTGTAAAGTTATATTAAGGGAGGGTAATCTTAGGTTATTCGTTTCGTAGTTGAATTGGCTCAATGGATTGGATATATTTGTGTAATTAGTAGATGTAGTATAAGATCCGCTTCAGGCAGGATTGCATATATACGCCACACACCTTCTGTTTGCCTATGGATGGGTTTGTAAGTCGGCAGAAGACTGCAGTCCAGTTCTATGGAGTTTTTTGTTTATTGTTCTACTCGCCAACAGATGTCACATTCCTGATGGTGGAGAGACCATGTCTTCTCTAATCTACTTACTGATCAGATGTACTTTCCTGACAGTATAGTATTTTGTGTTGTCGTATCATGCTACATTGAATACATGAATGTATCAGATGGATTGGCGCCAGTTGATTGCAAAATTTGTTGCCTAAGGTTAAATCAGGGAAGAATATTTTCTTTTCAAATGCAGATCTATGTAGTCTATTCATACTTGACTATCTAAATAAAATATTAAACTCATTGAAACTTAGTTAAATGTAAAATTAAAAGTTAATATAAAAATCTAAAATGTTAAACTTATTCCTCAAAATTTAAATGTTATTTTATATGTGCGTAAATAAATATTTTTATGTGTTAATTTCTGGCAGTGGCTTTTATTTATTGATATTTAAGATATAAATTAAGATATAGATTTTTATCTCTGTGTCTCCGCTGAGCTAGTGACTTGGGCTAACGATCGGAATATTTAAATAAAGTGGAATCTTAACAGTGCGTATCTGCCTACTCTATAAATTTTTCTAGGTTTAAATGCCTAGATGGCGCCTTGTAGATCAGATATCGTAGTTTGCGGTTAGATTCGATCTTCACTTTCATTTCGATCGGTTAGATTCGATCTTCACTTTCATTTCGATCGTTATAATATGGATATACAATGGTCTGGTAATATGAGAGGTTAGATTGACACAATGCCTACATGGGTGTGACTACAATATCAAATTCACCAAAGGCTTTGAGCATTCCATTGTTGATATTTTAATGAAATGGATGGTTGAATAATTGAAAGGGTGAGAAGATTGAAGCCTGCCCATTAAAGTTTAAGAAATTGCTATATTAATATAAGCCAAGCCCTGTTGTTGGATATATAAAAGATTATGACTTGGCCCAACATATAAATGCTGGTTCAGCACAAAATACATATATTGAGGATCAACTTCTATTTAAGAAGTAAGTGGTCATGTGTGTCAATTGAGATGGAGTAGAGGACAAATATGGACTGAAGAATCCTAAGTTCAAATTCTCTACTTACTTATATAAGAAACATTCAGTACACTGAATGAATAGGCTAATGAAAAATGAGTTTTATTAATTTCTTACTGCGTTTTTATAATTTTAGGCCTGTTATTCTATTTATGATTTATTTAATAAATCAATTTTTTTTTTAAAAAAGAAAATTTTATCAAGATTTTTTTATTAAATTTTTGTATATATTTCCAAATGCCTCTTTAATACAGAGATTTCAGACCACTCAAAGGAGTATGGAGAGATACATGTTGGGAGTAACAAGAAGAGATCGAAAATGCAATGTATGGGTAAGAGAACTAACAGGGGTTACTGATCTCATTGAAAATATTAAAAGATTGGAGGTGGGCTGGACATATTGCTAGAAGACATGATAATAGATGGACAATTGATATCTTAAACAGGATTCCAAAAGATTGTAAAAGACCTAGAAAGATACCAGATGTTAGATGGATGGATGAAATAAGAAAGTGTGCAGGGGGGGATATGGAGAAGAGAAGCTAAAGATCGGAGAAAATGGATTGAACTTGGAGAGACCTTCATTCTGCAGTGGATTGATAATGGTTGATGATGATGATGACCTCTTTACAATAATATATATAAATGTTATTATAAAGTAGCTATAACAAACTTTCTGTGACATTTAATAAAATAATATTTTAAAATTCTATAGGTTTCTCTTCATCAACTCTAATTTTAGAAAATGTCTTTAAATACTCATTCACACTTGCAATTTGTATTTTATAATCATGTATAGATAAGGCAATAACAATTATTTCTATAAAATAATTTATGATAAGTACGCAGATTTTATGCTTGTAAATTTAATAATATTAAAAAATGAAATATTGACTATGAATAATACTGAACACTTAGTGTTACTTTCTGGCTATAGTTTAATGGGTATACTTTCCATCTCAATTCAGGATAGTATGGTGCCGAGACAGTTACTGCAAAATAGTAAAGTAACTAGAAGTTAACATTATACTCTGAGATAGTGAATTGCTATTCAGAAAAGATTAATGACAAACTTCAAGGACTAATATTATTACCAAAAATGTATACTGTGTTTATTAAACAGTTTCTGCTTTATAATGTTTTAATGTGTGTATTAAACAATCTCCACACTACACTTTCTTTCCAAATCATATGAATATCAATACAATAACATGAATGAGTAGTTAATGTCAAAGTGACGGCTGCTTTACAAGCAGTTGTCCCCGGTTAGCGGGTTCGCTTCCCGGCTGATGCTATGACACATGGGAAAAAAAAGTACGTTTGACACTTGTAATTCAAAATGCAATAATTTATTATTGATAAATATTATACACATATAATAGATATTTATGAGAGATGGTGATTTGGGCCGAATGATGAGTGCTGGTTTAGTGTGAAATGCATCTTGAAGGGAATTTGTCTTATTGTATTTATATGATTTGGAATAAAAGTGTGGTAGTGTGAAGGTTGTTTAATACATTTATAAAAATGATACACATGGGATAGAGAAATGTGAATAACTCTTTAGTGAATTTAATTAAAATCAAATAATTGAGGTTTAAAGTTTATATCTGGACTAGAGACAATCTCCAGTTTAATAAATGTTTAGTGATAATCATTACAGTATTTATCTGGAGTGGTTGATGAAAAGTTATGGATGGAATAAGTTTGATGCTTGTAATTCAAAATGTAACAATTTAATATGTGTTGGCTTCCAGGTTAAACTGAATTGGTTTCAAAAATTAGCTTATATCTTGTTGATCTCAGTGGCATTGGTGATAATTATAACAATGACATCTGATCTGACCGAATGTTGGCATTAAAGTCAACTAATCAGATAAAGGTGGCTTACGATTCAACTACAATTTGGTCATTTTTTTTATTCTGGAAGCTGAAGTCATTTCTTGGAATTTATGGACTTTAAATGGAATCTCGGGGTTTTGCTGAAACTTTTAATAAAAACTAAAATCTTGGCTAGGACTTGAGTATTTTTCTAGCAATACAGTAACTAATTTTTGTGAGAAGCAATGAACTTTTACTGGAATCGTCTCTTTTTTACAAAGTGTTAGCAAAACTTGTCCTTCTTTATGCATTGATAATATAAAAAATTAAACAAACCCCCCTTTCCTTATTACTGTTACAATGCTTATTTTGTATGTGGGATTCGAACTCAGACTTTCACATGGTCCACAACTCTCAGTGCCATCTTATATTGCTGACCCATCACACACTTGTTGAATAGATAAATAATCACCAATATAGGTATTTTGTGCTAAACCAGCACTCATCAGTTGGTCCAGATTACCATCTCCATACATATATACAATCAATGCTCAGCTTTATATTAAGGTAGCCAATCTTCATACTTTAATGGACAGGCCTCAAACTACTCCTTCCCACAACTTTTCAGCCTTACATTTCATTGAAAATCTGACGATGGAATGTTCAAAGCCCATGTTTGTGCCAAGGTTGTCATCCTACCCATGTTGACATTTTAGTCATTCTGACCCCTTTATTAAAATTAAATGTATTTAAAGATATCTTGTAGCTATGAAGAAGATTGTTGGTCAATCAAAAGTGTAAGGTTAATTTTAATAAAATAAGCAATATGAGAGTAATAAGAAAGGTGGATTTATGTAATATTTTTAGACTTCTGTTTTGAGTAGTGATAGCTTTCCAAGTTTTGCATCCTTGCCTTTATTAGATATAGTCTGCTGTTTAAGCAGATATCTTCACAATCCTGAAGCAATTGAAGAAGTAGAGGTCTTTTCTTTGGGCTTATCACAATGTGCAGATTGGCTGTGTTTTATATCTTAGAACTGAATAATTAATGAAAATGCTTTGATATAGTTATAACCAATCACAAGTAAGATTAATTGATCAATCATAGTGGATTAATATTTCCTTTAAATCTCTTACATTTTGATAGAAAAAGAGCAGAATTTAGATCTTAAATGAATGCTAGAATTTTTCCACATAGTTTTTTAAAAGAAAAATTTCCTTAGTGTTGGGATAGATTTATTTTCTTTTGTTGAAGTCTGTTATAAGCATAGCCCTTCTTTTCTACAGCTTATTTTCTTTCCTACTAGTTTGTGGATTTTTAAAAAAATATGCATCTAATTAAGGGAAGTAAACACTCCCCATCAGCCTATGAATAAATAACACTCATATATGTAGTGAATGATCTAGAATAGAAGGATACTTGCTAAACATGCGAAGTGCTATTTATTCATAGTATAAGGAAAGCTATGCTAATTTCATGTTTATAATTATTAACTTTTTCTTAATTATTAAAAGAACATTATTAAAGTTAAATTCTATCTACATTCTTTTTTAATTGATCATTAGTTTTAAAAAATTAGTAATGCCATATTTTCATATGGCTGGGATATTAATTTTATTCTGAATTTACAGCCATATTAGTAAAAGTAAGATTATAACACCAAAAGCTTAAAGAATAGGAAGATCTATTTAGGGCCCATTCTATTAAATATACAGAATACATTTATTCATAGCTTGAGGTAGAGAGATTTGCCTTTCTTAAATTACATATGTTATGCTATGTTAATTTCAAGTTTTCTATATATTAAATATATATATATTGAGATGGCTATGTGTCTCATAGCATACAACAATATAGTAGTGTGTGTGCACACATATATATTGTAATGCTAGCGAGATATAATGTTATAAGATTATCAGCATCACATATTTCATAATTTAAAAAGATATCAGATTTATTAAAAAAGAAAATCCAAATTTATTTGAAAGAATAGTTGTAAAAGTTAAAGATTGTATACATTTTTCTTTTAAAGGAGAATAAAGTTTTTTTATTGAGAATGGGGTGGGAAAAAAGAATTAGAAATAAAATCTTAAAAATCACTCTTCTTTTTATAAATTAAAAATAAGTTAAAAGAGTAAATGTGTAAAAATAAATGTTAGTGAAAAATCTAAAAAAAATTTAATTAATTAATTTGGGATGCCAGTAAGATTTATAGCTGATAATAAAATTGAAACCAATAATTGTAACAATTATGAACTATGTAAGCTAAGTCATTGGAATACATAGAAAGAAGTAGTAGATTAATCTAGAAAAAAAGATTAGATTAAAAAATGTAAAAATCAATTAAATTGAAGAAAAATGTAAAATTTAATTTAAAAAATAGAATTAACGTATGATAAAATTTAAAGCTATGATAAGGAAAAGGACAATGGGAGAGAAAAAGTATAAAAAGTTGCAACTGTCTATTGTCATTCATTCCAGTCTTCTTTTCTGTTAGTGATTATTCCGGTCTTCCTGCTGTTATTGATTCATTGTTATTTATTGTTTCAAGGATTCAGAAATTTAAGGACAGAATAGAGCCAGTCATTATTGCTGTGGAAAATATTGCAGAAGCTTCAAAATTAGCAACAGGCATTGCTAGTTCACCTTAGAAGTGTTCAATTAGTCTCCATGCCCTAAGTCCTTCACCAAAATCAACTGGAACCAATACCCAGAAATAATGATTAAGTCATAAAATAGATGCCACTACTCTCTCCCATTGTCATGCTGAAGAATTGAAGACAAGTCCTGGAACCGTCAATGGAAAACAAAAATCCAATCAGTTGGAAAGTACCAATAATGAAAACCAAATAAACTGTGTCATCTAATATGAAAAATCTAGATAAATATATTTTACATAATAATTGCCTGTAGACACTTTATATTTAAATGAAAAAAATTAATTAAGGACTATTATAAATTTTAGCCTGAACTAATCATTTATATTTTTCTGTGTAAATTTTTTTTGTGCTGTATTATATTAAATATGTGTGCATAAATAAATGTTTGCTTAATTATTAATTGGCCTATTCTCTCTCTCTTGTCACTGCATCACCATTTATTTAAAGATATACATGTTTATATGTGTTAAGTTAATGCACTGGAGCCCCTTGATTAAGAATAGGAGCTAGTTTGGGATATTTCAAGTGTTGGATTGGTGTGCTTTCATCTGAGCATGCTGGCTATAAAACATGGTTGGATAGCACTGAGTTTGATTTTTAAAACAAAATCTCTGGATGGCAGGTTTTTTTCCAACAGTTGAGGTTGACCATGGTCAGGAAATGTTGTCATGCTATGATTTATATAGCCTGATCTGGCCATAGGTGTCATTGGCAGTTATGCTATCAATGGTATTTTCTCCTCTGCTTAAAATGCTGGTCTGTTACTGCAGTTTAGAGATATAATTGAGTAATTGCATAATGAAATGACAAATATAAAAGTTTTTTTTTTAAAAAGTCAAACTTATTAAATGAGGTTATGAACAGAAAAAGAAATATAAAGAAGAAATATGTACAAAGTGTGATCATAAAAGGTTTACAAAAGTAAATGTTAAAACTTAGTTAAAGTCAAGAAATATTAAACAATATTGAGTATAGCAAGAAAATAAATAAAAATTGTCATCAATACTCTTCAATAGCCAGCAGTAATGTGGTAAGTTTGAGGAATCTGGTTCAATATATATATATAAAGTTGAAAGGAAAAGTAGAAATAAGCACAAACAAACATTTTTGTAGATATTTTCTATATTACACTGGAATAACAGTTAAGGATTAAATAATTTTGAATTTTAAAAAATGTATTATAAATTAAACATTTAAAAAGGTATAATTAATATTTTATTAATTCTGATTTTGAAATTAAAACAAGCATATTTTATGTTACAATAGATATACTGGTAATTATAAAATTCCACTATCTATTTTGGTAAGCAAAATTTTTTAATTAAAGCTTATATAGCATATTTTGATAAAAATGCTACAAAGTTGCTTTTCAAAGAATTACAGTGAATTGAAAAGTCTTTAACTTTTTCAATAAAGATAAAGAAAACTTACTTTTAATTACTGTATTTTCCCCACTCTGACTATAAAAAGGTTGGAAAAAAGATTAGAGGGAAGTTTTACAGATTATGACAAGATTACTACTATCATGAAGTTATAACTGAAGGCAAAACAGTTCAACTCCAGTTACTGCTACTATTCACAACAGTAGAGTTTGGATTCACATGGAATTAAGTCTCAGCTTTTCTGTAGTTTATTAGCCCATATAAATTGTTTACTAGCCAGTATGCCTGAAGTTATCAAATTCTAAACTAAATGGAGCTGATTGAAGCTCAATGGTTACTGGATTATATTTTTCCTGAAGATGGCATTAAGCCAGTCTACTGTTTTGGAGGGACCAGCTTACCCAGAGATTCCATCAGCTTGCTGAAGTAATTTATACATGTACTGTTTTATCTATATGCAGAGACACAGATAAAGGTACTGTGTCATATATATATATATAAAGTATAGTTGGTGAGTAATGTTATATATATATTGAGAATGAGTTATGTTAAATAATTTCTTTAATGAAGCTGACAGTTGTAATTTTTTAAATTACAATTTTTTTAAAAGTAAATAACTTTATTTAACAAAGAGTAAAATGCATTTCCAGTATAGTTTATTAGCAAATGAAAACTTCAAAAATCTTTCTAGATTGGGGAACAAAAAAATTTTGCTAGTGTATTTTTAAAAATATTTGCAATTAATTAGGAGTAACTAGTTTAAAAAGAGAATTTTTATGAAGGACTGTCAAAGAATTAATTTTTTAAAAAATAAATAAATAAAAAAAACATTTTTTATCATTAGCTAATGAATGAATAAATATCTTTGGTTCTATTTTTTATATATACACATATCATAGGTATACATTTATGTATTATTAAAAACAAATTGAATTTTTTTTATAAGTCTATGACCATTTGAAGTTGTTAATTTTTGAATTATTATACAGCATACCTGAAATACGTATATATATATGTGTGTGTGTGTCTATTTTGTTTTCTTGACATTGAATTGTGCAGAGAATATATATAGTTTATTAGATTTATTTTTTATAAACGCCGATATGTGCTCAAATTTCATGCACGCACACACATATTAAATCAGTCATTAATTATATATTATAAAAATGAATTTCATTTATAGGTTTATGATAATTTAAATAAGTTAATAAATTATTATACCACACATCTGTGTGCTGATTTAGATATGTTTTATGTAAACTCATTATGAGGTATTTGTAAATTACAATGTGATAGCTAAGTGTATTAATCAAAATCAGAAGGTTTAATTTATATGGATAGTCATAACCTACAGATCTTAATTTTATTTTTATTATTATCAATAAATTGATATTTCATTGTTAAAATTATTCCAGTGAATTTAATTAATCCTAGAATAGATTTAAAACATTATATATTAGGATTTTCTCACAGTAATAATTATAGCATTTTTGTCCCTGAGCTAGATTCATGCATAACAGTCTGTTATATAAAAAGGGGTTTATATTCGCTGTCTATGAACATCCAGTTGATGATCCTGGATTAGTATAAATGGGATATTATTTAAAGTTCATGCACTACATTTTATTTAGTTTAGTATTTATTAGATAGTAAGTTTATAGTTGGCCAGTACATGAATAGTACTAAGTGGTCAGAGCATTGATAATGATCAGCATGTTTTAATATCATTGCATTTTTTATTATTGTATTCATATGGATTACCACTTAAGTTTGTGTATCCCAATTATTGTGTAAACAATCATCCCCAAACTGGCAAGGGCTAAATAATTAGCTTGGTCTATAGTAGACCCATATCAAATCAAGTTACAAGATTGACTGTTGATTTACATCATTGTTAATCATCCATGATGATGATAATTATTGGTTTTGTATAATGGGGGTGAACTTATAGTTACTTATAATTAGTTAGTTGGGTTGATCTTTCATTTCTCATAGTCATTGCTCATTCCTCATATGTAATTCACATCCCTTTTGTATTGTAAATTTAAATTTTGTAGTTACTGGAATTGATGATGATGAATGCTATCATTCCAGTTCACCTCGGCTTGTCGGTACCATTACAATATATATATTACTTACAAAGAGACTTCTTTTCTTCTTAACACTTCGTGGTTTAATAATCTTAGGAGTTTTTTTTTCTTTTCAAAATCAAAATTCTATAAAGCATTAATTGAAAACAGGAAACCATAATAAACATGAAAGAGGCTAAAAATGCATAACATTTACAAATAACTTTACACATTTATCCTGAGTCACTCATCTTTTGTTTAATAAAACAGGATGCAACTTCAGAACCAACAGCTTAAGTTAATTGCCAATTGGAATCATAGTCTAAAAGTTTCTGGAACAAATTTTAAACTCTCACTTTTGGTATCAAATATCAAGAAAAGTCTTGACAATGTAGCAGAATAACCGATTTTCTTCCTCTCATTGTATTCTGTACTTCAAAACATAAACATGTCTGTTCAATGCTTATGGTAATCATAATTGTATCTCATCTCCAGGATTAAATATGCATAGTATTTTATAATAATGATTGGCAAATTGCCATTTACAAGCTGCATGTGGCTTCTAAGATTTTCATTGACATTTTTAATATGACTCATAATTTGTATTTAACCATATTTACAAAGACTATTGTCTGATAAATTCCATTTATGAAGAAGATGAGTACAACAACCACTAATGGCACTGAATCTGTTGATGAAATTCCAATTGTATCTACAAAGATCAAATACAGGTTTTATTGTCAGATCTGAAAACAATTGTTTAGAACATCGTAAACATTCCATTATTATGCCTAATTTTTGATTGGTCCTCCAAAACAGGGATCTTGATTTTTTAAGTCTTAAGTGATGAAATTATATCTTGAGTTATTGGAAAGTCTGATTTGCTTACATTTTTTATACATTTTCTATGAAGTAATTTCTCTTCTGATGTCTGATGGAGTGTGTTCATAGAATAGGACTGTAAACGAATAGATGTGTATCAGTTATATCTATGATGGTAATATTGAAACAATTATACAGAAATTTAGTGCGCAAACTTTTTTTTGCAGGGGGACAATATTTACCAGTATAAAATGCTAATACTAAGGGAACTGTTAATAACCGAAGAGTTTATGGATATAATAGTAGAATTGGATAATGTAATAAAACACCAATGAATCAATTTCCTAGTTAGAATCTCTACAGATTTTTAAATAATATCTTGATAATAATTAAGCTGTCTAAATCCATGTGATAAGTAAATAAATAATTCCCATTTCCTTTAAACTTTTATATTAAAAATCTATAGAGTATAGTATTTATTAATGTTGGAATATTTTATTTCATAATTGCTTTAAAGATAAGTAAAAAAAAAATGCTTTGAAGCTTTAAATTAATTTTTAAAATGGTATCATTTAAAAGGATTGGTAAAAAGTGTTTTGATAATTTTATAGATATATTAAGCAACCTCCATACTTCACCATTCTTTTTAAATTCATATAAATAAAGATACGATGACTCCCAAGATGCATTTCATGCTGAACCAGCACTCATCAGTTAGCCAAAGTCACTATCTCTCATATATATCTCTATTATATGAAGCGTATTTATGTATAATAAATTGTTATATTTTTATTTAACCATTGTCAAACTCCCTCCACTCACAACTTTGACGCCATCCATTTCAGATAAATACACTAATGATTATTACTAATTATTTTCTAAACTAGAGATTATCTCTAGCACAGATATAAACTTTAAATAACCTCAGTTAAAGATTAATATATCTGTTGTTTTTTTAAATTTTAAACATGCTCTCACATGATGGTATTTGCATTTCTCTTTCCCATGTGTAATGTCTTTATAAATATATTAAACAATCTCCATACTTCCCCATTTTTTTTAAAATTCATATAAAAAAATATACAATAAAAGACAAATGACTTCCAAGATATATTTTGTCCCTGAACCAGCACTCATCAGTTGGCCCAGGTCACTATCTCTCATATATATTTCTATTACATGAAGAGTATTTAACTATAGTAAATTATTACATTTTAAATTTATCATTGTCAAATTCACTCCACTCATAACTTTGACACCATCCACCTCAGAGAAACTTTAAACCTCAGTTAAAGATTAATTTATCTGATTTTTTTTAATTTTAAACATACACACACGTGGAGTTATTCACCTTTAGCTTAGAAACTGATTAGTAATAATCATTATTGTATTTACCTAAGGTGGATGGTGTCAAAGTTGTGAATGGAATGAGTTTGACAATGGTAATAAAAATGTAACAATTTACTATAGATAAATGCTCTTCATATAATAGATATATATATATATATGAGAAAGTGACCTGGCCAACTGATGAGTCCTGGTTCAGCACGAAATGCATCTTGGGGGTCATTTGTCTTTTATTGCATCTTTATTTATATGAATTTAAAAAGAATGGGGAAGTATGGATGTTCTTTAATATATATATATATATATAATAAAGATATTATTATACATGAGAAAGAGAATGATGGATGGTGTCAAAGTTGTGATTGGAGTGAATTTGACAATGGTAAATAAAAGTGTAATGTTTTGATAATTCTTGGTTTATAATCTCATTATGTTTATTGTTGCATTAGTATAGATGTAAGAATGCTTTTTAAACTCTTGAATTATTGAAACAACTTCTTTAGCAATATGATATTGTGTTTTACATTAAGTTTTGTACTCCAGATAAAATAAAAAAAAAAAAAATTTTAGATTGCTAACTGATAAGGATTTAAATAGTAATTAAATTTGCGTGAAGTGTATGTAACAATGGAAAATATATATATATTTCATATGTCATAGCATCGGCCGGGACGCGAACCCACAACCGTCTGCAACCAACTACTTGCTTGCAGGCAGCTGCGATGACCTCTCGGCTAACAACACTTGACACAATGGAAAATATTTATAAATTTTTGATAAAAAAAATTGTGTTTGATAATTGCCAAGAGATATTTGTTAATTACAAATATTTCTTGATACAATGGAAATACTAATTAAAAACACTAATATGAAATACAAGACTGATAAAGGTCAAGAATGAAGTCTGGATTGCCAGAGGCCAAAAGGCGGATATAAATAGTTTGAGCAGCAAAGTGCGTTCTTCTGATTTGGGTGCTAAGAGATTTTAAGCGACAATAGCTGAAAGAAGGTTAAGTGATGGTGTAGAGCCAAAGAATTTGGGAAACCGTGCAGAAAGCAGACATTTATGAAGTGCATTGTGGGAAGTGAACCAAAAGTGAACTATATATATTGTATTTGTGTGCAGTGAGAACTTTTCGCTATTAATTACTTTTTATCTCTTATTTGTGGTTATTATTTATTGTTTTAATTGCTGGTATTCTGAGTGCTTGCATTTTGAATACATAACAGATATAATTTATTTCTTTAAAATATCATTACTCGTTACAGAATTAGATGGCCTTGATGATATAAGTTATGACCGATAGTTGCAACTTTTCTGATTAAATTGAACCAATTGATAAAATAATTGTAGTGTTTGTAAAAATGGCAGACATTTTTGTGCACTTCAGAAAAACTAGAATTTATTCGTAAGGCTGTTTTTAGATCGCGCTCTGATAGCTGAGGAATTTAATTAGTGCATTGATGTAATGGCGATCGACAATTCCTAGAGGTATTTGCTAATTACAAATGCTTCTAGATAAAAGACATTACCTTATTGGTCAGTGCATTGATTGAGATCGTTGCAGTTGTCAGAGAGCGAATAGAAGACGGTGTAACATCTAGGAGGAATTAGAGGACAACTCTAGTAGAGAGCAGTCAAGCAGGAGTGAGTAGCAAGCAGTATTGGAGAGACATCTGTTTAACATCAGCAAAGATATCTCGTGTCAGTGCTGGTGGTAAATGACTAGCACACCCAGTGAAAATGTAGTTCACGGGTGTAGCTGAAAGACACCGCAGCAGAGAAGAGCATTAGTTGCAAGAAGAGCATTAGTTGCAAGAAGAGCATTAGTTGCAAGAAGAGCATTAGTTGTAAGAAGAGCATTAGTTGCAAGAAGAGCATTAGTTGCAGAGAAGGGCATTAGTTGCAGAGAAGGGCATTCGTTGCAGAGCCAGGCATTCATTGGAGAGCTTCGTTAAGAAAGAACAGCGTGGGAATTGTATAACGTTATTTGCTGACCGCACAGTATGACTTGCAGTTATAACTTTGGCACAGTCATAAGTGCAGAGATAACAATGGGCCACCATGGTATACAATGTGCGTTTGTGTTGGAGCTGTTCCCGCGGCCTAGCCGAATGGACGTTTTATTCATGATATTCACTTAAAATGCCTCCTAAAAAGCATGACAGGGAAATAGAAGAATCCAAGGATACAAATTTTGAACAAATTCAAGCGGATCATGAATTATTTCTTCAGGCTTTTGAAAAGCCAACCCAAATTTATAGATTCCTCAGGACTCGCAATGTAATAGCGCCAATTTTTATGCACCGCACACTTACTTATATGAGGCATCGGATGTCAAGAACTCATAAAAACAGAAAAAAATTTAAAGTGGACCAGCTCCTTGAAAAAGTTGTGACACAGTGGCAAAAAGATGGACAGACTGAGAGTATGAAGTCGGGTTTTTTAAACATTACCTTAACTGGATTTTATGATAAATGTTCTAAAGGTTATGGATCAAATGATGCAGTATCTGTAGAAGCTTTATTGTTGAAAATATGTCACAAAAAAAGAAAGCTTGTTGGTTCTGGAGTCACCATGGCCACCACCTGTGCTGTATTTTTAAAGGATATGGCGTCCCCTGTCATGCAAATTGCCATCGGCAAGGCAGATGTCTCTCGTAACCCGGATGTTAATTGTTCTTCCCAGCATGCCACTACCATCTCCATCCCCAGTGACAATTTTAACCTGAGTAATGAACATTCCATCAAGTCTTATGTTCTATTACTGTAGGTTCACTGCCCTTTCTGGAGGACTATGCCCAATGGGGTCTACAATGGAGAATTTTCCGATTCCGATGAGCCACCACCAAAGAAGCGAAAAAATGGAAAATTAAATCATAATGAAGAAGATGCTGTACTATATGGTGCTGAATTAGTAGTTTTTGATAAATATCAGCATGGTATGTTGACCGATGGGGACTATGAGCTGGTTTTACAGGATCTCGGTACAAAGGTTCTTTCTCGTAAACATACTTCTTGGGAAACCATCAGTGATGGAAAAATTATTGGACCTTTTGAAGTGTTTAACAAAGGTCTGACTTTAAAATTTACTCTAACATGGAGTACCATGCCTCAGAATGGTCCCGTGTCTATGCCACTGCTGAAACTTTTTCGCCAGTAACCTTCAATGGTATTGTTATCTCCGCACTTATGACTGTGCCAAGGTTATAACTGCAAGTCATACTGTGCGGTCAGCAAATAACGTTATACAATTCCCATGCTCTTCTTTCTTAACGAAGCTCTCCAATGAATGCCTGGCTCTGCAACGAATGCCCTTCTCTGCAACTAATGCCCTTCTCTGCAACTAATGCTCTTCTTGCAACTAATGCTCTTCTTGCAACTAATGCTCTTCTTGCAACTAATGCTCTTCTTGCAACTAATGCTCTTCTCTGCTGCGGTGTCTTTCAGCTACACCCATGAACTACATTTTCACTGGGTGTGCTAGTCATTTACCGCCAGCACTGACACGAGATATCTTTGCTGATGTTAAACAGACGTCTCTCCAATACTGCTCGCTACTCACTCCTGCTTGACTGCTCTCTACTGGAGTTGTCCTCTAATTCCTCCTAGATGTTACACCGTCTTCTATTCGCTCTCTGACAACTGCAACGATCTCAATCAATGCACTGACCAATAAGGTAACGTCTTTTATCTAGAAGCATTTGTAATTAGCAAATACCTCTAGGAATTGTCGATCGCCATTACGTCAATGCACTAATTAAATTCCTCAGCTATCAGAGTGCGATCTAAAAACAGCCTTATGAATAAATTCTAGTTTTTCTGGAGTGCACAAAAATGTCTGCCATTTTTACAAACACTACAATAATTATACTGTTTCTTGGTAATCATGTGACATTCAAATACTGATGTAACATCTTTGATCTGGAATTCATTCTAAAAAGCTTTAAATTTTTAGCTGCTGCCTTTTCCAGATTCATTATAGAGCATTTTTCAATCATTGAAAAAGAATCGTATTTAAGCATTTTGGGAAATAGTTTTCATAAACATCTATTACACTAAGGCAGCGGTTCTTAATCTGTGGGTCACGACCCCTTTGAGGATCGAAGAACCCTTTCACAGGAGTGGTCTAAGACTACTGGAAAACACATATTTTCGATTCATAACAATAGCGAAATTACAGTCGAAGGTCACAACAACACAAGGATCTGTATTAAAGGGTTGCGGCATTAGGAAGGTTGAGAGCCCCTGCACTAAGGGATATTCAGCTACTTTACATTGGGTAGATAGGAAGATTTTTTAGTACTAATTTAACTGACTGCATATAAACTTTGGAAGTAATATATTTATAAAATCTAATTCCTGTCTACAAGATACAGTTATAATGCAGTTTTAGTTTGTTACATGAATTTTACCCTCTACCGAAAGAAAGATTAAAATATCAAAACATATGGTCTTGTCAGGTAATCTATAGAGAAGTTGATCCACCATTCGCTGATGTATTTTAATGATTGGTGACATCAGTAGAAATGTCTCATTAACCACTGATCTGAAATTAATTTTATTTTTGTTAGTGTGAAGAGGGTTTCTTTGCCATTAGGCATTGAGTAGTATTTGTTTAGATATTTATTTATTGGGACTCTATTATCTTTCAGATGTATATTTTCAGAAAAATAACTATAAATTCAAGTAGTCCATGCTTACATGCTAAGAAGCTTTCTGTCTGTTATCTGTTAATCAAACATTGAATTCTTCTTTAATTGCTATTAATATGTATTAATGTTAGATAACTCACTTAATCTCAGATATCTCACTACCAATATTTTACTTAAATCTAAGGCAGCTTTTAGGATAATCAATTGCAATATTTAAAATGTGAATAACTTTCTGGGGGGGGGGGAGTAAAATAATGTATTATAACTCAATGAATAATATTTTGTAGTGTGATTTTCACTATACCACACTCCAGCAAGGTAGGGACTGGTTTCTATCCACTTTTAACACCTAATAAAGTAATGTAAACATAAACTTATAACCAAAGACGTGAAAAAATGTATCATCCCCAAGATGTATATTTCATGCTGAACCAGCACTCATCAGTTGGTCCAGATCACAACGTACATATATCTTTATCATTGTTTCCACATATATAGATATTCAATTATTGCAGTTTAATTGATAGGTCAAACTGCCCTCCCAACTTTGACACAAACCATTTAATGGAAGTATATTGCATCTTGGGGAGCATATATCTTTTTCATATGTCTTGAATCATATGTATATGATTTTACTCCTCCATGAGATGTTAAAAGCAGTTAAAAATCGGTCACTACCTTGCATAAGAGTGGAGTAGTGAAAATTACACTACAGAAATATTATTCATTAAATAGATAATCTCTAGTCTAATGAATGATTAAAAATAAATTAAGATATAACCTCATTGCTTTAAAGAAGTAGTCTTATAAATGATAATTGCCATTCTGTCTTTTATTATCTTCAGTTAATTAGATTAATATAGGACCTAATTGTTAAGATTCTACCATACTGATAATAAAATATGGCTATTTTAACTTCAGTAGAAAAACAAAATAGGACTAAGAATAAATATTTCGAATATGTTTTGTGATAATCTAAAATCAATCCATGAAGCACTGTAAGTCCAAATATATTACAAGTTAAATAAATAAATGATCAATCAAACAAAATTGACATAAACAACTATTAATAAGTATATTTAAATATTTATCAAATCGGCTTTCATCTCCATTGAGACCTTCTCAAGATATACTATATAATTCACATAACCAATTATGTGAATTATATAGTATATCTTGAGAAGGTCTCAATGGAGATGAAAGCCGATTTGATAAATATTTAAATATACTTATTAATAGTTGTTTATGTCAATCTTGTTTGATTGATTATTTATTTATGTGTTTGTGACAACATTACGGACAAATAAATTATATTGGATATTTGACCATCATAGTGTGTATTACAAGTTAATCGCTATCTTTTAATTTTTTCTATAGTACTTTGCCTGCTTGAGCTCTTTGCTCCTATCTTCGGCCATATTATCTCACAGTAAAATATTATACTTATTTAAGTGTTTTTCTTCCTGAAAAGAAACAATATGAAATAAATTATGAATTGATTTCCATTTGAATAATTTATAAATTTCTCCATGGTAGCATTTTAAGTCCATGCTGCAAATAAAGATTTTTTCTAAACATAATTCTTTTATTCTTCATCTTTTGCTTTCTTTTGTGATTGTTTACTGTAAATATGGATCAGGTGAACATTTTTTTTTAATACTGACCGATGAAGTCACAAATGTGTATGCATAATTTTGATACATTTACAGATGCAACTAAGTAACAGTATAATCACATTAGACATATTTGTTTGAAACATTATACTATATATTTTAGCACTGGTATCTTTATTTTGCACTCGTGGTGAATTTGGCACACCAACTCTTTTTCTTGGCTTTGTATCAAATTATACATCATGAACTTTTTTTAAACAATATCATTAAAGTTGAAAATTGGATCTTCCAATACGTGCATACTAATTGTAATTGGTGACATAATACTTTCCTTTGCCAAGATTTGACACACAATAAATTCAGTATTTCTCAGCAATTCAGAAAATTGTGTTATGTTTTACTTCCTGTCTATACACATTACATTTTAAATGTTATATTACTCTAGTTACCTGCAGATGAAAGTGGTTGAAACAAGTGTAAAGATTGGCTTGTTAATATTCCTAGAGTGAAAAGTTAATGTTTCCAGAGTGAAAGAGTCAATAAATATTACTTCAGTAGCAATATTGCTGTTCTCAAAATATTATATTCAGATGTGGAGACCAATTTTGTAGATGTACTTCATTGAATTCGGATGAGTTTGGAAGAGAAGTTATTTTAATCATTAAGGTCAATATTTCATATTACATGCAATTTATTTGAGATATATGATTTAAATTCACCAATTTAGGTATATAATTTTTTTGTTGCAATAAAATAGATGATTGTAATAACCTTAGTAGATGATTTTTATTATTGTTTAAAACTGAATTAAGATATAGCAACTCAAGTAATATGCAGGCATATAATTTGTCTGTTTAATTGAATTGAATAATTTTAATTATTAGAAGACTTATGGAAGAAAGTGAGATAATTTCAATTAAAATGTTTCTAATGATTTTAAATATGATTCAGGATTAATTGGCCACGATAATGTTGATGAAAACTTTAGATCCAAATAGTGATTTAAAATTGTGACTTGATTTTAATTGAACCTGGTTGCAATTATCTGACATAATTAGGTTCTTTCTGAGACTTTGTTGTCTTTTTCCTGGAGCTTGTATCTTTACAATAGATTACTTTTGTCTGGAAATTGTTTGTTGGAGTTACATTTCTAGAGAAATCTTGTGAACTTCTACTGAAGTAGTTTTCTGAGCAATGCAACCCGCTCTTTAGGAAGTGTTATTCTTGTGGCAACAGAATGACAAAAAAAAGGTCGTTGTCTTGTGGCAACAGAATGACAAAAAAAGGTCGTTTGTCTTTTTTTAAATTCTCATTTTCTGGGAAATTATCTGCATTTTACATCTCAGGGCAAAACAGCCGATGAAAATCTTCAATCACAGACGATGAAAAAATTATTTTTGAGTCTACTGAATTTCTTATAATTTTCAAATTTATGAAGTTAATGGTTCAATCCGGCAAATGAAACATAATCATGACATAACTAAGTGATAAACATTCAAAAAATGATATAAATCATTTAGACATGACATTTCAAAATATATATATATTTTTAATTTGACAGTAAAATTATTACATAATTAGTACATTGTATATGTTCAATGTTAAAAATCTGTATATTTATGATCAGATCATAGTTTAACTATGCAAATAGTACCATTGAAAGATAGACTAATTGGAAAAAATATATAGTCCATTTTAATATGACACTAGTGATTGCTTCTATATTGGAATCATGTGTAAAATATTTTTACAAAACTGTATGACAAATCAATAAACGAGGGTATACCACTACTCTATCTGGATGGAGCAAGAATAATTGAAATTATGTATCATTGTTATGAATCCTAATGTCCAGAGAAAATGTTCTATGATTATCAAAAAAATTGATTATTTCAATTTTTCTCTTTCACATTTCTCATGTTCATGAAATTTTGCCATAGATATTAGGGTGAGAGAATAAAGATCATTGAATACGACATAGTACATTGTAACACTACAGGAAAATAAGGGGGTTTAAACAATCAGGGATCTGATGAATTGTTTGCGATCTTCAAGTAAAAATAATATATATAATTTAATGTCAAAAGGATGAGTATCATAGATCACTCTGAGAGATCAGCACAGTTAGGTTAGAGCAACTATAAGTATAATCAACCAAATTCACCAGCATGATCAATAAGTAAAAATAAGTATAAGTAATAGTCATCATTATGAGTGATTAATAATAAAATAAATCAACAGTCAATCTTGTAACTGGATTTGAAATTGGCCTACTGTAGACCAGGCCAACTATTAGTCTTTGCCAGCTTGGGCAATTATTCAAACCTTAGTTTGGATGCACAAACCTAAGTGCTAACCATAGAATATATAACTAGAAAAACAATAATGCTGGGATATTAAAATAAGCTGATCATCATCAATACTCTGGATACTTAATACCGTTGATGTAATGGCCAACTATAAACTTAATTTTTAATAGAGACTAAATAAAATATAGTGCATGGACTTTGAAGAATATACTCTTTGCACCAATTCAGAATCATGATAATGATCATCATTATCATCTGGATGCTCATACACTATACACACACACACACATATATATATGCCTCTTATTCTATATAGCTGTTATGTATGAAATCTAGCTCAGGAAGCAAGAACTCTATTCTGTGAGCAAGAGGGAAATAAATAAATAAATTAGCTTATTATAAATAGCCTTAAGCAAATCAGTGGCTTTCCTTACTTATAAATAACAACCTTTATTGGGATCATAAAAAAAACAAAATCCTAAAATATAAACTGTGATGATATAAGGTCACACACACACTGCACTCCATGAATCAGGAATTGGATAGAATTAAGTAATTTAAGACTAGAAAGAATATTTTTTTTAAAAAAACAATTATTTAATATCTAATTAATAACAACAAAAACAAAGATGGCATGATAGTATGACATTTCAAACATTCATTAAAAATATATATTTTCATAAAAATTATATTAACCAACCAATTAATTTTTATTCATGGATTGACTTTAAATTCATTAGGTTATTTTTTTAAAAACAATTAAGAGTTTGTTAAACATTTTCAAAAATCAAAGAGAGCAATCTTTAATTCTACCTAGAGGGCAAATAGAGTCAAAAAAGACTTAGATTTATAGCAGATTATATATATAATTTGAAAGCTATTTTACCATTTGTAAGAAACAATTGACTGGTCTTTACAAAAAATGTCTAATAATTTGGAATATTTTAACTTAAGTGAAATATTTATTGTTATCAATTCTTATACAACACACACAAAAAAACTTATTACATTTATGAAACATGAAAAATTTCTATTAATAAAAATAGTGTGCATACATAATAAAAAATAATACCTCTAGCCATGGCTTTAGTGTTGATGGAATCCTTTTCACTTGCAATTTCCAGTATTCTTTTTAATTCATCTTCTTCCTGAAAGTTTCTTTAGACAAGGCATGGTTAGGGTGTCCTTGATATTTGGAAGTATTGTAGCATTGTCTTCAGTGCTGTGATATTCTTACAGACATAGGGATGCAGTATGTTTATGATGCTCCAATATTTTATCTCTACACTGCACCTACTTAAGGTTTAAACTTTTTTCAAATAAGCCCCATAGTGTAGCAGGACATTCTATAAATAGAATATTGAATTGTATATCAGGCACAGAACTGTTTCATTGGTGTGGAGCCTATAAGAATCAAAGAAAATGTGCAAGGTATTCCACAAGACCATTCCTTTGGCCATTTATTTCTCTCAATGCTTGTGGTTGTTAAGTTGTGTTCAAGAAAATGTGCAAGGTATTCCACATGACCATTCCTTTGGCCATTTATTTCTCTCAATGCTTGTGGTTGTTAAGTTGTGTTTGCACTTAAACTGAGATCACTTTTATGATGCTCATGTTAGTGCATAGAAAAGCATGACTAACATAAAATTTTGTTGTAGTTCAATTGGCTGAATCAAACTAAAATATCAAGAAAGAGGTTCAACTCAATTTCATTTCCCATATAAGACTGGGGTAATGTAACCAGTTGGCTATATAGCTGTACTAAAAAAATAATTAAGATACTTGGCAGCATGTTCCTCAGGTTTGAGTATAAAAAATAATTAATGGGGGAAATATTTAAAATTTTTATACATATTTTTAATGGGTCTTTATTTAACTGAATATTTTAAATCCCAATATGATAATTCTCAAACATTAAGTATATTTAAGAGTATTAAAAAAAAACAGAAGGAACAAAATAAGATTTTAATGATTTTGTAAATTTTATTTTTAATTAATCAGAGTTGTTTTTTCTTTCTTTTTTTTAATGAAAATGAAAATCAGTGCAATTAACTGATTATCTTATTTTTGCAAGAAAATTTGGTTTTTAATTGTAAAGGAATGTCAAGAATTTTACGATGCTAATGTACGTTCTTGATTTATGTTCAATATCTAAATTAAGGAGGGAATCAGCTGAACAATTGTATTTATGAAATTTTATCTAATTGGTTATCGTGAAAATTATCATGTAAGACAGATTGTCATAGGTTTGTGGGCAAGATTGTTCTAAAAAATATGTGAATGTAAATAAGTGATAACATCAAAGAGTAGAAGAGAGCAGTAAAGTGTTACTCCTGCTGCCAAAAAAGACAAGCTGTTGAAGAGAAAGCAATGATGTTTTAATCCAGCTCTAAAGAAGAAAAAAGCAGTCTTTATCAAGCTGTGGCATAATACAGTAGGAGTCTTTACAAAGCTATTGAATGAAATAGCAGTTTTTTAATCAAGCTTTTAGCATACTACTAAAATGGTTTATACAATGAAAACCATGTGCTAGATTCAGCTAAAAGCTGGACATCACCTTCTATGTAACATATCTTTACTGGAATAAAAATGTAGGGAATGTACCCCACTACAGTAGTCTGCAACCTTGCCTTCAACCAAGACCATAAGTTTGTATGTGCCTCACCTGGAAAATCAAGAAAACTACAATGGACAAAATTTGCTATTTTTGTTTATCTGGAATTGTTACATACCAGGGAAAGGACACCTTAACCATGCACACATCTAAGAAGCCTTCAAAAAGTTCAATTAAAAAGAAAACTGGAAATAGCAATGAAAAAAACTCCATAAACACTAAAGCTATTAGTATTTTTTGGTGTGTGCACACAATATTTTTATTAATAAAATTTGTTTCATAAATATAGTTTTTTTGTATATAAGAATTGACAATGTTAAATCATTCCATTGTTTCAAATTGTGAAATTCCTTTTGTTTTTGTAAAACCCAGTCAATTTTCTCTTACAAATGGTAAAATAGCTTAAAGAGTATATATATATATATAATCTGCTGTAAATCTGTTTTTTTTCTCTCAATGTGCCCTCTGGGTAGAATCAAAAATTATCTTTCATTTGAAAATGTTTAACAAACTTTTAGTTATTTTTAAAGAAAGCTAATAAATTTAAAATTAATCTACAAATAAAAATTAATTGTGAAAATGTATGTTTCTAATGAAATGGGTGTTTGAGATGTCATACTTTCATGTCATTTTTTTGGTTATTAATTAGAAATTAAAATTTTTTTAAAATATATATATATTTAATCTTAATTTCTTTATTCTATCCAATTCCTGTTTCATGATGTACAGTGTGTGTGTCTGTATATCATGCCAGCTTATATTTTAGGATTGTTTTTTTTTGTGTGTGATGATCCCAATAAAACTAGTTATTAATAAATAGGGGAAGCCCATGATTTATTTAAGGTTTTTTTTATAAGTTAATCTATTTACTTATTTCCCTCTTGCTCACAGTAATAAATTATATTCTTGCATTTTGAGCTAGATTCATGCATAACAGCTATGTAGAATAAGGTGTATATATATATTTAGTGTATGGGCATCAATAAATAGGGGAAGCCCATGATTTATTTAAGGTTTTTTTATAAGTTATTCTATTTATTTATTTCCCTCTTGCTCACAGTAATAAATTATATTCTTGCATTTTGAGCTAGATTCATGCATAACAGCTATATAGAATAAGGTGTATATATATATTTAGTGTATGGGCATCCAGTTGATGGTGTTGATTATGATCCTGGATTGGCATGAAGAGTATATTCTTTAAAGTCCATGCACTACATTTTATTTTAGTTTAGACTCTATTAGACATTGAGTTAAAATGGCCAGTACATGAAAGGTACTCCATGGTCAGAGCATTGATAATGATTCAGCATGTTTTAGTATCCCAGCATTATTTTTTTGTTGGTTGTATTATTATGGATTAGCATTTAAGTTTGTGCATCCAGTTAATGGTTTCAATGATCTGCCTCAAGCTGGAAAGTGCCAAGTACCAAATAATTTGCCTGTTCTATAATAGACCCATTATAAATTCAGTCACCAGACTGACTGTTGATTATTTTTATTGTTGATCATTCATGATGATGAATAAGTATTGCTTATACTTCTTTATAATGCTGATGAATACTTATTTAATTATACTTATAGTTACTCTGATGAGTTAACTGGGCTGATTTCTCAGATTGATGTCATGCTCATCCCTTTGATATTATATATATATATATATATATTACTTGAGGATAAGCAAACAATTCCTCAGATCTCTGATGGATTAAATCTCAATTTTCTGTAGTTAGAAATGGTTCCCAACTGAAGGTCATTGATGATCATGTACTGGTGACCATCATTTCAGGTAGGGCCCCTTTACTCAATAGCAACTGAACTTTGAGCTGTTGATGATTATGTACTGGTGATCATCACCTCAGGTATGTCCTCCTTATTTCCCTGTAGTGTTACAATATATTTATATATATATATATTGTAATGACGTAAATAATAAATATAATGGTTCAGAAGTACTTTCATTTACTGCCTTAACCCTCCTATATATATATGTAAAATACCATAATCATGGAAAAATAAAACTATAGATAAGAAGACTTTTTTAGAATACTTGATTTCTGAAAGATAAAAAAAATTCCAGGAAATGTTAAAGGTAATACCGAGCTTTATTTTTATATAAACTTCCGAAGTAAAAATATAGAATTGCTCAGCTAATGTTTTCATATATGCACACATATACCTGTAAATAAAATAACATCATGACTTAATTTGATAAGCTTGTAATTATAAACTAAAATAAAGAGTATGCTAATAGCTCCAACATGTTTTATTGATAAACGCCATAAGAGAAAGCATTTGTGTCTGAAATATCCTAGTACCTCACTGAGGAAAGCCAATAGCTAGATACTGGTCTGGAGATAAGTTCTAGATTTTAAATGTGTTTGCTTGCAGCATTTATCGATAAAGTTTGTTACAGTTATTAGTATGTTCTTTATTTTAGTTTAACACATATATCTCTTTGTACATAATGGACTTATACACCAGTGTCAACAAATTATAAAAACCTCATCTTTCTGGATGAGCGTATCTCGGTTAGCCAAAAGCAAGGCAAGATTATATGACAATGTTATTTTGTGATTCAAGTCTATCTGATAGATCACCTCTGTTTTAATTTGGAATTTATCAATTACTTAAGATGATAAGTATAAAATTAACATATTTAGCTATGGACTTATACTCTTACTGACTAGTATAAGCCCATCTGCCTACTCCTGACTTTTCACTTTTAGGAAATTGTGAGCATTTAATGCAATATTAATAACTAATTTGTATATAAAATATATAAATATTTGAAAACCAGGCACTCTTCACAAACCTGGAGCTTTAATTGTAAATGTAGGGGATTTGAACTCGGACTTCAAGCACCCACCAACTATCCACACTATCTCATACAACTGGTACACATGACCAAATATATAGAAAAGATAAATAATCACCAATATACGTATTTCATGCTAAACCAGCACTCATCAGTTGGTCCAGATTATCATCTCCCACATATATATATAATCAATGCTCAGTTTATATTACGATAGCAAATCTTCACACTTTAATGAATAGGCTTCAATCTACTCCAATCTCCAACTTTTCAGCCAGCCATATCATTGAAAATCTGATGATGGAAAGCCAAATCCCATACTGATGCCAACATTATTGACAAGTGCATGTTGACCTGAAGTCACTCTGACATCTCATGTGTAGGACCTTATCCATTTATTTATTTTATCTTTTCTACATGTGTTTGGTTATGTGTATCAGTTGTATGAGATAGTGTGTGCTTAAAAGTCTTGAGTTCAAATCACTAAATATATATACAAAATATATAATAACATTTAATCCCACTTTCTATTGCATTTGATGTATAAGAAAATTAGCAATGAGGAGATTAATTAAGTTCCTTTAAAGATTAACTCATTTAAAATAAAGTTCAGTTTCTATAACTGCATTATGAGTAAGAGCCATGCCGCTTACCAAATTTAGAAGAAATATCTATATAAGATATAGCTAGGACAAGCATTTATATTAGCTAGGATAGGGTCTATATATAGAAGAGTTTGATCTGAAGTATTAAGAAACATTGTTTGGTGTAATTGAATGCTAATGAAATAGGCAAACCCGAGCTAAAATTAGCATTTTTTATGTATGCTGTTCAGCCACACATGCAATTTTGTAAACACAAGTAACATCTATTTGCCCTCAGAATTAGATTTTGAGAAAAATATTGATCTATTATTTAGATCCCAAATCACTTAAATTTAAGAATTTAAGGTGAAAATGAATCTGCCATAGATTACAGAACCAAGTTGAATAACCTGTGATTTTAAAGCATTTTTAGAGGAAGCTTAAAGAGATGAGTCTATTGCAGATGAGGGATAACAGCTTACAAGTAAAATTGTTAATGGATCTGGGCACAAACATTAATTCAATAATTTCATCGGTACTGCTAAGAGAAAGTACTGCTAGTCAGGCATCACCTTTGTTAGGGATGAATTCTGATATAATGAAATCATTAGTCAAAGCAGGAACAATAAAAATCTAAACCAAAAATTTAACTCAGGCCTTAGTTAACTAAATGACAATCAGCTGGGAAAAGACTTGTTATTGTGATAAAAAATATGCAGTGTCCATATTATTTGCTGCTATTACAACAAAGAAGCATATTAACATAACATGCTCAACTAAAAACATTCCAAGACTAATCTCTAGGACGAGAGATGGGAAAAAAAGTGAACGGGTTTAAATTACTGTGAAAGGTCAAAGAAGAGATGATCTTTAAAATAGAGATTGTTATGAATAAAAAGGCTTGAAATGATAGATTGATTCAGGCTTGACCATTACTATCATGTCAAGAAATAATTGGTAAAATATTTGTGGGAGCAAAAGCTCTAGTCTACATCTTACTGTAGAGGTATTATACGATTATCAAGGCAATAAGTCCAGTCATTAGAGAAGCTTTAATATATATAGTTACCTATACTGATTTCTGCCAAGAAACACAATAACAAAATGGGTTATCATTGATTTAAACTTCTAGATTATTCTATATGCTGAAACAGACCATACATATATTAGTTTTATAGAACCTAAGGGACATATAATTACGACTGAGAAACATTCACTATGAACCATGTGAAGAAATTGTCAATTGTGATGCTTCTCCAGTAAGAAAGTAGTATTTTCTGATCTGCCAAAGGTAAGACATCTATAGACCTTGCAATGTAAACACTAAAGTGAAGAAAAACACTACCAGATTGGTAGCGGCTCTAGTTATTTATAAATATCTTGGAAAAGACCTTTCCCAGCATATATAGACCTTGCAATGTAAACACTAAAGTGAAGAAAAACACTCCCAGATTGGTAGCGGCTCTAGTTATTTATAAATATCTTGGAAAAGACCTTTCCCAGCATATATTATTGCTCGTATTATGTTCAACTTTTGTCGACATATATCTATAAAATGAAGCACAAACAAGTAAAAACATCCCTCTATGTGGAAGCTCTTAATAGTATACTGTATTTGTTTTGGTAGAAGTTGCATTGGCAATTTAGAATTTTAAATTCCCAAAAGGAAAATATTTTTCTTTTTATTCCTGAGGTTACAGTCTTAGTAAATATTACTTAATATCTGATTATATATATATATATTGACAACATGAGTTATATATATATTTTTAAGTTAAAGAGATTAAAAATAGAGAGATAAAGAGAATAACTAAAAATTACTTTGATTTGTGTTAAGATAAGGGTAATTTCTTACAGCAAATCAATTAGAAACATTTAAACTTAAAATGACAGCATTCTTTCACCTCAATTAAAGATGGTGACCAAAGGGTAAAAACGATAATTTTGAAACAAAAAATTATAAAGTTAATAGGTGTCAACAGGATATGCATGGCAGACTAAAATCAGGAAGACTATAAAAAGCAAATACATTGTGCGTCAGTCATCTTAGAATCTTTGTTTTAATTTGCCTGGTATTATACATGACCTGAAATAGCCATTTGATATAAATTAATTTTCTCTGCGAGGTCATAAAAAATGCACCAAATTACTCTTGTCAACAGACTGAATCGTAATAGGCATGAATAGAGAAGAGTTCGTTTCCCAATATTTTCTTCCTTCCTGAAGTCGTAATAATGCCCGAGTAAAGCCATCACTTACCTGAATCTTTAAATCCTGGACTATCTACAAGCTGTAAGAAGAGTGAACAGCGATACCTCCCAGGACAAATCCACGCATGGTAAATTATCCAGTACTATAGGTGAACAATTAAACTTACCGGTAAGAAACTTTGTTGCATAAATTAGAAGTGATCACTTTCTTGAACTATAAGGATACTAATGCTGTGTTGAATCAGACTACTAAAAATCTAAATCTTACGAGCAGTAATTTTTAATAATCATTTAATTTTGATTTTATATTTTTATTCTCTTAGTAATATTATAAATATTTTAATTATGAATTAATAAACCTGAATATAACTTATGTTGTTGTCTTAGTTATTAATAGGATAAAATTGATTAAATTCAACCAGTATTATTTTACCGAATAAATTGCCGATGCTGTATTAGCAAATACAATCATCCGGGTGTAGCAAATAATTTTATAATAGTAACTAATTGGGCCAATGAATTCTTGGATAGAATTCTGGTGCCTTTCAAATAAACTAAAAGCTGGTCCTCTCCTCACTATTATTCAAGTTTAGTTATATTAAGTGGGATTATGTGACCAGGAAAAATAATTGTGTTCAATAAAAGTACCCGACACATTCAAATTAGGGAATTAGCAAAGCGAACATAATTTGGTCACCGAATATGAAACATATAAAGTGTATAAACCCTAAGATATACCACTGGACAGTATAATAGATTTCCCACTTAAGCATTAATGAAATCAAGTAATGATAATCAACATAACTAGTTTAAAGAATAATGAAGAACTTAACAGTAAAACAGTGGATTGCTGGACTGTGACGCTGCTAGCTATTAGCAACTTTCAAACAGGATTCATTGAGGATGGTCAAATAACAAGCCCTAAAGGTCCATAAATCATTTTAGTAAGTACAAATTCTCAATTGAAATTAATTGCATTGTAGCCCACAAATGGCCATATCACATAGTAATTGAAAACAATTTGCTGCACTATGCCACCCAAATATCATGAGGACGAAGATGTTGGCGTACTCATATGATTAGTGGCCTGATATTTAGACACTGAATCCAGGGTCTACCAGTGTTGTTGTTGATAATTCACCCACATGCCAGTTAAGGCTTCAACTATTCCACAGACAGCTTCATTTAGTCTTGGATCAGAATCCACACATAGACCATGTTGGACAATGGAGAGGCAAGCAATTTTTAATTCTTGTAAATGCCTATTTTAAATTGTTGGAAATAATTGCCAGTTCCTTCTTTTCATACTACAGCATCTAATAATGTATTATAGAAGGTAAAGACAACTCATAGTCTTCCTAAGCTTATTGCTTTAAATAATATTGCTTTTGCATCCACCCAAATCAAGGATTTCTATACCAAAAATGGATTCATCACCTCTGTTATTACCATTATATCCCGAAAATATTAATCAAGAGAATATATGATCACTTGCTTCCACTACTATTCTATACTGAAAATAATAGTCAAGTAAATATGTATTGTTAAAATATTTTTTATATAGCGTATAATTGTAACAATAAGCAGAGCAAATGATCAATAGAATTTCTGATGAATTATCAGCTGAGGAACAAGTTGAAGATACTCAGACCTGAATTACACGAAACAATACTAATCTAAAATGAATCCAGCCATTTCCAGTTTGGTATGTTTTCTCAGAACCTATGATGAAAATAAATGAAAATCGGCAAGTCTTCAGCAAAAAAAGAAAGCCGTCCATAAGTTGTTCAAATATCAAGGGGTCAACATAAATTCAAACATTATGATCAATTACAACTTAATTACGCAGAGACCAGTAGATATCCAGAGCACCAAGACGCACAATATTATTTCATAATTGCAGCTAAGCTGCAGTTCAAGCAGAGACCTCACAGATAACTAATCAAAAAAGTATTTAAAGCTAGTAATTCAATCAGCAGTGAAGATAATGTTAACCATCTTATTATCAAAGCAGACATCCACAAAAGTCCAGTATTTTCAGGGCTACGAAATTAAACCAAGCAGTTTGGGATATAGTGACTTGCTAAGTAACACTTTCACATGTATATATGTTTTAACTATTTTCAGGTAAGGACCTCGTCAACCAGTATGGTCCAAGTGCAAAAACTTGATTAATTTTCAGGATAAGTGTCCATCGTATTAATTATCCAATCAACGCTAGATAAAGAATGGTTATCTCGCTAAAGGGCAAGTTATACACTAATAAGGCAAAATTTTATGATTCAACTTAGTCTTTCATTCACCTGATAAATTGCCTATCTTAAACTGAAAAGCATTACTCCTTCAGGTTAGTAGCTGAGATAAACACTATTAACCACTTAAGCATAAAATAAATATATCTAGTGATGAATCTTTACTTTTAATTATCTAGTTTGGCGTAAGCAATCCATTCCTGACCCCCCCCCCGCCCCATAAAGCACGTAGTTGAACTATTTACATGTAAGTACAGTACAAAGGACTCGTTATAATGAACTAAATGAATTATACGGTGGATTATAAATGAATATTCCTTCTCACCGAGTTTGATATACTATACATTTACTTTGATCGATAGTATTAATTAAAAAAAAAAAAATTAGAATCGAATATCTATTTTTAAGCTCAATATTGTCAACATCTACATTAAATAAAAGTACAGTATATTTAAACCAAAGAGAAGTCTAAGCAATTGATTTCATGATTATGTAGCAAAAGATTGATAGAAAAGCAGTTAAAATAATATTCTCATTAGTTAAAAGATGAGATGTCAAAAAATTTAAAAGAACAATTTTTTTTTTATCTGAAAAATTCAGAAGTATTACTTAATTTACTTGCGTTAATTAATTAGTGCTCTTCTGTTTATGTATTTTATTTACAAACATCGCAAGACTTTGGGTTGCTTAAAATAAATTTAATAGAAAACGAAGAGTCGGTTATGTTTTTACATTGATTTTCATTAAATCGTTGATTTTTGTTAAATTTGTCAGATTGGAAGGCATACGATAAACTTACTAGCTGAACTCGGAATAACCTATATTTATAAACAAAAATATTCTACAGTATTTTATCTAACAATTTAAGAGGGCGCTGGAATAATTAATCATGTGATAGCTATGGCGACTGAAATATCTTAGTAATACTGCAGTCAGTAAGTTATTATTATTATTGGCCTTTAAAAATAAATTTGTTATCAATATATTTGATGAGTGATCTTATTATAAGGGTAAAAAGAAGCTATATGTTGTATCGCCCGCTAAAGCTTTTTTTTATTATCTATGTTTAGTCAAATATTTTATTTCGTTTGAAGTAAATATTAATTTATAAAAAAATGAAATTAATATTCTCATTATTGTTCTTTTATTTATAATAAAATTAACCTTAAAAATATAATTAACATTTTTCTTAAAAGTAGTGTTTTTGTTATGGTATTGATTTTTTATAGCGGACATTTCGATAAAAGAACAAGCAAAATCGTAGAATTATTACTATTTATGGACATTCATTAATTTGTAGACTACGTAGTCATAAACTGATTTACGGTTTATGAATTAAATTATTGTAAGACGTTATTCTTTTGGACATGCAACATACTTTTATAAGCCATATTGTACTAACTGAAAATTAATTTCTAAATAGGAAAAAAGTTCAAATTCTTTCAAGTTATCGGATAATTGAGATGATAACTTGTATTTTCACTTCATATCCCAAATTTAATATATTAACGGATGATGAATCAATATAATAAATAATATATATGTTTTGTGAAATAAATATATTCTTTAAATAGATTGTGATAAGTATATATATGTTCTGTGAAATATTTAAATTCTGCAAAGAAACATATTCATGAAAACGAGATTCGTGATTAAAATAAATATATACAATCCACGCACAAACTTTATAAATCTTGATTTTGTGCGTGGATTGTATATATTTTGAAGTTAATGGGCGATTTTTAAAATAGAAGACTGTTGTTATTTTTTAATTTATTTAATTAAAATAAAGAAAAAAAAACAAGCTTTCATAACAGTTTCAGACCGAAGCGAATAGAATAAATTTCCTAGGGAAATTGAAAGGAAGAAAGTATTAAGAAATTGTTATACTATATATATGTATTTTGTCTTCTTACTTGTTTCTTTAACCATCTCTATATAGACAAGTTGCAGTTTTTAGTTTCTATATAAATATATTAAACCATAGATAAAAATGGGTATCTATATTTATTGTAAAAAGGATGTTGGTGGTAACAGATAGAAATTGTTGATTGTTATTGATATTGTTTAGGTGTGGACTGCTTTCATGTATTTATATATATTTGGAGTATGTTAAAAAGATTGTGATGATGATATTTTACTTGAAAAAATATATGTTGGATTATTTTCATCATCTAGCTTATCATCTAGCTTAATTGTTAAATGTTTTTAGAAAATTCAAGTGGAAATTAATATAATCCATTATGCTGTTTTTTAAATATAAATTTATAATAAAAATATTTATAACAGCTGTATAAGTAAATATATATATTAATAATTATACATAAAAGCCTTTTTCGCACATGATTTGTGCTCTTGTCAAATGTCTAGCTTCTATTTTAATGTTAACCAATAATTGCGGAGAGAACGTTATCTAGTATTCTATAATGGAAGTAAAATAATAACAGTGACAAAATAAAATACGAATAAAACCTTAAAATTATGATACAGAGATTCAATAAAATTTTAAAGAATTGACTATATAATATAGCAATATACAGAATAAATAACATATCCTATACACTTTATATATTCTATCTTATTATATTTTACATTCATTTTTAATTGGCCAGTTATTAACTAAGAATACAGTTATTTAAGGTATGCTTAATATAATATGTTTCATATATTTGTCTTTTTTTTGATCTTTAAAATAATTTAATGGTTTAATATTTTTTGTAGCATCTATATTATATGCATATATTAAGTAATATTCCTTTTTGTTTGTATTTGTAATTGTCATATCTGACCCTTCCTTCAGATGTGGACTATTCCAGATTCCTTGCCTGATTGGCTAGCACCCAGTTGCTATCCAACGGGATTAAAACCTTCACTGGGGTTCGCGCACTGAATCCGTGGGTTTCCAGTAAGGTAGGGTATCTGCCTTTAAATAGTTAACCTTTTGGAGGCAAGGCAGAGAGCAATTACTTCTGTTAACCTGAACGACAGAACGTGCTCTCCATTAAACTTTCTGCCATCAGCAAAGGTATTTATCTAGTCATTATTGAGACGTCCACGCAGTGAGGCAAGTCCACCTACGGACTGGAAGCTGCTACATCTGAATTAGAGCCGACTTGAGGCAAGATAGAAGAGTCTTACCAGAACTCACGACGTAGGCTAATCATTAGCTGGAAGCGAGTTCCTTACTCCGCACAACTATCTCAGCATTGAAGCATATCAACTGTATTTGTTCATTTGTTTAACTAACGTGTATATATTTTATTCTAATAAATTATATATATTAATTGCTGAATAGTTGTTCTTTTTGTATATGTTGGTTTGGAAATGAACCTGCCAGCCTAACCAAACACAACAGATTTGGCGCAGTCGACACGCCTGTTCTAACAGATTTGGCGCAGCCGCACAGAAGTTTTTCCCTCACGACTGGAAAAATTATAAAATAAACTGCGCCAGTTATAACAGATTTGGCGCAGTAACAGAGAAGTTTTTCCCCCACGGCTGGAAAAATTTGAATAAACTACGCCAGTTATAACAGATCTGGTGCAGTAACAGAGAAAATTTTCCCTCACGGCTGGAAAATTATATTATAAAATACGCCAATATCAACAGATCTAAACTATGAAATAAATATGCGAGTGTGTATTTGTTTATTATTTTTTGTTTTGGAAAAAATTTACATTCCCGTAATTTCATTATGGTGGTATTTTTTTTTTAGAAAAATAACAATGAAAAACTGTTGAATAAAATTGATCGCAAACATAAAGGCATGTCAATTTGAAGCTTCAACCAATCACGAGAGCTTTACTCACAAGACAGCGTAAAAGCTCGCTCTATTGGGTTAAAAGCTTCATTCAGTTAGTTACAATAACATAACTATAAAAACAAGTACGAGTGGTTACTCAGCATAAATAAATAAAAAAAGATGGCTAAAGCAATCCGCTCTATGGAATCTTTTGAGTCCGGCTCAACCTGAGAGCTGGCCAAATTATAAAGAGCGTTTGATTTTTTATCTACATGCTAACAATATAAAAAAGCCTGAGATAAAGTTAGCTACACTAATGACCACAATAGGTCCGCAAACATACCATATACTCATCTTAATCTATGGCTGTAACCCCAGCTGAGCTGGATTTTTATAGAGTGTTGACAATTCTCACAGAGTATTTTTCTCCTAAAACTTTGACAATAATGCAGAGATACCATTTTAATCTCAGCATACAAGAACAGGGTGAAACAGCTAGAGAATTTGCAACACAAATCTGTACATTAGCCTTGAAGTGCAATTTCAAAGACTTCATGAATGAAGCACTTGGAGATCATTTTATTTGTGGCATAAACGATCACAATTTGAGGCTGAAAATGATAATGATTCCAGAACTAGATTTTGAGACAGCGGTAGCTCAAGCAAGACTAGCAGAAACAATAGCTAGTCAAGCTAACCCATTAAAAAGATTTATAAAAGTATGAAGTGCAAAAAATTAAGCATTATACTGGGTCACCCAAGTCCTTAGTCAGCTCAGAGAACTCAGCATCAAATAGTCTAAGGCATTGTTATAGATGCAATGAGCACATATACAGAATGTTTATACCGCAAAGCAACATGCACGTTTTGCAAGCATATAGGTCATATAAAGGCAGCATGTCTGAAAATAAAAAGACAAACAGCCAAGTCTATTCTTAAAGACAGTAAAGGCATTTATAAGAAACATAAGCAAGTTGCCTGTATAAACCATATCAGAGATAACAAGTCTGGGTTTATACACCAGTTAATATGGAACTTGACACAGGTCAGCAGTGTCTATAGTTTCAAGAAAGACTTGGACAATCATTAATAAAAAGAATAAATATAAGCCGCACCCTTGCAGTAAGTCAATATCAGACTACCAAGGGAATAAAATCAAACTGTTGGGTCAAACAACAGGAAAAATTACTATGCCTAACAAAACTAGATACCTACCACTGGTAGTAGCATTATGAGTTAATAGGTCGTGACTGGTTCAGTCACTTAGGGTTCAAAATGACCAAAGTGAACCAGTTCACAACATTATCAAAGTTGAAGACTAATGAATCAGAAGCCTTTAACAAAAAGCTGAAACCTGATGCCAATATGTACTATGGATCCACAAGGTGGAGACCAGCAATAGTTTCTCACATAAAGGGTCTTTACACTGTTGTTGTGCAAACAGAAGATGGTCATCATCATCGCCTTCACAACCAGCTAATATTCAACCACACATCAGAAGCTAACAAAAGCAGTGGTTAACCTGGGACGAGTACCTCAAGCAGAGAAGATGAACAGCAAAATCAAGACAGCAGCAGACAACCAGAAACAAGCTCATCAAGAGAAGATGACAGGAACAGCAATCAACTGGAGAAACCAACCAAGCGGACAAAACATCCAGCGCATTTCAATGACTATGTCTTCCAGGGCTAATTTCAGCCAGGGGGAGGGATGTCATATCTGAACCTGCCTTCAGAAGTGGATTATTCCAGATTTCTTGCCTGATTGGCTAGCACCCAGTTGCTATCCAATGGGATTAAAACCTTTACTGGGGTTCGTGCACTGAATCCCCATGTTTCCAGTAAGGTAGGGGATCTGCCTTTAAATAGTCAGTCTTTTGGAGGCAAGGCAGAGAGCAATTACTTCTGTTAACCTGAACAACAGAACGAGCTCTCCATTAAAACTGCCATCAGCAAAGGTATTTATCTAGTCATTATTGAGACGTCCACGCAGTGAGGCAAGTTCACCTATGGATTGGAAATTGCTACCTCTGAACTAGAGTCGACTCAAGGCAAGCTAACTACATAGCTGGAAGAGTTTTACCAGAACTCACGACACAGGCTAATCATTAGCTAGAAGTGAGTTCCTTACTCTGCACGACTATCTCAACATTGAAGCATATCAACTGTATATGTTCATTTGTTTAACTAACGTGTGTATATATTTTGTACTAATAAATTGTACATATTAATTGCTGAATAGTTTGTCTTTTTGTATCTGTTGGTTTGCAAACAAACCTGCAAGCCTAACCAAACACAACAGTAATAAATTAGCAAAATGTTTTTAACTTCTGCAACTGAAAAGGTTTTATTATTTACTTTTTAGATACAGCTAAGCACGATTTCAGTGTATGCCAGAATCATAACTCTGGTGCACCACACCGAAAGCTCACTCAGCTATATCTAAAAATTAAATAATAAAACTTTTTCTGTTGCAGACGTTAAAAACATTCTGCTAATTTAATATATGTTAAGGTGTGAATGTATTAAGCAGATTTATCATTTCATCTATTAATTGCATTATTATGTTTCTTTTTGGCTGACATTTGTTTCCCTGTATCATATTGCAATAGTCACAATTAATTTTATAATTATTTTTTTTTGTATTTCATATCATCTCATATTTTATAATTATTATTAATTTTTCTAGATTTTTACTACTCGACTATTCAGTATTTATATGTTTTTCAATATATTTTTTGTTTTTTATTAATGTGTTATAAATTTTGGGATAATATGAATGTTTGAATCATTTTTTATTTGAACTATTATTACTATTATCATTATAAATATATTAATTTATTAAGCACGAGCAGATGAAATAATAATAACGTGAAAGGCTGAAACCTTTGACAAATGCGCCTTAAAAATGTTTAAATGACAGCCATCTTTTTCTCGTAAAATCTCTGGCTTGTGTTTTCAATTGAGAGTTCCTTGTGCAGTCATTATTATTATCTGATTGGCTGTCATGAAAGCATTTTTAAGGCACATCTGTCAAAGGTTTCAGCCTTTCACGTTATTATCATCATTATAATTATTTTGAACCATTAAAACATAACATGAACACCATTTTTTATTCTTGCATAAGTTATTAAAATAATAGCCACTCTTTCCATACAGGAGGACTTTCTTATATAAACTATAATAATCAATTGATGCCAGATTTGTGCATTTCAATCTATCTAGTGTCTATTCATGTTCCCAGACTAGTTTCTAGCTTATGGCTGGCATCAGAGAAAAGCTGTGGAATTGAGAATAATGCGCTTAGACTTTAGGATCTAATGCATCCCTCCAGCAACTACCTTTTAACTATTTTATCAACTATAAAGCAATAAGACCAAACTGAAAGCATTCAATCCAAACTAATTTGCCTGTATAGTCATACAGATCTGAATCCAGTTTACTATCTATACATTTTAATGTCTTGGTTTTTTTTTATAATCATAGTGACCATCATCTTTCGGTTAGAATTGATATTAAACCATTAAAACGTCCTACGACCATTTTTTGTTCTTGCACAAGTTATTAAAATAGTAGCAACTCTTCATATAGTAGTGCTGTCAAGTGCAAGCTATGGTCAACTATAAAGCAATAGATCCAAATTAAAAACAATATTTTCAATTTAAACCAATTTGCCTGTATATCATACTTATCTGAAAACAGTTCAGTATCTATACATTTTGATGTCTTTGGGTTTTTCATATCCATAGTCACCAACTTCCTTTGGCTAGAATTGGTATTAAATCATGAAAACATCACATGACCACCATTTCTCATTCTTGCATAAGTTATTAAAATAATAGCAACTCTCATAGTTTGGGCTCATTTCCATATACTTGATTAAATAGGAAAAACGTATTAGATTCAAAGGTCTAGATACATTTGTTTTCAGATCGAAGGCTCCTCTTCACTAATGACAGCCACATCTAGTCATTAGTCTAGGGAAATTGGATGACTAAGAACTAGATAGTGATTTAAAAGCACAAACCCTTCATCTATTGATTATTATAGTTTGCACTAGATGGCACTACTGGTATATGTAATCATTTTGCATAGAAATGTTAATATTTAATATAGAATTTTTACAATTAAAAAATATATTTTTAATATTTTTAAGATTATCTCCATAATCGTTATATAATTTAATGAATTGTTTTGTTTTTTAGCTAATCAGGTACATTTTTATCTATTATATTTATCATTTCCATATTTAAAATTTTTAATAACTGCCATATTTGGTAACCATGCTTGAGATTCTATAGGAATAATTTTTCTTAATTTATCATTTTTAATAAAATGTTTTAATATAATTATTAAATATTTAATTTTGTCTTCAAATTCTACTTTTGTAAATTTAATATTATATATTTTATTATTCAAATCATTAATATTATTCATAGCTCGTTTATTACCAATAATTAAAATATCATCAATATATCTAGAATAATTTATTATTATATCTTGACTAATTTTTTTTTAATTGTAATGTTTTCTAATATTGATGACATTAATCCACTAATCGTGCAAACCATAACCTGTTCTTTATATACATATTCCAAAATTCATTATTATATTTAAAGCATCTGTTATGTATTAATGTTAAACTTTCTTCTATAATATTTATTAAGTTTATATCATTTATATATTGATTTAATTTTTTTATTAATATTTGTATAATTTGAAGTCGTAGAATACTTGGATACATTTTTTGAATATCCATTGTAAAAATGCTTTATTTCTTAGTCAATTGCAAGATAATTTCATATATTTAAAATCATTTTAAATTTTCTAAAGTTCAAAACATTTTTTTTTTTTAGTAAAAGATCATCATTCATATCTTTAATTGATGATAATATGAATAAGAAGACCAATACTAATATTGAATTATCCATTATCTCAATAGATGGTAAAAAGAAAATAAATTGTTTACTAAATAGACATTTATATGAAAAGACAATTAATAATAAAGACTATAAATATAAAAGACTTTAATGGTATTAAGGATATCTGTAATATTGAAAATATTACTATATGTAAAGAAGATTAAAGGCGATAGATTTGCTATTATGTATTATCAAGATTATATAGCTAGAATACAATGTGAAATAAATAAAGAAGGATATGATAAATTACTAAAATATCCTACAACTACAATAAAAACCAAATATATAAAATTGCTTAATAAAATGAAAGATTATAAAATTATAACTATAAATCAGTATAAATTATTGTATCCTTCTTATGAAAACCTATATCTTGCTAAGTTAAAATTCATACATTTAATAATCCATTAAAATTGTTATGCTATTTTAATTATTTTATTTTACAGAAATTTTGTAAATATCTAAGTAAATGGATAAGCATTTTAAAATATGAATTTTCTATAAAAAAATACAGATAACATAAACAAATTAAACAATATAAAATTGACTAGGAACCAAAACATTTTTAGAGTGGACATTGAAAAAATGTACCCACATAACCCACAACTTAAAAGTGTATAAATATTAACAAAAAATTTAAACCACTATATAAAATGATAAAAGCATAATAAATATTATAGAACAAAGTTTAACATTAATACCGTACTGGTCACCGCTTCTGCTTGGGTTAATTAATCTCAGAAATCGGATAAATTATTTGAACCTCGTACACTAAATGATACTAGTCTATATAAACGTATGGATTATTCACAGTTTGATACTAAAATAATATTACCCATTACTTCTGTTTAATGAAGATGACTGAATTAATGTTATTTAGTTATATTTCACAGTCATCTTACATGTACCTAACATCATACGGAACCTAAGTTCGAGATTTGACTCCCTCAAGGCATATTTATAAGCGCTAATATTGATCATCGGCCTTAAATGCCAATTCTTATATAATGAGTAAAGAATTAGGCAATGAGAGAGGATAAATAGAGCATGTATGAATAGAGTACCAATATAACAATTTCCTATATTAGCTCAGCATTATAGAAGTAAAATAATAATTCTCAGAGTGAGTGGTAATTAGATTTTATTCGAAATAGACCCAGCATGTTATTTATTTCGTTTATATTCACTTATTATTTTTAATATATAATTTAATGAAATGATTGATCGTTAACTAGGTAATTTTAAAAACAAATCAATTTATTTTAGACAAACTAAATAATATTTAATCACAAAATTGATCCTTTCCCCCATAATATAGTATACATTTCCCTCTCCTAAATACAAATAATAATAATAGCAAAAAAAAAAAAAATACAATGATACAAAACAAAATCTATCTATTAAATTAATGCCATAGGATTCCATTTTGCCATTACTTGGCTATGAGTTAAGTCTAATCCTGATACATTTAATTAAAGATATACCCCTTGTCTTTATTCATTTAGCTTTCACATTTAAATGTTGCATCTGTGGATCAGCATATACACATGTACATGGATGTACCTTTTCACATCCATTAATAAGAAAAGAGAAAAGAAAAAGTAAATCAAAAATTCATAATTTGTCGTACAATTAATACTCTAAACAAATATACAAAAAAAAAATAAAAAAATACATTTGTAATAAAATAACAAGCAAATTGTTTACCTTATTTCCCGGGTATAGTAATCTTACTGATTGGCATGTAAATTTAAAGTCTACATGAACCTCCATTATGTTCTCATCTAACTTTCAGGCACAGGCAGCTCCTATGTAAATGTCTTCATTTTTTTTCCAGGGGACTCGGTTTGACAAATGAGGATCCTGCAGCAGACAGATGGCAATATGGCTACTGCAGATAACGATTCTGGTATACTCTAGTGATCTCTACTCCGTAATTCGTATTATGTGCCTAAGATTACATAGTTTATCCATGACAGATACTTTCTAGTGCAAAGAATATTTATTATGACTCTGTTTTCTACTCATCTACTTGGTTAACTCTTTCCAAATTCCAAGTCCCTTAGGGTTTTACTTTTAGTGTCCATTTTAAAAATAACATGAAGAGGATAGCAACTACCAGACTACTCACTTCAAATCCAAACTTTTCTTATTATAAGTCTTTGTTGTTTTATAAAAGAAAATGCTGACTCATTATGCAGGTGGCCACTATTTCCCCTTATCTTCACTTCAGTCTTGAACCAAAAAAAGAAAAAAAACTAATAACACAAAAAATTTCCATTTTATTCAGGCTGTCTTTAAACAGCCTGTAATTAATATTTTTTTAATAAGTCAATAGCCGGATCTGACAATAACAAAATGCATATCTTGTACCTGGAATCAGATTTATTTTACTTTGATTAGATAAATAACAAAATATATATATATAATTAATCTATTCTTCGGATAATTATGTGCTTTTTCTTTTTTCTTTTAAAAAAAAAAAAATTGTTTATTAACATTCTGCATACCATATAACAAAAAAAATAATTCTTATACATATATCAGTACTAATTAATAAAGTGCTAAAGTAATTACATATAGCCAAAATCACACTTTTCTTTATTTTGCTGTAATATCCTATAAATACAATTTATCCAAACCACTTCAAACACTTTTTAGAAAAACTCTTTATTTGTACATATAAAATGTACATATACATTCAGTATTCAATTATTTAAAAAGAAAAAAATTTTTTTATTCTTTTATACATACAGAGATTTATATGTATAAATCTATTATTATGAATAAACAGTTCTTTTTATGATTTATTATATAATATTTTTTATTATTAAATAATATGTGTTAAATTTATTTAACTTTCATTTTGATAAAATAGAGTAAATCAGAAAAGTGTGAAATAAGGCAATCAAGATTGTTAGATTAAAAAAAAAAGGAAAAATTGTACACGTGTGAAACAATGAATAGATCTGTACAAACACAAAGATGCTTTTACACTTATTTCTGATTGCTATAGATGGCCAGCTTTGTTTGTTATCTGTATCTTAAAATTATTTTACAAAAGAGGTGCTTTAATGTAGATAATCATAGCATTCAATTTTAAATCTTTTTTGATAGTGACCGACCTCAAACTTGTGAAGCTTTGATTTTTTAAGATAAGATCTCCAGATGTTTTTTTCACGATATAAACGATTAAAACAATTTTTTTAGGCAGTTAATCATTAATTTTTTTAAAAGAGATGATCAGTCAGTAATAAATTTCTTTAGAGAGATGATCAGTTAAATTATTATTATTATTTTGAGACTCAACTCAGTCGTCCTTCCTTGTTATAATTCTTAGGCAGAAATGTAAGCTCGAATCTTTTTTTTTTAAAAAAGAGAGTGAACGTTTTAATTTTTTTTTTCTCTCACTCTTTGAAAGTTAAGAAAAAAAAAAGAGCAAATGAAATGTGCGTTTATATAAAGCAATTTTCAAGCAATATTAAAGAATAGGAGAGAAATGGAACAAGATTGAATTTATTATAAGCTAGTAATAATTATAAAAATGATATTAACATATTTGGTTTTGCAAAATACAATGCCTCTGCATTGCTAAACCATTTTTTCTGCTTCCTGATTAATACAGAAGAGTCAAAATCGCTGATCTGTCTATTATGAAATCATGTATCCAGTAATAACCAACAAAATTATAGATTTTGAAGCCAACCACGCAAGCTATATGGAATGCTTTGTTCTTAGTTCATGTCTTATTAAAAGCTCACTGCCTTCAAACCAATGGAGAAGGGGAAATCGGAGGAAAAGAAAATTTAAAACAGCTATGTAGAACCAAGTTTGAAGCCATAAATCAAATTTTTGTTGATTTACCTCAATCATCTAAAGTGTCAACAGCAATTATTTTTTTAAAGAAGAGAAACAAGCAAATCCACCGGTACCTACTTATTCAAAGTACTTATAATAACTTTTTTTCTTTTAAATGGTAGAAGGAAGCCAATCAACAGTGAATAATAAGGAAATTGAAGAAACAAGCAAAGTCAATTGATTCAGCATTATCTTAAAAGTATCTGCAATAACTTTCTTTTTTTTTGTTTTTGTTGGTGAGCAAAGAAAAGCAGTCTAAAATTCAAATTCAGGACATTAATAAGAAGTAAAAGTAGAGGGGTAAATATGAACTTTCTTTAACCGATTTTATTTTTTTTTATTAAAAGTAAACCTTAATTTACTGGTCAAAGCAATTTTCTTTTTTGATACAGAAACATTAAAGACTTGTTTATCTATAGTTATTTGCAATATCTCACAACATAGCACAAACATAGTTTAAATCTTTAAACTTAAATTTTTCATTGTTTTTTTTTATATATTGTAAGGTTGAAATGTTTTTTTTTAATTGTTCTTCAGATGTTAATGATAGTGAGCAACCTATAGATATATGCATTTATAATGTTTTTTTTATTTTTATTTTATCTTGTTGCATATTAAAAAATTAATATATGTATTTTATTTTCTTTCGCTATAAGGTTGCAAAAGAGAAAAGATATTTTTATATATGTAATTTTTGGGTATACATTTTAAACATATATGTTAACATTACCGAATGCGTGAATGTGTAAATGCTTATCCACACACATCAAAGAATAAGTTATATATGATTAGTTTAAAATAGTAAATTAAAAAGTAGGGCATTACATTTGAATGGAAATGAAATAACATAGACAAGTTACACCTGAAATTTATTTTATGATATGATGAGTAAGAAAAGTCTTAAATAAGCATTTATAGAATATGTATTTTTTTTAATATTGATTTAAGTCAGCTTATTTTGAGATATCAAGAAAGATGACAAACCTATATATTAAGTTTATTTGCTTATACTTATATAAATTTTTTTTATTAATTCTTATATGAATTTTTATATTAATCAGCCATTTATTTAATTGTCGATTTAATTTTAAAGAAGGAAAGAAAGAGTAGTAGTGTTAATAAAATATAATTATATATCTTAATTGGTTTCCGAGTTATTATTAAGAATATTGTGTTTTTTTTTTTTTTTTTGTCTTAATTCTATCATTTTAATTCAGCATCATTGCTCGCAGTTATTAAGTATTACTATTCGTATATATTGAGCAATCACTTGCAAATATTAAGCGTCCGCAAAATAATAGGTAAACTAGAATGTTGATATTAGGGTATTTAAGGATTATGCTTGAGAATAGCCAAATTTTGATAATTATAGTTCAACATAGAAAGCTAAAATTGTGTTGTGTCCATGAATTTAGATCATCCTCATCAAAGATGGATATCATGTTATTAGTTAAAAATGTTTCAAATAATACTATATAAAAGTTATGATCGCCATCAATCATCATTAATAAATTATAGTCATTAAATTTAATGTTTAGCGTAATGAATATGTTTTAGTAAAGAGGGGTTTATATAAAGTGGAATATTATGCAAAGAGATTCATGATGATCAATCATCACCATTAGTATTATTAAATCCCAGTATGAAATATGATAATTTTAATAGATGCCTATAAGTTTATAAAGATGAATTTATTGTTGTGAGTTTATTGATAAGCCATGGCTGGTATCATCATCACCATTATAATCATTATTATGACATCACTATTATAATCATTATTGTGATATCACTATTATTATCATTATTATGATATTATCATCATCATCATTATTACCTTTATTGTGATAAATAATTTAGTTAAATGGCCATCAATATCAATAATGGTCTTCACATGCTTGTTTGGAAGCCATTAATAGGATTATACATGTCTGTTCATCAATATACGTTAATGAGCTAGCAATGTCTATAAGAATCTTTGATCTATAGTATAAACTTTGGTAATATTGGGATCCTGTAATTTTATCAATATAGATAAAATGTAAAAATGTCATTTTGTTCAATAGTCATCCAAGTCATGTATAATAAATATGTACTGAATGAGTTTGAACTCAAGTACACTATAAATAGATACTTATCTAGATTGAAAACAATCTAGTGGCGCTCATGGGAAAACACATGTACTTAGCTAAACTGAATAAAGAGTGATATCATCCCTTTCCAACTTCATAATATTAGTTTTATAAAATATTTTTTTATAAGTTGTCATGAATAGCACCAGTGTGTGCATATGACCATGCATGGTCTTATATATTTGGAAAGAAGGATAGGAAGGATTCTTTGTTAGAAGAACCTAGTATTGGAGATAAGCATAAGACACTCCAGAAATCTCACAGTGGGTACTCTTATTCAGTTGCTATGTTTAATATTATTTTTATTAGATGACAATGTCCAGTATGTTTTATTGTTCAAATGACTGCCCCAATATATAAATAAATACTAAGAATCTTTAATGCTGATATTTTCTTTGTCTATGCTATGATGAATTGAAATAGCTACAAATTATAATTACAAATACATATCTTTTATATTAATTTAATAATTACAAATACATATTTATATTAATTGATAAATATTGTTACAAATGGCAATTGATTTATTTAAATTGTTACAATACATACACCTTATGTTTTGACTGTCCTGCAGTCTTCCTCAGAGCCAGTTCACTTTAATCTCTTAAACTCTGAGAAAGACTACAGGACAGTCGAAACTTAAGGCGTATGTATATATGCACAAATAAAGAGGTTTGCTAAAAAGGGTTCAAAGTGGTTTGGATAAATTGTAATTACATATAGTATGTGACATTATGATTTTTCTAAAAATGAATTAAAAGAAGAAAATTGCTTCATCTTTTCTTCTTTAAAGAAAAAAAATTAAAAATTTCAAAGTTTAATTTTAAATGACGATTTTGTTTTACATTAGCACCCACAAAAAAAAAACTTAATTTATATGACGTGTATATACACCTATTTTGATACACAGACACGTTTATATTTTAATTTATGAAAGGGTTCAAATTTTAGTCCCCATCACAATACATAACATATTTTAAATATAATAAGTTTTGGAAGACACAGAAAGAATGGGTTATGGGTTGAGTAATTAGCGACTTAATGTTATCAATATTTGAGAATATTACAATTAAAAAAAAAACAATTAGTCAAGAAATAAGACATTATTCTAAATGTGATGATGACATTTTAATTATTGTTAATAAAAGAGCTACTAATATTAGTTATGATGAATTTAAATAATAAAATATATAATATTAAATTTACAAAGGTATAATATGAGGATAAAATTAAATATTTAACAATTATATCAAAATATTTTATTAAAAAAGATAAATTAAGACAAATTACTTCTATAGATTAACAATAAGCATGGGTACAAAAGATGGCAGCCATTAAAAATTTTAAATATAAAAATGATAAATATAATAGAAATAAAATTGTAGCTGACCCCCCCCCCCCCAAAAAAAAAAAAAAAAACCACTTAAAAATATACAAACATTTTTATGCAAAATGATTATAATAATGATAGAAAAAACACTTCAAATAAAAAATGGGTCAAACTTTTATATTATCCCAAAATTTATAATACACTAATAAAAAAACAAAAATTATATTGATAAAACATATAAATATTGGATAGTCAAACAGTAAAAGTTGAAAAAATTAATAGTAAATTATAAAATAAGAAATGATATAAAATGCAAAACAGGAATTGTATATAAAATTGTGAGATTGCAAT